>JANPWX010000212.1:92900-103376 GCA_024734555.1 Trochalopteron elliotii
GTTTTGTCTCACTACGATCCCAGGCACGCTGCCAAACTCTAAATGCACAATGAAGACAGGGAACATCTTTCCTCCAGTATCAGAAAGGAGAAACATCACAAAGAAAAAAAAAAAAAGGAAAAAAGAAAAAAGAAAAAAAAAAACTGCCCAGATGCCAGGATTGGGTCTAGAATTATTCCTGTTCCATTAATACTAGAGATGATAGAAAGATAAGAAAGCACACCTGGTAGGAGGCTTGTAAAGTAATTAATGGATAATGTTAATAATGATCTTCTTATTCCAGCTCTGCTTATTACCACAAGCTTTGCTTGAGTCCACCATGATGTGCTGCATAAAGCAGATATCTCCTGAATCTGATTTCCTGTTTGGAGATGATCTCTAGCTGAGAAATTACCTGCTCTCAAAACTGATTAGAGTCCTCATCAGCAGATTCTTCACCCATCCTTTAGGAAGGCCCTAGAATATACAGGGAATTGAGAATAATTTCATGCAGGAGATAAAATCTGGAGTTGGTGGCTCAGCTGTGTGCCATTCCCAGTGAAAATCCAAACCAAGCAGTGATGGCAGCAGATTCCCAGCCCTAATCCAGGTGCTCTGAGCTGCCCTGCTCTGATCAGTGAAGCTTTTGCTCCTGTGGCACCTTCCAAGCTGGTAGACACCACTGGCTGCCTGTGGTTCATTACCTCTTCCACCCCAAGTACTTTGGGGGCCTGTCCCAGGTGCCAGGAGCCTGCCAGCCCCTGAACAGAGGCAGACTGGTGCCAGCAGGCCCTGCCTGCAGGAACAGTGCTCCCTGCCTTGGGAAACTGGGACCTCTGAAGTTGTCAGTTGTGCACTGTGCACCCAGTCACCCTGGAAGGAGCCTGACATGACAGGACTCTGCTGGCTCCCACCCCAGACCCCTGGAGGCTTTCTGCTCCCTTCACGTGGTGGTCTAGCTCCATGTGGAAAAGCAATGAGGTATTTTTCCTCCCCTGCTTCCCATGGTTAAAAAGTGTCTCCTAATTTCCAGCCTACATTAGCCAGTTTAAGCCTATTTGTTCTTGTGCCAGAACAGTCTTTTAGCTTAAATGGTTCCTTTCTGTACCTGATGTTTACTGGCTTGATACATTTATGGAGAGTAATCATATTCCTGTTTTGCCTTTCTTTGCTGGACTAAATAAGCCAAGTGCTTTCAGCTTCATCTTACAAGGCAGGCTCTCCTTTCTGCCCTATGCTAATAGCCCTTCTCTGCACCACTCCCAGCATGAATTCACCTCTCTGGAAGATGGGCCACCATGGCTGTGTGCACCTCCCAGTGCTTGGCACAGCCACCTGTGCCCACCCTGCCTAAAATGTAGACACCCTGAAGAAGGCAACAGTAGCTCCAGGCATGGTGGTGCTGCACATCTGCTGGCCTTCCCCCCACCAGGCTGTCACCTGGATGAGGTGACACCAGCAGGAGACATTGCCTTGTGCCTCAAGCTGGCAGCAGAAAGGCCAGGTGTTCCTGCAGGTGAGGAGAGCTGGCTTTCTCCCCTCTCTGCCACACTGCACTGGTGCACAGGTGGAGCTCTCCCACAGGGGGTTATAAACTTCCATAGCTTCAAATAAAACTCACAGAGGACGAACAGACTCATCCCACTAAACGCAAGAGGGAGATGGTATCACCATGCTCTGATGGTCACTAATAACTTTACCTCTCCTGTGCTATTCTCAGCAGAGATAAACTTCCAGTGTCTGATGAGCCAGAACAGAAATATCCAATGGCTTTCTGTTCTTTTCTATTTTTGCTGCAAGCTGGTTAACCCTGAAATCCAATTACTGCTCATTATTCAGTGGAACTTGCTTCTTATCAAATGGACACACTGCAGGGCTGCTATGCTGACTCCCAGTGCTAATGGAGCCACAAATTACTCCTGCCATGCTCATGGACCCATAGGTGTGAGCCCGGGGGAACAGCTCCAGCCGGGCTCACACCTTTGCAGAGCTCCAGGATGCTGACTCCTGCATCCCTTCCTGGGGCAGGCAGCCTGTTGCTGCTGAGCACACCGGCTGTGGGATAATGCAAACACTCCCCGGAGCTGCACTTGGCTCCCAGGGTTGGTGAGGCATGTCTTGCTGGAATCACCCTGCCCAGCCACCATGGGTGCCAAGGGCCAGTCCCACCCCTCGGCACGGGCTGGGCAGGCAGCAAGCAGCTTTTAAACCCTGGGGGTTACGAGCACAGTGTGAAATGCCGGAGGCTGATCCAGGCGCCGCTCGGATTAGCCCGGGAGGCTGGGGGTGCGGGAGAGAGTCTGGCTCCCTGCATGAGCACGGGAAGCGGGCGTGCAGCCAAGCCCAAACGCCACCTAATTCGCATTCAGTGCTGAATTCAGCAGGTGGGGAAAGGGAAAAAAAAGGCTTTGCAGTTTTCTTTGCTGATTAAAGTCATGGCACAGCAAGTTTCACCTACGTTCGTTAGCGAGAGGGGAGGGAAGGGGATGTTCCCAGCAGCAGCTGCTGTGATGCTCCTCATGCTCCCCCAGCAGAGAAGAGGCTGAGGTATAGATCAAACCTCCTGCCTGTGACCCCGTGCTCCCAGGGCTGGATGCAGCCCCAGGGCCTTGCATCCATCTTCCTCTCTCTGGCATGGCCTCAGGGACAGTTTCTCTGGTCAGCCTGTCTTAAATAAGATCCACAATAGTCTCTTTTTCTTTCAGGTGGTCTATCAGTCCTAAAAGACAGTTTAAGCTAATCCCCCCGGCACAGCACAGAGACAGGTGATGGGAATGGCTGGGGATACTCCCACCGAGGCGTCCTGCCGTGCCACACTTTCTGGCACTCACTGCTGCAGCACCACTGGGTTGCTGGTGAGCCCTGCCAAGCCCTGCCTGCAGCTCCCTCCCTCCCCACTTCTCTCTGCCTGCAATATCCACCCTCAAGTTTCTCTTTGACCAGACCAGTGTGCAATCCAGTGGGGATCCAGACCAGCCGTGGGCACAGAGGCCATTACAATGACACAAAGCCCCAGACCAGTGTCCACTTGTTCATTCTCACTGCAGGGCTGCTGCTGTTGGCTCTTCCCTGCTTTCCCTGGCTGCAGCAGCCTTTTATTCATTGCAGTGGCCTCCCATGCCCTTCAGAGAGGTGCTCATATGAAGTGCCATCCACTCACACCCGAGGATTCGTGGCTGCTGCCAGGAGGATGGGAGCAGCGTGATGGATGCTTGGGCAGGATCATCCCCAGCCAAATTTCAGCTCCTCCACTCAGCCCTCTGCTTCCACTTCCTGCTGCTTTGTCAGCTCAAACTGTCCTTATTACAGCTGATTAATTCCCTGTGCCATCTTCCCAGTTGGTTAAAGGAATTAGCACCCTGGGAATGACACCAGGGATACCCAGTGGTGGTCTCCCCTCCATTGCAGGGAATTCATCCACACCTGCTGGGCATCCACAAGAACAAAAGCCTCCAAGGTGGCACTCTGAGCTCCTGTGGGACACAGCGGCTCCTCTGGGCCCAGGTCTGGTCCCCACTCTCCAGCCCTGGCTTAGCTTCCTTTTGCTCCAGCCGAAGGCAGAGCATCCCAGGGATCTGCGGGAGGGGGGAAGGAGACAAAGAAACCAATGCAACCCAGTAAGTGAAAGATTAAACATAATGCCGAGTAAATTAATATACAAGAAGGGAAGGCAGGTTTTAAATTAACTCATTATACAGCCTGGTTTTCCAACCCATTTATTTATCCCATAGGTCCTGCAGCTTCATATGGAAAATGGCTTCTGCTTCACTGCTATCAGAGCCCAAATGCAGCGCGATGTGGCTGCGCGGCGGCCGCCCGAGGCTGGCAGGCGACACCTGAGCGTGCCCACAGAGATGTGCGGGGACGGGTAATTGCACATGCAAAACGTTCGGCTGTGACAGCAAACAGGACGATTGAGCAGAGAAATGGGAATCCATTTCCATGCACAATTACCTGGGGAGGGCTAAACCACGGCTCCGGGAGGCAACTGCGATAGGTGCCCCCCTTCTCCCCCGCCCAGAGTGCTGGATGTGCGGTGTGAGAGCCGCCTCCTCCCGGTCCCTGCCTGTTTCCCTGGGGAGCAGGGCATTTCCATCCTCCCAGGAACCGGGGAGCGCTGTGCCGAGCTGGATGAGCCCGGTGCTTATTACTGGGTTAGGCTGATTACGGAGCAGACGGCTTATTGAACAAGCTGTTCTTTGGGATGGATTTTCTGGGAAAAGGGCAGGGAAGGAAGTGAATAGTCTGAGCCCCTTTGTTTGGGAAGTGGCTGCGATCAGGCAAGGCTTTTCTACAGCGTCTCTCTTATTCGGGAATTGCTGTTCCCAGGTCTTACTGATGAGCTGGAGCTGGTTCTTAATAGAGGAGAATAAATAAAAGGGCAAGGGGAAAAAAGAAAAAGCCCAGACCTCATTCTCTTCCCAGGGACTCCTCTTGAGCTGGCAAACAAAAGCCAAGCTGCATGGCAGGATGGTCGGAGCTCTGGAGAGGTGGCTGGTGCTGGAGGCAGATGCAGGTTTCCTGGGGTCTCTGCATGCTGGGGGCAAGGTCTGGTGCTGGCTCTGCCAAGGGGAGCAGCTTGGACCAGACCAGCAACCAGCTGGCAGCCTGGCTTTTGTCCCCACTCCTGCCTGCTGGCTTTACTGCACTACAATTCCCAGCAGCCTGCAGGAATTGTGTGCCTTTGCCTTGGAAAGCAGCATCTGAGCAGGTCAGGATAATGCACTTGGGGGGCAGCAGGCTCTGTGCTGGCTGATGGAGGTGGATGCAGGCAGTGACACAGCACCAGCAGTTTTTAAGGGCAGGAAGGGGGCTTGGGGACATGGTTCCTTCCCAGCAGCACTGCAGTGAGCAGGGCAGGACTGAGGGCAGCATGACAGGATCACCCCTTGCACACTCCCACCTCCTCCCAGCGTGAAGGTGATGCTTTGTTTCACCCTCCAGCAGGCAGGATCTGCTGCTCCACTGCCTAGACAGGGAGAGGAGATGGTCCCAGATGGCCCAGAAAAGGCTTCTCCTGGTCCAGTCTGGGGGACATGAACATGGGGACACCTCTGTGTCCAGGCTGAAGCAAACACATCTCTCCAAGGACTCTGAGGGCTTTTGAGTCCTGGATTCACGTGGGAAATCCTGCAAAGAAGCAGCCCCCAAGCCCCTCCTGCACATGCCTGTAATTATCACACCTTCAGCTCCAGGAGCACCAGCCCTACTTTCCCCCATTCATAATTCAGCCTGACACAGCCCAGCAAAAATCAATTCACTCTTATAAGAAAGTGCCAAGGCAAATTATTTCCCAAAGCCTTAGACAGGGCTTTCTTCTCTCTCAACAACTGTATCTTTGGTGTTGAGTCCTAAATTACAGATTAACCCTTTAAGCTCTTCCAGGGAGCACAGCCAGACAGGTGACTAATGAAGGCCTCGACAAGAGCACCTTGTCACCTTGTTGGCCATCCATTAGAGGATGGGCCCATCTAGCTGTTAGTCCATCCATTTGTCCTTCCCTAATTCATCCCTCTAGACACGCTGCCAGCTGTACAACCCTTGCCATGTGACCTTGGCACGGAAGCAAACGAAGCAAGGACTGCTTCAGTTCCTAGTGAGGCTCTTCAGGCACTTGGGTCTCTGGAGATTCCTGTCTGGCTTTCCCCAAGGCAGTTTGTGGCCATCAGAGGTTTTTTTTTTCCTTTTCACAGTGTCCTGGTAAAGTCACCATAGGGTAAAAACCCAGTTTTGCATCCCTGCTGCCTTGAAAGCCACATTCCAGTGGCAGGGTCCAGTCCTGAGGTGCCCTGCAGGACCCTGGCTGACATTCTCTGAGAATACCCACCAGCTCTTGAGCAGACATGGCAGGAAAATACCAGAATGCTAAAAAGCCTTCAAATCTGCTCTATGAAAAGGCTTTCCTCAGCCTTGGACCACAAAGGTTAGAAATCAGAGGGAGCCCATGAAAGAGCAAATCTAATAAAGGGAGTTTTAATCAGAGCCAAGAGAAGGGAGTGAGAGAACGGATCAGAGTTGTAAACTGGCTGAAAATCAGTCCCTTCGTTATCACAAACACATCATTGGAACTTAATAGTATTTGACATTTCATTAAGTTAAACCAGGAGTCTCAGGAACAGAGACGGAAAAAGAAAGAACACTATTAATTTTAAAGACCTCTTCCTGTAAGGGCTCACATTAAAAAAGAAAAGAAAAACATCAGAGGAAAATTGTTTCTTTATGTTTTTCCTCCCTTTCCTGCCCTGTCTTTTTTCCTATAGCTTGGAAGAGGTTGATAGGCATGGAAAACTCTGGTTGAGGTTTCCCATGCCTTCCCATGTGCCTAGAGTCACCTGGCTATAAACCAGCAAGAGCCATGTGCTGTGAGTAATGCATGGACAGGCTCCCACAGCCTCGGGATGCTGCCCAACAGTGTCTGTCTGTCCTGCACCCACCAGTGGCAGGAGAACTGAGGACCAAAATAGCCATCCCCAAATCCAACAGCATCCTCAGAGGCTGCAGTGAGGGATATCTGCTCCCTGCTTCCCTGCCAACGAGCAGCGGAAGGCAAAGCTGCCAAAAATAAAACGACTCAGGACACTGTCTCTATTGTAAGGGCAGATGGAAGGCGCTGGGGCTGCGCTTGAAAAGGCAGATCTAAAAGGATGGAATTAAAGAGACTTTGGAGAAAGAAAGGCTTTCTGCTAAAGCTGATGTGCTGCTCTGCAGATAAGGCTCCACAGGTGGAGTGGCAGGCACTCATTGGATCTAATTGGGAAAGGGAAAAACCCACCTCAGCTGTCCCCAGATGCCTTTGGCAGCAGGAAGGTGGCTTCCCTCACTCCTCCAGCTCCCACTGCCAACTTTTTAAAAAGCACTTCTGCATCTTGCCCTGGTATTTCAAGAGAATTCAATAATCTTAGGCAATTATTTCAAAGGATTTTTGAAATTGTCCTATTTTTCCCCTTTCAGTGTGGCTGCACATCACAATGCCCGAGAAGGCCCGGCTGCCTGCGGGGTGGCCAATTTAGCTCCATGGATTTTGACTGCTTTCTCAAGTCCCACTATTGATTTTCTGCTGGGTCCAACTGAGAATTCAGCTTATTATAAAAATCACAACTGGGGCAGAGCTATGTTGCCAGTGCTGTGTCTAGATGAGGCTTCCACCTTTCCCCAGAGTGGGCCCTGCTGCCCTGCAGGTCCTGTGCTTGTAGGGCTGATGGGGTGATGCGGCCTGTTGCTAAAGGAGAGACATTTCCCTGGCTTCCCCAGTGATGCCCAGGGTTTGCTCTGTGCTGGCAAATACCTGTTTCCTGTCTCATGCCCTGTTTAACAGCATTCACTCTCACCTGTTTCTTGCACAGACAGTTTTAAGTCCTCAATTTCTCTCTTCAGCCAAGGACTTCATTTGCTGCCAATGAAGCTGGTGGTTTCAAGAGCTGGGCCAGGTGACTTGCCTTAAGGCAGATGTTCAGTGCTACTCAGCCAGCTGAAAATGGGGAAATAATAGGAAAAACAATGACTTCCATGCTGAGCTGCTTGTACTGGCTCCCAGCCTCACCATCTCATGCCCAGAGGACATCCCCATGCCACCATCTCCCCCCAGGTAACTGAGTTTTACTCCTCATTGCTATTCAACATGCCCTGAAAGAGGTAAGGAGGCATCAGAAACGCTGAAGCCACCCCACAATGGCTCTGGCTTTTGTTCCCTGTTATTGCTGCCTCCCAACAGAGCAGGAGCACAGAGGGGATATTTACGAGCCCTACCAGCAGTGGGGTTGGCTCTGGGCTGTGTTTAAAGCATCTCTGTGTTTTCCCAGCTTTAACCACCTCCCAGATATTTACAGCATTTGACAGCTGGAGACAGAGTCAGGCTAAAGTGCTCATCTGCTTCCATGAATGGCTTGCACCTCAGGGGGAAATTGTTAGGGGATACTGGAGGAGAGGGAAGGGGAGCTCCTGGATGGAAACACAGACATTTCTCTACCACAGCAGGTCCCCCTCCCCAAATTCCCCACGTGAGCATGGCCAGGAGGAGCTGGGGAGGGATATATTATACCAGTGTGAGGGACTCCTTGTTTCATGCACAAGGGCCAGGCTGGTTGGGGTTTAGAAGGGCCCCTCTTGCCTTCACTCTGCTTCCCATCCCAGCTCTAGATCTGCCTCGTTTTTTCTCTCTCACCCACATCCCCCTTTATCTCCTGTTTATTTTTCTTCACCGCTTTTGCATCCTATTCATCTGCCTTTCTTTCCGTCTCATCTCCCCCATCCTGAAAGGCTTGTCAGGAGAAGAAAGAGCAAGCCCAGCTTCTCCCAGCTCTATTTGCCAAATAAGGCCTAGAGTCAGGTTTTATTTAACAAAAGGAAAATGAACTGAATGCAAGTAGGCCAGAAGAAGCGCCCGTGGATAAAAAGGATGACGGCAAAGAGAAGGATGAGCACGGCAGAGGCAGAGCATCCCCTTGGGGTTCTGGACACAAGCTCCTTGCCAAAGCCCAGGTCCGGTGCTGGGGCAGCCGCCGGCCACAGCCTCGGCTGTTGTGCTCGTTAGTGGTGCTAAAACAGCGTGACAAATACGGGAGTGTCACAGGAGGTTGGGGAGCCAGTCAGGTGGCTAATGAGCTGGGTTAGGGCGTCGTTATTTGAAGCCAAAGCAGTGTTTTCTTTCCCCCCATTGGCTATAATGCAATTAGAGAGGCAGCAGCTATTGGGAGCGGCAGCAGCAGAGGTGGGGGAGCGAGGAGAGGGAGAAGAGCTGTGGAAACCCCTCCTGCTCCACGCCATGGTGTGGGAAGAGAAAGGAAGAGAAACTGCAAGTCGAGCTAGAGGATGGTCCCCCAAGGACACGGAGCATCAAACCCCCCAAGCAACCTGAGGACAAATTTAGCTCAGCCCCGACCTGCAGCACATCTGGCCAGACACTCCCTAAATCTCAGCTCTCCTGGTGCCTCCCTTCCCAGCCAGGGGTGTCTCTTGGTGCTGGAGGAAGCTTTGCCTTGCCTTGCCTGAGGACAAACCCTTCTCCATGCCCTGTGTGCTGCAAGGCATCCCCCACCTCCCTCCAGCCTTCCTCAGTGATGCTGGAAGAGGCCAGGAATGGGGGCCCCTATAGCACTCGTGGGGCTCCTTCAAGGGATCCAGGGGGGATATAAGGCCAGCTCCTCTCAGTCTGCACCCCCTTGTTCAAGCCCAGGCTTTCAAGGTTCTTTCTGCACACAGTTCACTCAAGCAGTCTCAAGGCAGCTGAATCAAAAGCAACTCAAAATACATTTTTGCAGCCTTTCTGGAAAAATAGCCTTTAAAGAGGGGCCTGGCCCCGTGCCCAGGGAAGTTAACTTCAATTGACTCGGCTGCATTTTGCTCCAGGCCCTCTCTGATTTTTCTGGAGCGCCTTGTAATATCAAAATGCTACTGAGAGGAAATTAAATTCACTGCACTTAGCACCAGTGTAAGCTTGCTCCTCCATGCCACACTCTTACACAGACACCAGAGCACCTTTAGCATCAGCTACCTCAGCCTGCATCACTGCAAACACACATCCCACAGCATCTGCAGGATCAGGTACACAGCTCTCCCTCCAGGAATTTGCTGGTTATTCACACCCATGGCTCCTGGCTGCACATCACTTGCCAGTCTTGCTCCCGACATGGCAGGAAAAGAGACCCACAGCAGCAGCAGAAACACTAATGCATAGAGCTTGTTGTTGGGGTTTAGGATTTTCCCTTGTGTTTCTTTCTCTCGTGGAATTTTGTCCCATTTGTTGCTAAGAGACAATAACGACCACTACTGAACAGAGACAAAAGAAGTTGCCACGGCAAGAGTGCGGCTGGCTACTCTCTTAGCTGGGGAGTTTCTCTTGGAGGGGCAGAGAGAACACAAGATTAGTCTGGGGGCAGTGGATCGGGTGCAGCTCCTCGCTCTCGCTCTCTCGTTCCCGGAGGGAAGCGGCTGCGGTCACTGTGGGCAGAGTTCGCCGGCACTGCCAGGCTCCGTCTGCTGCTGCCTTCTCCTACCGGGAGCGAAGCTGTGCTTGTGGCTGTCGCACTGGAGCCTCACCAACACCCGACCTCAGTAAAAACGACCCTTCGCCATCTGCTCGGGTGTCTCAAGGGAAACCCCGGGATCCCGGGCCCTTTCCCCTCCAGGGGAGCCTCTCCTGGCCGTGCTCGGGAGCCGGGCTGCCTCTGCCCAGCCCCGCCGGTTCTCTGCCCCTGCTCGGGGTGTTTGCTGCACTGCAGCCGCACAGCCCCTGCGTGCCGGGACACCCCGCGGCTCCTGGCACAAGTGCCCGGTTTGTGCTGCCTCTCGCTGCCCGGGTCAGCCCGCCCGGCTGATCTGCCGTGGGGACCCATCCTCGGCACCCAGCCCGGCCGTTGTGCTGAGGGGACCCATCCTCAGCACCCAGCCCGGCCGTTGTGCTGAGGGGACCCATCCTGAGCACCCAGCCCGGCCGTTCTGCCGTGGGGACCCATCCTCAGCACCCAGCCCAGCCGTTCTGCTGAGGGGACCCATCCTCGG
>JANPWX010000212.1:103418-138982 GCA_024734555.1 Trochalopteron elliotii
CGGCAGAACGGCCGGCCGCCATCCCCGCCTGAGGGAGCCGGGCCGAGCTGCCGGCGCAGCGCCCCCTGGCGGCTGTGGCGGGCACTGCAGCGCAGGGGCAGCGCCGGGAGCGGGCGGGGAGCGCCGGGCCCTGAGCGCTGAGGGGCGGGAGCGGTGCCGGGCCTGGTGTGTGCGGGACAGACACGAACCTCAGAAAACTCTGGGTGCTGTGGGACAGACACGGACCCTACAGAACTGTGTGTGCTGTGGGACAGACACAAACCCTACAGAACTGTGTGTGCTGTGGGGTGGGACAGACACAAACTCTACAGGACTCTTTGTGCTGTGGGGCCTGGTTTGTGTGGGACAGACATGAACCCTACAGAACTGGCATCCCTTTCCCTGTAGCTTTGCCTGAAAGCCCCCTCATTTCAAAGTTATAATTGAGAGGGAAGGGGGTCATATTCTCCATTCCAAGGGAGGTTCCCACCTGTCTTTCAAACCAATACACTTGTACATTATATATTTTATATTTACTCCCCATCTGTATCAAACCTACTCCCATCAATACACTGCAATGGACAAGGAGCCTGGATGGTTCCATTTAAGTTCATGGAAGCCTTTGTGCCTCCTTTAACTTAAACACTAATTTAACCAAATAAGCAGTACCGGGACTCAGAGGCTGCTGAATCCCTGTGGCTTGTTCCCATTCCCACTCTTATTTGCTGTTCCTGGCCATTGCCAGCTAACTGGCCCTTTTGGCTTGATTTTCTGGGAAAATACAAGCCTAGACACCTCATAAGAAGACTGAGGTGTGATGCAGCTTTCAATAGCTGGAGCAGTGGGGCTGGGGGACATCCCTGGTTGGGGAGCTCTGGGATGCTCTTGGGGAGTGGATACTGACCCATTGGAGGTGCAGCCCCCAAAGCCTCACATCAAGGAAGGGGCTGCATGACCAACGGCCTCTGCTCCCAGGGGAACCTGGTGTTTCCTTTTCCACAGCTGGAGAAGCTGCCTGGCCAACTCTCTGCCTTGCCAGAAATGTAGCACTTCTTAAAACAAACGCATTTGGCCTTAAATCCCCTTTTACTCCTCCTCGTGACCAGCTTTGCTCTGGGAGCTGGGTGTGCTCAGCAGCAAACCCACGTACAAGGAAAGCACATCAGCTCCTGGTGGGAAAGTGAATTATTGAAGCCAAGGGAAGCTGTGACGAAGCAATCAGGGTGGACTGCCGTATGCTCCCAGTGAATTATTCAAAGCCTGGTTTTAAAGCAATTCCTGAAATAAAGATGATAGAAAAATGGAGGAGAAGAAAAAAACACACTGTAAAGGGCCACTGTGCTGCCCCCCTAGGTGTGGGGACCAGGCCATTCCCTCTACAGGCTGCTGCTGCCTGGTAGAGATGGGCATACACACAAAAAGACACCCTGGATGTATCTTTTAATGCTCCTTTATCCTAAAGTCAGACAATTTAGTCTGGATGGGCTGGTTTAACCCCACTGACAGGAGAGCCAGGCAAAGAAAAAGTCCCTGCTTCAGCGGACATCCTGTGAATTTATTTGATTTCAACAGACCTGAAAGCAGCAGAGCTAGAAGAGACGTGCGGTGCAGGGAATGGGGAAAACCAGGCTGAACTGCCTCGAAGGCTCCTAAAGAAAGCCAAACCACAAAGGAAAACAAGAAGGAAAGAGAAAATACTTTATTTCATCTGTTTGAAGTGAGGAAGATACAGGAATGAGCAAACACCGAACTGTTTTGCTTCTGCTCACAAGTGAACACACCGCTGAGCCTAATGCCTAATGGGATTTTAGATTAAAAGTTTTAACAAAAAATAACAACCACCTCCACAAATAGAGTTTTATAAGGTCAAATAATAGATGCAGGGGAGTCAAAACCACTGCCAGTGTTTTACCTCCTTCTGCAAGGGATCCTTCTCCCTGCCTGAGCCCATCTTTAGGTGTCCTCCTCTAATTCCTGCATTTATTCTCAGTGGTTGTGTTTCCTGCTGAGGATGGCTGGGGAATAATCCTCTAGCATCCTATTTTGGCTGCCTTTTCTAGGCAGGGCTTTACCAGTAGTTTGGCTCCCATGAGCCAAGGCCACCTTTGGGGAGCAGCAGGGCTGGGGACAGGGAGCAGAGGCAGCCTGGGTGGCAATAGGATGCTCCACAAGGGAAGTGCCTTTCCCACCACTCTTGAGGTTTCTCCAGCAATGCAGGGCTGCAGTCTGCCTTGGTTTCAGTCAGGAGATTGCTCCCCAACACCCAGGAGGGTTCTGATATGCACTGACACCCCCTTTAATAATCAGAAGATGTCCATTCCACACGCAGCCTGGCCCTTTACCCACCTATTTCTGCTGGGCATCGGATTCAAGTGTCCCATGACTCATTTTTGAAGGTATCAGGTACTTTCAGCAACATCTGACTTCAAGGACATCGGGGGTTTGCAGCACTCTTGAAAAATTAGGCAACTTCTGCACGCCTAAATAGATGCTTAATGACAGACACTTGTGGGTGAGCTGTTGGCAGCAGCCCAGGGCCGCGGTGAATCAGATACTGCGGGATGGGTGATGGGTTTATCCCCTGGAGCTCTTCCCAGGATGGGTTTATCTTCCCTGGGGCTCTGCACCCTGCACGGGATAGCGCGTCCCGGCGCCCAGCGCCTCCGCAGCCCACCCATCTCGGCAGCGAGGATGGGCTCTTCCAGACCCTACAGAACACACTCCCAAGAGGGAAGGACGAGCACGCAGCACTCTCCTCCAGAGGGATGCTCAGGTGGCTGCTGCAGAGGATCCGCTCCCCGGCACGACCCATGCGGGGCGGCCCACACACGCACCTCGTGCCGGGGAGCGGATCCTCTCCAGCAGCCGACCCGGACCACCGGGTGATTGAGAAGCATCGTTGGCCTCTCCAGCGCTCTCAGTCCCCCTTCTCCCCCGCTGATTGCAATCAACACCTCATTCATACGCCTCTGTTTACCAATTTTCCAGGAGGTATCATGCTAATGAAGGGAGCCAGGCAATCAAGCAGCCTCCCAGAAGTGGGGAAAAGAAGAGGGAAGGAGGAAAGGGCTGCTGCCGGGAAAAAGAGGGGAGTGGGCCAGGCAAGGCTGGGAGAAGGGAGGGGAGAACCAAATGGGGGCTCCTGGGGTTCACTCTGCCCCACAGCCAGCCCTGCATCCCTTCCTGGTGCAGCTGTGAGGAGAGAGATGCTGTTACCTGTTGGGCAACATCTGCAGCATCCTTGGCAGAGGTGCTGAGGTAGCTGGGTACCACACTGAGGAAGATGAGGATGCTGGAGGATGCTGAGGATGCTGTCACAGCACTGCAAGGAAGGTTTGCAGCTTCTGAGAACGTTCAGCTCAACCTCTGGAGAGCACAGTGCTGAGCCCGGGCTCATGGGCTGTGCTCTGCAATAGTATTTGCAGGAATTATAAAAGTGCTGTACAAACAAGGGGTCAGAGAACAGATTTCAAATTGAGCATCAGGTCCTTCAAGACACCCTCTTGGCTGCCTGGAGGTGGCATCACCAATGCCATTGGTGGGTTTACCACTTTTACTTACCTGACACAATGGTGAGATAGGGAGCACAGTTGGCTCCCTTCTCACTAAGATGCAGAATTAGGGGTATGATCCTCTGCCCCAAATCCTAAAATCCTACTCTGGCAGTGAGCCTGAGGCCCCCTCGGCCAAGGAGGTCCCCAGGCTGCATCCCTACCTAGCACAGAGGCTGGAGACCAGCAGATCCATGCAGGCAGAGCTGGCAGCAGCAGGATGGTTTGGGGCTGGATGGAGAGGCCAGAGGAGTGACAGGCAGGGCTGTGTCCCCTCCATGTCCCCATGCCTTCAGCTGTCTGATTCATGCAGACCAGCAGTGACAGCCTTGCCAGACATGGCAGCTCTGAGCTGGCAGCACCTGGAGCCCTTTCCCAGCTCCCAGTGTGCTCACCCATCAGTCAGCAGGGAGGATGCACAGGCAGGGCAGGACTGCCCATCCCAGAACCACCCAGAACCACGGTGTCCATGTGCCACAAGGTTTGGTGTCAAGAGGAGCTGGGAGATGTTGAGATTACCCTTAGGGTGTGAAATATCCCCCCGCAGCCCCCCGGGGCTGTTTGGCTAGCTCAGTTCCTTCGGAGGGATATCTCAGGGACAAGACAAAAGATTCCAAAAGAGGCTCTTAACCCCGGGATTATTCCAAGGCTTTATTCTCGAAGGTTTCCAGGGGAGCAAGAGAATGAACAAGGAAGAACAGGGCCTTATCTAGTCTCCTGCTCAGGAAAAGATAGCTGGACCTCATCCAACTGGGTCAAGAAAGGAAGGAAGGGTCAAACCATAGTTATAGGCTTCAGAGGTCCTGGGGAAAAACCACTCCACAGAGAAATACAACAAGGGTGTGTCTCCCTTAACAAGATAGCAGCCATAAAGGATTGTCCAGCAGGGTTTGCAGCCCCCAAACTGCCCCTAACATGCTCTTTTACAGCCTGTTCTTGTCCCTTCTGCAAGGCTGTGCTTGGCTGACTGCCCTGGGGCAGGGTCCAACCCTGTGCTCTCCGCAGATGGGGACAGGCTCTCCATCACCTCCTGCTGCTTGCTGGAGCGAAGCTGCCACGGGACAGCTGCCCACTCCTGCCTGCTGGTTCCTTTCTGCCAGGACTACAGGCTTAGGGAGGATTTTTGAGACACGGTCCTATTTTTCAGAGCAGAAAGCTCCTTGAGGCAGCATTTCCAGCACTGGTGGACTGGGATCCCACGTGGGGTGGAGGGACCTGAGGGCGGTGCTGAGGCCGTGCAGCTGAGGACATCTCCTTGCCGGGAAGCCAAGCAGAAAGGATGGCTTACAGGTGGCAGTCAGGCAACAAATAACACAGTGGAAGACAGACGTGATTCCAGCCAGATGGAGAAACAGCAACAAACAATCTGTCTTCGGCAGAGGAGTCCCAGCAGCCTCAGCCACCACAGAGAGGGGAGCACCCTTGAGGGGAGGTGAGCACGGGTTTTGCCTGGCACCCAGCCGGGTTTGGAGCCCACCAGGACTTTGACACCTCCCCATGCCTCTAATCCCGGGGCACCACCCCTTTTCCCTCAAGAGCTGGGTTTTGAGGCGTTGAGAGCTGCCTGTACTCCCCCCGTGCCTGCTAAGCCCCAGGCATAGCTGATTGATGAATGGGCTCTCGACATGATTGATCTCATTGACAGCGTGAAACATGGTGATTACCTGGTGCTGGCAGATTTTCCTAAGTGTAGCTCACGCAGGCACAGGACGTTTGTGCCATTATCATTATTAACTCCATTGTTAACGACTGATCTATGCAAAGATTTGGCCTGGCCTCTTTGAAACACAGGAGGCGGCTGCTGTGTTCATGCTGGAGATGGACCCGTGCAAGAGAAAAGGGGATTTTTATCCATTTAATTTTTATTTTTTCCGTTTCAGAGTCTATTTATGGAGGTGAGCATCCCCCAGGTATTCCTGCTTGCTCCCTTGTCCCTTCAGCCCTGGGTGCTCAGCATTTCTGGGTGGTGATGACAAGGTGTTTCAGGAGCTCTGCCCCATCCACTCCCATTAAAATCCACCGCAGGTCTCAGCTTTCCCTGAGAGAAAAAGGGTCCAAACCTCTTTTTAAAATGTTTTCTCCCCAAATATCTGCCATTTGCCAAACCTAAAATTCAGCCCAGGAACTTAACCACAATAAATGAGCCTTTTGCTTGCAGACCCCCCTGGAGCACAGTCGGCATTTCCTCCTTTGAAAGCAGCAAGTCAGCTGAGACCTAATCAACGTCTTTCCAAAGAGGGGAAAAAAAATATAAATAAACCCTGCACCGAGGCGTTGTAGCTGATGCTCAAGTCAGGGGATCATTTAGGGGATGATTTATTGAATAGCAAACAGGTAAAAGGGAGATTGGGCTAAGGGGGGACAGGCATGACAAAACAGGAGGGATTTAGCAAGAAGGTAAAAATAGCCTAAAAAATATGGCAAATGAAAAAATAGCGACAGTTGCCATCCCCACAAGGATGAGTTAAAATCCTGGCTGGCGTAACTCAGCGGAGAGCCCGGGAAGCCAATGGAGCTGCAGTAATTTACAATAACTGCTAGTTTGGCTCAATTTAAATAGCTGCTCTTTATGAATACCAGGAATATGTGTGCGAAAGAGGAGAGGAGAGTTGGGAAGGTTTTATTTACACTGCAGCTTAGAAGCTGCTTAAACTGATTTGGAAGCAGGTGAATAATTAATTGCATCTTTAAGGAATCGAGCTGTTAATAATACTCCCCACAGTGGCAGTTTATAAATGTTCCTGTCAGGGTGGAACATGGAGCATCACAGAGGGAAGGTGGTGGGGGGAGAAAAAGCCTCGAGGAAACTGTTCCCCCCACTCCCCTGCCTGCAAAATGAATTGAAGTTGCCATTTTTTTCTGCCATCCAGCTGTTTCTGACACCTGGATGTCAAATCAATATTATAATGACAGCACCACAGCCAAAAAAATTTTAAAATAAGGAAATTTTTTAAAAAGTCCTATTACTACATGGAAAATATTTGTATTGCCTCCCACTCTCCAGGGTACAGCCTGTTAATTGGGCACAAAGGGTAGGATCTGCCTGGAGCCTGCAGAACCCATTAGGGAAGCAGCTGGTAATGTTATGATGGAATTGGGTAAATGGGTTCTGCAAGGGGAAGAGGGTCCTAAGCAGTGCAGGGGTTGGTCCCTCCTGCTTCTGGATAGCCCAGGACCTCCTGTTGCATCCCTCCCTCCCTCCCTCCCATCCATCCATCCATCCATCCATCCATCCATCCATCCATCCATCCCTCCAGCCCTATTACCAGGAGGTGCTTGCAGAAGGGGGATGGATGAGCAAACAGGTGCCTTCACACCCCTTTCCCCAGTTAATCTCCCCCAGCCAAGAGAAGCCAAAGCTGGACCAGCCAGGACTACAGGGATTAAACCAGCAAAAACCTCCAGAGCCAGGAGTTTGGAGAAGAATCTAAATGCTTACACCTCAGTACAGGAATAAACCTGTAATAAGGAGTTGGGAAGGAAAAGCTGGGAGAAAAGCTGGTTCCTTCAGGGAATGTTTGGCTGGGAGAAGGATTTGGCCATGGAAAATGGTGCAAGTGGCCACAGCAGGGCAGGGGCTGGATGGGGACATCACCAAGCATCCCCAGCCCTGGGGTGGCAGCTGCCCCTCCATTCCCACCCAGGATGGGGGCAAGAATATCCAAGGTTTTGCTCATGCTCTCTTTTGGTGTTTTCTTGCCTCTTTATTCCAGCTGGGGACAAACCCATCACTCACCTCTCCAGTTGTTCAATCCACATCCCAGGACCTGTGTGCTGGGTAGGGGATGGCAAGGGAGCTCCCCACTGATGCTCCCAGCCCACCTCTGAGGTGGAAAATCAGCACCTGCAGAGCCCTGCCTCATTTTCCATGATTAATCAGTTTGCTTGAGAGCAGCAGGACTCCCACCCTCATCCATCCCCCCTGACAGCCACGTGTGAAGGCTGACGTTAATCAGATAAATTCCTTTGCAGTAGCACCAACAATTTTTCTAAAGCACAGTCTCCCTGGAGCTACTAATAATTACTCCAGATCCAGACATTAAAGCACCACCAAAAAAAATGTTTTTAATTAAAAAATTAATTTTTCTGACAGACCCACTGACGCTAAACTTGGAACAGCACAGCATCCATCAGGAGGGAAAAGAGAGGGATGGCAATGACCTGCTCACAAGCCTCTGCTGGGAAAGGGGAAGGGAGAAGAGTGGCATCCCTCAGGGCTTTGGAGAAGCTGTCCCATCTCCAAATGCCCTGTAATGTCCCTGCTCTGTACAACACATCTCAAATGGGGCAGAGTTAAGGTGGTGCCCAGCTCAGTCATTGCAATCTCAGTTGCACCTTTCCCAAAAAAGCTCTGCACTGCTGGCAGGGGGAGCCAGGAAAGAGCTGTATTCCCAAGTGCCATCTCCCTCAGCCTCTGGGAATGACATCCCACTGGCAGGACACCCTCAGCCTCACCAGGTACAGGAAGAACCCTACAGAATCATCTCCTTCCCTGAAGGCACCTGAACATTCCAGCCAGGCTGGATTCATTATCCCTGGGCTGGGAGGGTAAAGGAGGGGAGAGAATGGAAATAAAACATGTCATTGGTGGAAAAAACATCCATTACCTCAAAGGGGAAAAGAGGGGGAGAAAAAGGTTCAGACTCTCTCAGGCCAAGCTGAGAGTAGCCAAACTGAGATGCAACCACAGTAATACAGTGTCCAGTGCTAAAACAACCCTGGTGTGATGCTCTGGCAAGACCCATCCCAATTCCTGGGGTTACAGCCCCAACTTTTTCTGACTAACCACAGCAATGCTCGAGCTCTCCTTCCCTCTGGCTGCCTCTCATCCAGGGGGCTCAGGCTCAGAATATAATGAACCTCTTCCCTTGCCCTTCCCAGCACCAAGGATTGCAGAAGAGGGTAATGAACGTCCCTGTCTGGCAGGGTCTGGGGATGTTTTACACAAGGCTGACAGAGGAACACGCCAGCAGTGCACTGCTAACAAAAGATGCTTTATTGCAGGAGGATGAAAGGCAGGATGGATCGAGGCAGGGGCTGGATTAATTGGATATGGGAAAATACCTAAATATATACATGGAGGGAGAAGCAGCGAGGTGCTCCTGCAGGACTGAGTTCAGGAAAAGCCAAATTGATGTGCTTAGATAAAGATGCTGAAAGCTGATTCCTCAGCTGCAAGTGGTGCTGCCAGCCTTCTGCAAAAGAGGTAAGGGTAAAAAAGGTCCCCAAAACTGCTTAAAATATCCCCTTCCCCAAAGGGCCCCAAGGCATCATGGCAGGGGAAGAATATTCACCTCCAGTGATGAGGCTGGGGCTCAGGCAGGACCTTCCCTCCTCCTGGCCTAAGAACCCACTAATGAATTCAATGAAGTCAGTCCAGAAGATCTGGGAAACACAAAAGGTTGAATGAATTTGAGTTGCTTAACCCAGACAAGAGAGTGTCAAGGGCAAAACTGAGTCTGCAAATACAGGTGGTGATGGCTGCAAAGTGGGAGAGAGAAACCTGTTCCCTGAATCCAATGTGAGGAGGAGAGGAAGGGACAGGTTAGATGTTAGCAATCCTCTTTCCAGCAGCACTGGGAAGGATCTGGGCAGCCCAGCTCCCATCAAAGGGTAGTTTTTATTGAGGAAAGCTGCAATTTTTGCAGTTCCCAGGGCAGGTGGATTGCTGGTATGTTGTAGGTAATTACACCAGTACATCTTCCCACAGCATCCCACACCAAAGCACAGCAGCTTGGCCTCTGTCAGAGCAGGGACTGGAAGAGCAATATGACTTGATTTTCCATCAGCTCACCAAACAGGTGAGAAAATAACATGCAGAGCCATTGCCCTTCACGTACAGCGAGCAGAGATTAACAGGGATTTATCTCAGCACTCTCCCTAATATGCTGCTCCCTCTCTGGGCTGGAGAGATGCTGGGTGCAGAGGAAAAGGGGGGAAGGCAAACACCTGTGGGACCTTGAGAACCACAATTCACTGCTTTTCACCTCTCACTGAGGATAATTCAGTGGCTAGAGCTCTTTTGGAGATCTCAAACCCATCTCTGCCTTCCTGTGTCTCACTTCTGCCTTATTATGGTGCATTTCCCTCTTCTTCCCTCAAAAAAGCAAAAAACCCCCACCCCAACCCTTCATCTTTTCTGTGACAAGGCAAGAATGTTTCTGCTCACCTGAAAGCCTTCAAAATCAATATATAACTTACCTGTAATAATCCTACACTTCAGAAAATTACTTCAAATCACATCTATTTGGGGGAGACAGTAATTTAGGCTGGCTTCCCCCGGGAATTTCTCCTCTGTAGGCTCATGGCTCAGTCCTGGGAGCAGCAGGTTGATGGAACAGGTACATAAATACCCTTGGATAGAAAGCCTGGCTCTGTGTCTCAGCCACCTCACAGCTGGCCATGCCTCTCCTGGCTGCAGCCCCAGCTGATTTCCAGGCCTCCATCACTTCTTAACACATTCTTTTTTTTCCCCCTGGATTCTTGAAATTAAACGCCGCTAATTTATTTTGCGGAAAACTCTGCAACCTGCTGGTACATCTCTGCCAGCTGTGACCTCATCCCCCAGTGATTGGATTTTGGAGTAAATTAATAGAACCAGTTCATTAATTAATTGCAACTAACTTGTGCGGTGAACTGGACCCATCTCTCCTGTTCCCAGACTGCCCAGGAAGCGCTCCAGATTCCAGCTCAGGAAGCACTTGCAATGTTTTAATTTCAGCTGAGTGGTTTGGATGATCACTTCCCCATGTTCCAGCTGTTAGCAAACAGCAAACCTTAAATTACCTTCTGCTCAGCTCCTGCATCCTACACCCCCAAAATAAAGAGGGAACCCTGAAAACACCATCCCCCAGGCATCAAAGCTTCCACAGCCAAGGATAATACTGAACATCTACATCCTATTGTAGACAGGAGCTGGCAGCAAGTGAATGCTCCAGCGAAATCTCTAAACACTGCACATATATTTCGGGTTTATTTGCTGGGCTTACCACTGAATCTTATTTGCTGGCATGGTTTGGGTTTTTTGGTTTTTTTGGTTTTTTTTTTCTTTCCTTCTTTCTCCCTGGGAGAACTTAATAAATCTTTGAAATCATCAAAAAGAAATGCAGCTTCAACACTTAGAGAGCACGGTTAAGTTACTTCCCGGCAATATAAACTCAGGCTGTAAAGTCAAACATTTCCATGCCATAACACAAGGCAAAAATGAGGCTTTGGGAACAGAAGGAGCAGGAATGGCCCAACCTCAGCTCTGCCTTCACCCGGGGCTGGACAAACCTGGGAAGCTCATGGCTGGCTGGAGGTGGTGACAGGAATGTCACTGTCCCCCCCAGGTTTTGCCATTGTTCCCCTCCTGCCACGTGCAGAATTTCAGCTGTTCTCGTTTCCGTGGCTGCCTTTGCAGGACCCCACTACGAGGAGGGGCTGGCTTGATGAATCCCTCCTGCTCCGAGGAGGGGCTGGCTTGATGAATCCCTCCTGCTCCGAGGAGGGGCTGGCTTGATGAATCCCTCCTGCTCCGAGGCACAGGCACCAGCAACTGCAGCAAGGGACCAGCAGAGACACAGTGAATCACCCGGGGGTGCTCACCTCCTCCCTTTCTCTCTTTTCATCTCTTGATAATGTTTTGTCCAGTGTTGGCAGAGATGAGAGAACCCCTCTGAAGCCCCGAGGGAGGAGCCTGGTGGCACTCACTGGCTGCAGGACCCAGGAGGGATGCAGGGAGGAGCAAAGGTGGGAACATCCCAGGGTGGGATGCAGACAGGACACAGCCAGGACCACGGCAGGATGGAGACAGGCAGGACCAGGGATGGATGCAGGCAGCATTTCCATGGCAACACAACAAAAAAGCAGCACGGCCGCAGCTCCAAGAGGAGAAAGGGGTCAGGAGAAACTTTGTTGCCATGGAGGGCACAAGGATATAAGTGCTCTGGCATCAGGGAGGAGTTAAGGTCCCCACCCCAGGATGTGTCACCCACCAGCCTCTCGGGGTGCTATGGGGACCCCAGATGCAGGTCCTGGGGTGGAGTCCCTCACCCTTTCCCGGTGCCAGGGAGCTGTGGGTAATTGTGATGCAGAGAGCTGAGGCTGTGCCGTGCCCTTGATTTACTCTCTCCAGCCTCCTGCTTTCTAAATCTCTCTTTATTAGTATCACCACACAGCAGAGTGCAATTAGCAGTATATTAGCAATAAAAAAGCAGCCAGAGCCAGAAGTACTGCAGGTTATGGCTTTAAATCCTGCATCTGACAGGGTGGCTGTGGACACACACCCTACATCCTTCACCCTTCCTGTGACCCCCAGCCCAGGCTGCAATGTCACCCGTGCCCACCGAGGAGGGGACCCCCAGCACCCCTCACACAGCTCATCCCCCCTCTCCAGAGCTTTTCGAGGTGCTGCAGCAGAGCTGACACTAGTCCCGGCCACATTTAACCGTTTATATTGATTACCCTGTCAGCTCATTTGAATAATTAAAACCAGATGGAGTCCTTTTAAGCATTTAAAGGAACAGCACCAAGAGCATCCCCAGAGCTGTGTGGTTTCAGCAGATGGGTGCAGGGGAAGCTGGGCAGTTTTTGCTGTCAAATCTTCCTCTCAGTGACATTTGCCACCCTGTTGGTGCCTCCCATACCCCTGCTGTTGGGGATGGGGTGATGGGATCAGCACAGCTCCCACCCCCAGGCAGATTGGTGGGAATAATTGCTCTTGTACACTGCTACTGTTCCTTATATAAACAGCATTAAAGCTGCCAGCCAGCCACAAGGCTGATTAACAGCAGCAAATAAATGAAGCCAGTGCCAATAGCCCAAGGTTCCAGTGTATGTAGGGAAGGGGGGGCGCCAGCATCCAGCCCTACCTGTGACCCCCAGCTCCTGTTGCAAATTTCACCCACCTGCAAAGCTCTTACACCAGGCCTCCTGCCAGGGACCTCTGGCTTCTTAAAATGGATGGGTGATACCAGCTCAACTCTGGTTACTTGTTATTCCATCGTCTTTTCAAAGGGAGTAAAATATTCCTGGCGTGGTGCTGGTTATGCACTCCTGCCATCAGGCAGGGATGAGTTATCTTTACAGAAAGAAGCATAGATTAACACATCAAATGAAAATGAACTATCGGCAGAGTAAGATGAAAATGCAATGGCCAGTGACAGGGAGAAAAAGAAGAGAAAAAAGAAAGCAAAGCTTCCTGGGAGGACAGGAACATTAAAAACTGAGGAATTGATCAGCGTTGGTGAGGTTGGATGGAGTTTGAACACTCTGCACAGGGCAAGGACCTTTTCTTCCTGCAGAGACCAGAGCTCCACAGCCTCAAGGTGACTGGGGTTTGTCCTTGAGACCTGGTCTCACCATCCCCACCTCTGCCCCGGGGTAAATGGGATTTCCAAGGGGCAGGTGAGCAGCTGGGGCAAAGCTGGGGTGCTCGAAGCAGCTCTCCTCTGGCAGCACACCACCCCTGACCCTAGATCTGCTGAAAACTTTATGCTCCAGGCTGCTTTGAAGCTTCTGGACCAGCTGCAGAAGGTGATCCTTTCAGTGGGTGTCCATCCCACCATCAGACATGTGCCCCCTTTTCCCCATGCCCTGCTCCCTGCCCTTGGCTCTCCCTCTGCCCCTCACTGCACCACCCAGCCTTGCTGTGATTTCCCAGCCCCAGAGCCAAGCAGCAGAGATAAACACCACTCCAAAATATTTTTCCAAGTAGGAATGGGTGTGGGTCGCAGACACCTCACAATGTCCAGGTGTTCATTGTCTGGCATGAGCAGTTGAGCCCAACTGCTTTCATTTAGACATACTTCAAGTACCTGGAAACAGCTATTTATGTGTCCCAGTGTTGTGATGTGGTTAGGTGCCTGGATTTTGATGGATCAGACCTATGAACAGCAGGCTGACAGGTTTCTGTTTCCTTTCCACCCAGCAGATTCCAGTGCTCAGGCATCAGGATGGGAATGGGGAGCCCCTCTGCTGGGCAGAGTCCAGCAGCCTCCCTTACTCTCCAGCTCCTCAGTGTGGAAAAGAGGCCAAAAAGATCCCTTTTCCTGCCTGCTGCTTGCTGCCTCTGCCAGAGATAAGAATTAATTAAATTTCCTTGCCTTTGCAACTGCCTGGGGTATTTTTCAGCTCCCTCCACCACGGGGTCCATCTGATTTAAGGGGGGAACAGGGATGTACTCCGTTACACGTGTGCTAATATTGCAGACAGGATATCATCCCTGAGCACTGAACACATTGCCACAGGAATATTTGCAGAGCTGCTTCTTCATTCCCCAATCCCTGGGGTGCCACAGCCCCCTCCAGCAGTACTGGAGTGGGCAGGGCCCAGCCTGACCATAAATCCCACAGGCCTCCACCACCTCAGTCAGGCTTATGGCCAGGCAGGAGCTTACATAGCAGAATAAGGGATGGTTTCCTCCAAAAATCCATCAGGAATTTGGCTTCCCCTGCTCTCTGGGACTTTCAGAGCTGACAGGACCCTTCCAGAGCCACGGGGATTGGTTCACCCACACCACAATGCCAGGAAAAACAAAGAGAGGCTGCTGCCAGCCAGAGGAAGAGGGCCAGACTGTCCCATCCTCTTGGGACACCTGATGCCACTCAGAGGGATCCTGCTCAAGAGCTTCAGCCTGTGGAGACCCAGTGTGGCCAGGCAAACAGCATTCCCCCAGCTCAGCACAGGCCACCCGTGCCCTCTGCCCTGTCCTTGCCTGCCCGAGGGTGACAGGGCTGTAAATGCTTTTGGTGGAGGGACCTGCCATGAATCACTCTGGATTTACAGCTGAGCTGCAGGAAAGGGAATTATATAACTCTCAGGAGACAGGCTGGTGTGGAATGAACATCCATCAAGCACAAATTCTGGATTATTTACCACTGCTGGATCTTGCCAAGAGAAACACCCCCTGTGCTGGACAGCCTGTGAATGGATTCAGCCGTGGGGGACTGCTCAGCAGATGGAAAGTTTCTGTCCTCCTTGTCAGAGGAAACTGGGATGTTTAGTCCCCTCCTCTGCCCATGGGATGAGCACAGTGCCCGGCAGAGGATGGGTCTCAGCTCGGCACAGCCCCATCTGGATCATGGATCCTGGAGCCAGAGGAGTCTGGCAGCAGTGCCAAGCAACCCTTTTTATGAGCAGCACTTAATTATTCACCCTTTTAAAACGTTTTGCACCATAAAGCTGGAATGGAGCAGAGGAAGGCAATTACTCTGCCACTCGCTCTCCTGTGCTGGAGGCCAGGGGTGTGTGCTGGGCATGGTGGCCACAGCCTGGGGATCCCATCTAAGCCTTGGGGACACCTGCAGTGTCATTTTGCACTGAATTAAGACCAGTGCAGGGAGATTTAGGGAGGTGAGATGTACCTTGGAGAGGTATCACAGGCAGCAGGATCCATCATCAAATTGTTGTGTCCTCAACACCAACAGCCTTAAATCAAGGCAAGGGGAGGGGGCAGGAGAAACTCTGCAGAGCACAGCCTGGGTGGCCACAGGGGTGCCTGTGATATACAGGAGCCATCTTTCCAGACACAGGCTGTATTTTGTTCTCCCTAAGTCCTGGCCACACCAGGCTGTTGATCCTATCTTTTGGGAATATCACTTTTCTGCTTGGCTCTAGCAGCTGATTTAGGAGCAGACCAAGGGGGATGGCCAAAGAGCTAAACTAAACCTTTCTACATAAATAGCCCCCTAATTGTGCCCTGTTACATCCCTTTAACCTAAGGGAAGTGTTTCCTTAGCTAGAGAAGGATTTGAGCTTTACTTTTAAGTTAGGACTTACAAATCCCAGGGAACCTGAGCACCCTGGTCTGGTGGGAGGTGTCCCTGCGGGGGGATTGGACTGGGTGATCTTTAAAGTCCCTTCCAAGCCAAGCCATTCTGAAATTCTATGATCTGAGCCATCACAACGAGCTTCCCCAGTCTCCTCAGCCCTTTGCAGAGAGAAAAACAGGTTCGATCTGCCCAAATGCTGGCTTTTTAGGAGAGATTTTGGATTCTCTCCCAACCTGGAAACTTTATATCAGTTCTTTGCCGTTTTCCTTAAATTGGCAGTAAAAATTGAGGGAGACTAAAAGTCTGTGATTTGTACTTTGCACATGGGGAGCGGAACAATCTTTTGTTCATTTACTGTGACAAGTGCAGTTCAGATTTAATTATTTACGATAATGTTCCAAGGCACATTAGGGAATGTTCTCTTAGTTCATAAAACATGATGACGCCTTGGTGCTGAGTGGCACCTAGCTACAGGCTCTGCTACTGCACTGGGGGAGGCACGTGCAGCTCCAGGAATGGAGCAGAATCCACCTGTCACACCTCATCTGTCTGGTGGCTCTGGTGCTTTGCCAAGCACAGCCCCCCTGAGGCATCCCAGCCATTCCCACGTGCCACTCTCCCCACCCAGAGTCCAAGATAGGATCACTCCACCAGCACCCTGAGCTGCTGCAGCCTCTGCACAAGCAGAGGCTTGTGGCAATTTCAGGCACACAAGGAAAGAGGCAGGCACAGGCACAGCAGGTCAAGGGAAAGCTTCTTTTAATTATTTGACTCCAATACTTATTTGTACAGAGGTCAAGAGATTGGTTACACAGGTTGCCACCTCTTTGACCTGGATGGTGAACATCACCATCCATCATATTTCTCCACCCAGAGCAGAAATACGTAAACAATAGATAATTACTAAAAATATACATTGTTTTCTTGAAGCTGCATGAAAATCTGCACTGCAAGATTTCAAACACTTGCAAGCAAGAAAACTAAGAACAACAGAGGCTCCTCTCCAACAGCCCCAGCTCCCCTGGCTGGTTAGTGGCTGTATCCATAACTGTATTTTTATTCCCCTCTCCTGAAATACAACCTGGAAACCCTCATTGCCTCCTGAAGCTGCTGGCAGCCCTCGGTTCATGTTTTCTCTTTGTCCTTGTCTAAACATCCAGTGCCCCACCTCAGTCTGTCTTCCAGCACTTTTTACCATGTTCTTCTCCATTAGTCACAGGAATTAGGGGAGAGAGTTGGTATTTCATTATTAAATGTCTCACATCCAATAAATAGATCATTATTCTCCTCTGATTAGCAGCTCCACTTCCATCAGCTCAGAACAGTTATGGGTTTTTTTCCTTCCCATCTTCAAGGAGTAGCACAGTTTCTCCTAAGATCTGTTATAATCAAAGGATTAGAGCTCTGGAAATGTCCTCTGCATACACAGGAAGGTTTTTTCCTGTTCTCCCTCTCTCAGAGTGAGCGTGCTTTGAAACTCTGGCTCCTGGCTCCACAATACTGCCTGTACATGACCTGGTTTAATTTTAGTCTTGCCCAAATCTGCCACCAGCTCATTTAGCTGCAGCACTGAGAGCTCTCTGTGGAGCTGGCCACAGGTCAGCTCACATACTTTTATTACAATTGCAGAGTCCAAGCATATCCTGCAGCTCTGACCTGGCTCCTGGATGTTGGACACCTTCCCTCTCAGGGCTGCAAACTCCCTGTCCTCCAGCCAACCAGCACCACTGGGATGGGAGACAGGAGCTGCACCCCGGGCACAGCTCCTCTTTTCTCACACTACAGGTGTCAGCATCAGGTTTCACATCATATCCACAGCTTCAAAGGCTGCAGAGAAAATCAGAGGTGGATGCCATCTCTTGGGACATTTCCAGCGTTTCTGACAGGGTGAGCAATGCCCTGGAAAGTGCTGACCCAGCTGCCCAGTAACAGCCATCATGGGCCAAGCAAGACGTAAGAGCACAAAAATTCCAATGAATATTCATTTTAAAACTTGCTCAGATATTCCCAAGGTAAATGTCCTCTGTATTAATTTCACTCTGCACACTGAGCACATTGTTATTGCAGAGACAAAGCTGCACAACCAGATAAAAATAGGTTTGGGGGTCTCTCACTGGGGCAGGAAAATTTTCAGACCCCAGCAGCTCTCCCTCCAGACGTGCTGAAGGACAATCTTCCCCCAGGCACAGCTCAGCCAGGACTGGAGCAGCAGGTCCCACCAGGCTCAGAGGAGAGGGCAATTCCCTTTCAGCTTGCATTTTTCCAGAGGTGTGGAAAAAGCCCACTCTGAAAAGAGCCACATAAATGCTCTCGCTGGACATTCAGCTCAATTAGCTTTGCTGACCTCAGAGGCAAGGCTTGAGCTGAGTCTTGCAGGTCACGAGGAACAGGGCAGCATAATTAGCCAGTGAAGCCCAGAGCAGTGAATCCCAGTGGGAGGCAGATCACCAAATAAACCCAACCACTCGAGCTCCTCCTTCAATCCCAGCTCCTCCTTCACCTGGCTTTTCAACACCCAAGGCCCCTCCATGCAGCAAACCCTAGTTTGTCCCACTTTTTTGACACCTCTTCCAGCCATTCCCACTCCTCACACCCTGCAGCTCTTCCCAGGCTGTAACTGGGATGATGGCCACGTTTGCAGACACGTCTGTCACCAGCTCATCTTTCCATCCCCTCCACAGGACAAGACTCCTGTGGATGCATCCATCATCCCTATGTGTGCTCTGGCACCGATATCCTCGTGAGGAGCTCTGGATTGCCTGGGAGATAACAAGTTTGCATCTCTAACGGCCCCTCCAGTATTTGTAGCCGGCTCCATCCCTGCCTGGCTGGATGTCTCCCGTTCCAGGAGGTCCCTAATTGCCGTGTGATGTGTCGGCTCAGGCGGCTGAGCACAAATCACTCTGTCAGCCCGGCCCTCCAAGCGCCACCTTGGGACCAATTCGCTCCGGTGACATCTCAGACAGCTCTGCACAGTCCCGGCAATGGGGATAAGGATGGCAGGGAGGGAGGGAGGGAGGGGACAGTGGGGACCAGGACAGTGGCATGAGCAGTTGAGCCGAACTGCTTTCATTTAGACATACTTCAAGTACCTGGAAACAGCTATTTATATGCCCCAGTGTTGTGATGTGGTTAGGTGCCTGGATTTTGATGGATCAGACCTATGAGCAGCAGGCTGGCAGGTTTCTGTTTCCTTTCCTCCCTCCTCTGTGCAGAGGCTCCAGCAGCAAAAACAGGACGTGAAGTATCAGAGCTGCACAACCGTAGGAATAAGCAGCCAGGCTTCAGAAAGACAGGCAGCTTCTGCCTCACATCAGGAAGTGTTGGATCTCTGCCTTCTCCTCTCAGCCCTGGAAAACAATCCCTGCCACACTCAGGGTCATCTGCTGCTTGGCCCTTTTTCATTCCCCTAAATCACAGCTCCTCACTTTCCACCCATCAATCTGGGACGCAGCACCTTGTGCTCCATGGGTTAAAAGACACCATGAGCTATTTGGAATGGTGGTTGGGCCTCTCCATCCTGTGCCAGAGGATAGGTGGCTACCCCAGCTCTTCCCACATCCCATGAGCACCAGGATGAACCAGCACTGCCCAGCCAGGAGGGATTTGGGGAGGGGCCAGCACTGAGCCGGCCCCAGCCCTCCCCTCCACCCTGGTGAGGATGCTGCAGCTCTTTCCCCATCCCACTCCTTGTTCCGTGCCTTGTTCTGCTCCAGGCTCAGAGGGTATTTCAGCCATCTCAGTGCTTCTAATCTCTTTGGGAACATTGCTGAGAAACACAATTTCAAGCCTCCCAAGATGTGACATGACTTGTAATTTGAGGCAGAGGTGAGAGCCTACCACCTAAGGGACAGAAAACAAACCACCTCTGCACAATTCTGCTCCCAGCCGTCCTCCCCGTGATGCTCCCCTTCCCAACCCAAGCCCCAAAACCTGGGGCTGGACTCTCTGGGCAGCCCCCTCTGGCAGGAGGGGCCTCTGGCCTCCTTCCTCACACCCAGCACGCTGAGAGAGCAAAGCAGAGGCTGGAAAGCAGCTGGATGAGGAGCAGATGTGGGGCACAGGGGGATGGGCAGGCAGTGAGGGGGATGGAGGGCAGAGCTGGAGACAGCCCCAGCTCAGAGAAGCCAAGGAAGCCCTCTGGAAGCAGAGCAGGAGAGTGAGTGGCACATTCTGGAGTGGCATCTGCTGGCACCCAGCCCTGCCCCAAGCCCCCAGCACCAGTCAGGTCCTGGCTGCTCAGAGCAGGATCCCTTTGCAGGGACCCAGGGAGCCTCACACTCCTCTGCACCCCAAATCCCACCTGCTGACCAAACCCCCCTTTTGCCAAATGCCTTCCCACAGCCCCACTTGGATTATCTCTCCATGGAATGAGCTGTTGGATCAGACCAAGCCCTCAGCTCTCAGCCATGGTGTGTGGCTGAGCATCTTGTGGGAGCACTCCCCAAAAGTGAAGGGGCTGCCCACAGCAGCACCAGGTAATTGTGGGCCACACAATGGCCCAATGCTCTACAGGGTGATGAAGAGGAGAAATAACACAGCCAGCTAGCCTTCACATTTCTGGGGCCAAAACAAGGGTGAGGCAGAGGAGTGGAAACAGACATTAAGTTGCAGCACCAGGAAAAGCCAGTAAAGCACCCCAAACTTCACTCTTTTAAAAAAATCTATTATTGATTTTACAAGAGAACACAGAGATTTTGCAGACCCATGGACAGGTGCTGGCAGGACCCATCCGTGGATGTGCAAAACCCTCAAGCCCCCCATGAGGGCCTGCCTGGCTGGGAAAGGCATGGAAAGGAACTCAGTGGGATGGAGCTGGCCGTGCTGGCACATGTGCCTTTGTTTCACATGAGAGGAGGAGATAATAACCACCTGTGATCCTGTAAATTTTGATTTACACGCCAGCATCCCAAGCAATGCTCTGTTCATGGCTCAGGTGTTAATTGGGAGATTCCTCCTCATTTGTGAATGTAGCAGCTCCCCAGCTTCTTGGCTGGGTGATGGTTTCATTATCATTTCCTATATGTTAGCTTTAAATCCCCAATAATCCCACACGACTGGAGCCCATTCCAAGTGAGCAGCAAAATCCAATTTAGGATCCTATTCTCTCGGACTATGTAACCAGAGCCTGCTTCGTGCAGACACAAAAATCCAATTCAGCTTCTTTGCCTCTCAAACAGCTGCCCCCATGAGAGCTTTCCAGATGAGAAAAGCATAAACACAAAACCCCACAAGCCAGACTTGGAGGTGAGCTGAGCCCCTCTGGGAAGACAGGCACTGGGGGAAGGGGGCTGTGGGGCTGCAGGCAGCTCTGCTCCTGCCCCCAGAGTTTCTGCAGGGTGAGATCCTCTCTATCATCATCCCCCAGCTCCATCCCCTGCCAGCAGCCACCTCCCCAGACACTTCCAGGTAACACTTCCCTCTCACAGCCTATTCCCAAAGCAGTTTAGTCTTCTTGGGCTTCTCAGCCATTCTCATTTAATTTCCATTAATCTCTATTAACCACACTGTTCTAGTGCAGAATATTTAAAGATTGCCCAAATTCAGTGACTTTGCCCTGTGTCAGTGCCAGGGTGAGGATGTTCCCAACATTCCAGGGCTGGAGCCTTGCTGGAAGATCAGGTTTGGGAGCCAGTGGCAGCAATCCCAAAACCAGAATTTGGGCAAGACTGAGTTTTCAATAGGATTGAATGTCCAGTTTCCTGAATCCCCTTTTTGGGGTTCTGGATTTCAGACACTTTCTTGCTAAAATGATAGAAAAGAGCTTTGTCACCCAAAAAAAGCTGTTGTCCTCACTGCAAAGACAGAGGGGGCAAGGAAAGAATGGGAGCCAAACCCACCCCACCAGAAATCCTGACTGGATTCAGTCATCAGGGTTGGTTTCATTTGTTGTCTTTACGTGTTGCACTGCAAACTCACATTTCCTAGGCAGAAAGTCCTTTGAACCAACTCTTCACTGCTTTGGATGCTTACAAATCACAGGAATGGACATTCCAGAGCATTTCTAGATTCCTGCTTTCAGACTGGGGAGATTTATCCAGCCTGACCTTCCCCACACACTCTTTGACAAAGGAGCAGTTTCCAACAAATACAACCCAAAGCTACTCCAAAAATCCATCCTCGGAGCCTCCATACTCTCTCCTCCTTTCTTTACAGCTGGCTTATCCTTTCCTCCTCCTGCCTTGCTCTTCCTCCTCCAACTTGAGTTCTTCCTCTTGTGGTTAATTCCCCCGGGGTCTGGGTTGTCTGGGGATCATCTACATCCAGAGGAAGAGTCCTTGATCCTTTCTCCACACACATCCTGGCAGCCTTGGCTTTCACAGGAAAGCCTTCTGGGATGCACCTGGCCCTTCTAACAAGCTAGAAAATAAAAATAGTGGTTACCTGTACAGGAATTAAATTTGATGTGCCTCCCTGAGAGTCTGTGGAATGAGCAAAGTCAGTAACAACGGGGAATTTTCATCCATTTAAGGAGACAGGAGTTGGAGAGGGATGCAGGGATTTTGTGAGGCAGGTACAGCTCCTTAACTGGGGCTCCTGAAGGGGGTAGGAGAGGGTGGAAACATGCATGGGGGCAGCTGGAGAGATGCAGAGGATGTAGGAGTAGGGGGGAAAGAGGGACACTGGCTGCAGAAGGCTGAGGAGGTGATGGAAGGGCTGAAGCAAACCCATGCCTCAGGGATGGGGTCTCTCTTCTCACCTTAAACATTTTTACCCCATTTTCTTCTCTAGCTAGTCAGTCTTTGGTGGCTCTTGTCCCGTTCCTGTCATTTCTACTTCCCTCTCTCCATCTGCAGAGTGACCCAGGCACACTCCAGTGCACACGGCTGGGGATTCACCAAGAGCACATCAAGTGGAAACACAACACAGGATGTTTTGTCTGTTTTTTTTCCAGTGAAACAGCTCTACTTGTGCCATGTCAGTGGGTGACAGCTTTCCAGGGCCTCAGTGAAGCTGCTGGTGGGGCAGCAGGATCCTGGCAGGGGGAGAGCTGAGCTGCCACTCTCCCTGACATTTTTGGTGTGCCTGGAGAGCAGCTCTTCCACATCTCATGGACACCACCTGAAGTTTCAGTGAGGCTCCCTGCACCCTTACTTGGGTGCTCCAGTCCTACCAGCACCTCCCCATGCACAGCACATCTAGGGTCCCACCTGTATTTGAAGCTCAAAGAGCCTCAAGATACCTCAGGAGTATTTTTCATGGGTAAATAGACCCTTTTCCCTCCATGTCACTGGCTCAGCTCCAGCCCAGGGTCAATAGAGACAGAAAGTCGTTGCCAGCTGATGAATTCATGCAAGGGAATAAGGCATTGCTCTCACTGTAGTTATGAGGAGACAGATGTCCCCATTGCAGCTGCTCCTGTCACACCACTGCTAACCAGCACCTTCCACCCAGGCCAGAAGATTCTCTTCCCACCAAGACAAGTCTAAGTACCCACAAAGGATTATTTCTAGAAGCATCTTCTCCACTGCTGTCTTGGTTTTGGAAAGACAGGTGTCTGCCAGGGAAAGCTGGAGCTTCCCTTGGAATGGAGAATGTAAACCCCTTTCCTCCAAATTATTATAATTTGGCAATTAGGGGCTTTCAGGCAAAGATATGGGAATAGGAATAACAGTTCTTTACTAGGAATATTAAAAATACAAATCTAGTAGTACAAAAAAAAAAAAAAAAAAAAACAGAAAAAAAAGGAAAAAAACCCAACAAGCAAAGAAACAAACAAAAAAATCCTAGAAACCCTACAGAGTCAGAATACAACATGACACCCTGTTGGTCTGGGTGTTGGGAGTAGTACAATCAAGTCTTCCTGGAGTGACAGATGTGGTTCTGTTGGAGCACAGATGATCCTGTAGAAGGATGTAGTTTTCCTCTGAAGGTCCAGTGGTGACGAGTCCAGTCTTCCTCTGGGAATCCAGTGCAAACAGGCTGTGCTGGTGTTCTGGATCTCAGGTTTTATCCAGGTAGGAATGCTGGGCTCCTCCCATCTCCCAGTGGAATGATGTAATTTTATCAGTCATGCAGTGAGCCTGGATGGCCCATGGACAGCAGCTATCCCCTGGAGGGAAGATGGGTCCTGGAAGAGATAAGGAACACAGCCCCACCTGGTTTTAACAGCTGCCCATTAAAAGAAGATACATGCCCCCCCACCCTGAGTCACTAGGAATGGGTCAAAGAAGAGAAAAAAACATCTCCCCAACCGGTTTCATCAGATGAAAAATAGAATACACATTTCTGGTTACATATTGCAACCCAAGATAACTGCCTTGTGCCTTCACAGGAAAAAAGCCAATGGGTGGTTCCTTCCCACCAGCACATGACCTGGATCCTCCACGTTACCAGTTTTTACTGGGGACCAGTTCTGCCTTGTTGGGCAGGGAATGTTCACAGAAGCCCTGCCTGGTTTGGGGAGAAACTCATCCCCAGGACCTTCTCTCTGACTCTTTCCACAGATACTGTATTCACAGGAAAATGTCACATGCTGGGGTTCACAGCTTGCCCTCATCCTCATTCCTGCCATCTAGAAACTGCTGCTCTGCTTTGTGGATCGAAACAGCTCCAACATTTCACCCTCCAGAAGGAAAAATGGAGAACCCAAGCAGAAACCATCCTGTGAGCATCTCCCTCTTGTGTCAGTGGAGTGTGGACACCAGAGAGCCCCCACATGCAATAGAAGAGACAGTTTCTGCCCCAAAAGTCCCAGGATTTAGGAGGATTTAGGAGGCCTCCTCACTGCAGGACCTGGGTCCTTCTAGCACCAGTGCAGGTGCTCTGGGGCAGTGCAGAGGAGAGAAGGAAAGGGCACAGACACAAGCCAGGAAAAAGAAGGCAGCAGGGGATGGGCAAGGTGAGGCTGCTGCCACAAAGAGGGCAGAACACAAGTGCTTGAGGACAGCCAGCCTTGCTCCGTGGAAGGCACAGCCCCACTTTGCCAGGCAGCCAGGGGGACAAATCCTGCCAGAAATAAGGCCCTGGTTACTATGGTGATTAGTGCTGCCTCACAAGCACAGCCCTGTGCCACCAGCTGGTTGTGACAGCAGTGGGAGAGCAGACAGGCAAGAGATGGTCCCAGGCACCCCCAGCCCTCCCTGGTGGGGACAATGCAGAGAAGACTCCTGGCAGAGCCCCCTCTCCCAGCCCCCAGTGACACAGCCTGGGGGCTCCAGCTGACAAGCAGGTTTAATTGAATGTTTCTCTCTTTATGTTTCTCTTTCCAGCAAATAAAACCAGAGCAAGATAAAAATATATGACGCTTAAAGGGGACACTGCCAAGGAATTTTTATCTGTTTTAATTTGCATTTTACTCTTCGTTTGTTTGCAGCGCTGTGGCTGCAAAACCACATTTTTTTTAAATTTTTTATTCCCTTTCCTGAGTTTTGTCATGTTTCCAGCTGGCAAACAGTGACTGAGGCCCCACTGCTGTCCCCCAGAGAGAGGTGCAGGTAACCCTGCAAACCACAACAGGGTGATGTGGTTTGTCCCACCCTTGTTATTATGGCTTCATTTATACCCTGGCTGCAGAATTAACAACTGGAAGGAGGATATTAGCTTTTGGATAGAACCCCAATGCTTGAGAGATCTCAGCTATTCTCCCCTGTAAATTTTGATAGAATTTATTGCTCTCTGCTCCATCAAGACCTGAAGGTGGAAATCCAAGGCTTTGCTTTTCTTTTCAGGACAAATTAATGCCAAGCTAGAAATAGTCCAGCTAGAATTCCCCACAACCTCTACTTAGAGCTCCAGGACAAGCCCAATTTCCCTCCTCCCTGCTCGGGCCCTGCTAATTTCCCCAGCCACCATGATAAATGGCTGTGCTGGGGAAGTGACATCTTTCTAATCTGCTCCAAGACAGATGGGTTCCTCTGCTGGGAGAGAAATCCCACGGTTCAACCTGGCTGGGAGGGAAACCACAGCACTGGAAGCTGGAGCAATGTGAAAGGGGGGAGTGGTGTCATCACATCTTCCTCTGCTTATTTATCCACACAATTAGATGGGGACGAATAAGAGCTTTGGGAGCTTCAGGCACCATCAGCTTTGCTGGGGATGGACAGGGGGAGTCTGAGCATCTTCCCTGACCAGCTCAGTGCACCTGGAGAAACCACCACCTTCCCAGGTAAAAAAGACACCTTCGTCTTCCTCTAAGAAGCAGGTGAAGCAGCAGCCAGGGCTTTCTGGGGTCAGGGCTTCGAGCTGCTGCTGTTGTGGTGTTTTTGGGAAGGCAGCACCTGCACACCTTCCCAGTCTGGTCTAGTGACAGCAGAGATGGACAACAAGGGGCCAAATAGCAGCGAGGTAAGACCCTCCCGAATTAGCACAAGTGCCAGACCAGGAGGAGCAGGGGGATCAATCCCCACCTGCTTAGACCTGGGAGAGACAACAGCCCGAGGTGGCAGTGGGGCCTGCATGGCCTCTGCCCATCCCAACCCCCCCAGAGCATCCCTACCCTCCCCTCCGGGAGCATCCATCCCTCCCTCCCTCCTTCCCGTCCCTGGCCGGGCGAGCGCGGAGCGCTGGTGCCATCTCCTGGGCTGCGGCCGCTGCCAGCGGCTCCCGAGCCCTGCCCGCTGCAGGAGGATCCCCGAAATCACATTTCCCTCTGAGATCGAGGCATTCTGAGCACGCTCGATGTCGCACCCAGCCGAGCAGGGCCGCCCCAAACATCCTCCTGCATCTTCCTCACCTCTCATCCTGCTCCCAGTGTTCCAGCACTGCCGTGGACTCAGGATGGTTTTCCTGGGCTTTAGCTCTGGCTCGGTGAGGAAGAGCATTCCTTCAAGCAGACACTGTCACATGGAGTGACAGGACAAGGGGGAAAGGCTTCAAGGTGACAGGGATTAGATTGGGGATTAGGGAGAAATTCCTCCCTGGAAGGTTGGTAGGACCTGGCACAGGTTGTGCCGAGAAGCTGTGGCTGCCTCATTGGAAAAGTTCAAAATCAGGTTGGACAGGGCTTGGAGCAAGCTGGGATGGTGGAAGGTGTCCCTGCCCATGGCAGGAAATTAGTCCCTTGAAGTCCCTTCCAAGCCAACCCCTCTGCAATTCTACAATCACAATGTCCCCAAGGCCAAGCCCAGCCCTGCCACAGCCCAGTTAAATCCTGAAACCTCACTGGACTGAGGTTTCCACCACAGCCTGAGCAGCCCCCACTGCTCTCCCACGTGCTCCAAGCCCTTCCCATGCCCTCAGAGAATTCCCCACTCTCACCGTGGGTCATTAGTTCCTTGAGAACACATCAGTCAATATCTATCCAGTGTTAAAAGCTGGTTGCTCTGTCTGACAAGCCCTGGAGAAGATGGTGAGCCTGCTGCCTCCAAATCACAGCTCAGTTCCTCTTCCAAAGCACCCTAAATCCAGGCTAAAAATAAATGGGCTGTATTGATTTCCTTTTTAAAACTAATGCTGGGGAGTGATGTGTTCTGTGCTCAAGGAAGAGCACAGGGCATTAGTCACAGGGAAGTACAATCACAGCCCTCCAAATCCCCACAGGTGTCAATAAAGCCCATCTCACATCAAACCCTTTGCACAGGGTCTGGGGAGCAGCAGCAGAGCTGTGGGGCTGCTCCAGAGGGGTTGTCCTGTGGTCCAGCACAGCTCCAAAGCACGTGACATTTTGGGGACTCAAAACCCCATCCCTGTACAGAGGCTGTGTGTGAGGCACCCAGGTGGCCACACTGCAAAGTAGCACCAAGTGAACAGAGAGGAGAGGTTTGCTCACCATGCTGGGGACACATCCTCATCCTGATCCTCTGAGGGCAGGGGACTCCCCCAAACTGGGTAAGGGGTGCAGACCCTCTGCCCAGGCCTAGCACGTGCCCAGTGCCACAGCACAGCTGTAGTGAGAAGGAGCAAAAGCTGAAGGCACCTGAATTCAAAGGCAGCCAGGGTGGTGGGCAGCGTGGAGGGTGTGGTGAGAGCCCAGGGGCAGCTTGTCAGGACAATTAGCACCCCTGCCCCAACTCTTTGTCTCCTTCAATTAACCACAAGTACAAAGTCTGGTTTGTTGGTGGTTGCAGTTTCAGACTGTGCTTCTCCCATCTAATGCAGAGACAGGCAGAGTTCCCAAATTCCCTGCAGTGCTCCCAGCACCCCCAGCTCCCTGCAGCATCCTCTTCCTCCTTGAGTTCATCCCGAGACAGGGCAGGCACGTCAGAAAAACCAAACAAACCCTGTGAAATCCCCTTCTGCTCCCCTGGGTGAGCCCAGCACATCTGCCCAGCTGTTTCCAACCACAGACACGAGGTTCACATCACTCTTGCCCCAAACACACAGAGGGAACCCCCCTGCTCCTGTGTGGCCAAGGCTGCAGACCTGCCACCTTGTGCCAGAGCCACCTCCAGCCAGGGCATTGCTTCAGCCAGGTCAGATCCAAGGGCTTTGTTTCATTTCCTTTTAAAATCCCTCCAGCACATGGGAAGGCAGATGCTGAGGAGCCAAATCCCAGCAGCATTCATGAATGTGCTGTCTCCTGCCAGCGCCGGATGGGAGATTCCTTCCAGCACTCGCTGTGTGCTCTAAGCTGCTCTCCTCCCTCCCTCAGAGCTGCTCCCCCAGCTGCAGCCCCTCACAGCCATTGGGACCCCCACCCCATGGGCACCCTCCTGTGCCAGTGGTGGGTGGCAGAGGGGAGCCTGGGTCTGCCAAAAGGACCAGCCAGGGCTCAGGGTGTAGTTTTGGGGGGAAAAGGCAAGTAGAGGACCTGAGCTCTGCTGTATTGAAGGGTGCACAGGGAGCCTCTTCCCTGCAGGGGAATGTTGGCATTCCAGGGAAATAGTTGCTTGGTCAATGCCAAGCAAACAGGCCACCCAGCTGTGCAGGGAAAGGGCTCTGCCATGGAAAGGGCTCCCAGCTTGGCCAGCCCACACAGGGTTGAGGTGGAGGAGGTGGGGTTCCTGTGACAGATGGGGTGGCTGAGAGGTGAGCAGGGTGCCCTGCAGGCATGGCAGGGCTCTGGGTGGAGGGCTGCAGCTGTGGACCCCCTCAGCAGCCCTCCATACCTCCCTCTGCACCGGCTACCCTGGAAACACATCCTAAATAAAGCTGGGATCAGATAAATAAATGCGTCCGGAGGCCGGCGGGTCAGCCAGCACCGAGAGGAGGAGGAGGAGGAGGAGGAGGAGGGGAGCAGCCAGCAGGGATGGGAGCTGTGGCTGCCTCAAACACCGGCCCCAGGACTGCAGGGGAAGGAAAGAATTTAATTTTTCTTTTTTCTTCTCCCTCCTCAAAGTCCCCCCAAGCCTCCAGCCCCTCATAGTAGGAACTCACTGAGGGCAAGGGCAGCCCCCAGTGCCTGAAAATGGAGCTGGCATTGGCATTGTCTCCTTGCAGGGGGCAGGACAAGGGTCCCTGTGCAGAGCCAGGCTGCCAGCCCTGCCCAGAGAGCAAAGACACTGCTCCAGGCTGGCTCTGCCCCTCTGCTGCTCTGCCAGATGTTGGCTGGGAAAGGGAAAAACAAATCCCCTGCTGCCGCCGGGGCCTGGCTGAGGGCTGGAAATGTGCTGGCCAGATGTGGGGCACAGGGCTGTGCTCAGGGCTCGGCCAGGGGGGCGGCCCAGGCTGCCTGTGGCATGACTTGGTGGGGATGCTCCTCTGGATAACACAGGAAGTTTCAAGCAGAGGTTGTGATTTCCTTGTTGGAGGGGGGGAAATATAATGATAATATTAAAAGCCGTGGTAGTTTTCCTCTGTCCTTGCTGTGGGCAGGTTTGTCTTGGATATTTTCCCACCAGCCTCCTGCCTGTGGAGTGGACCCTGAGCATCCTTCAGGGGAAGGATACTCAGGTTGCTTGGAGCCATTTCCTTGCTCAAGCTGTACTTGCTGCCCTCATCCAAGTCTGATGTTCCCCTGGCAAAGGGTGGTTCATCCCCAGTGGCCCAGTGAGCAAAGCAAACCTGAGGATAGAGAGTCTGAAGTAAAGACACGGGTGCCTGATGGTGGGTTGGAGATAGTCCTGGTGGGTGTGGGGATTGTCCTGGTGAGTTGGAGATGGTTCTGGTGAGTTGGAGATGGTTCTGGTGGGTGTGGGGATTGTCCTGGTGAGTTGGAGATAGTCCTGGTGGGTTTGGGGATTGTCCTGATGAGTTGGAGGTGGTTCTGGTGGGTTGGAGATGGTCCTGGTATGTGGACCAGGATATGTTCAGCCCACCTGCTGCTTGTGACGTGATGGGGACAGTAGAGATCAAACTCCACCCCAAAGGCTAAAGCCCTGCACTCCCCTCTTCCTTCATCAGCCCCTAAAAGGGGCAAGGAAAGGGAACTGCTGAGGGCAGACAGAGAGAAAAGCTTCCCAGAGCCCTCAGTAGGCCCTAATATAAAGAGCAGGGAAGGGAATTCTTTGCAAAATTGCATCTGTACAAATCAGCCAGCCTGGCTAATACAAAACCCCCAGACTAAACAGAATTAGCTAATGAACTTACCAAGCCCCTGGCAATTACTCAGAAAAAGTTACTGAAAAAAACCCAGCACATCCCAGGTTTATTTAATGTCTTTATTAATGATCTGAAAGCAAAAGTAAACAACAAATTAATTATGTTTGCAGATGACTGTACGCTGGAAGGTGTTTCAAATGCTGCCAAAGTCACACCGAGGGCCCTGGAGGGGTTAGAATTAACCCAGCAGGAAACAAGCCACATGTAATCCATCAGCCAAACATGGCACAGGGGGAAAAAGGGCCTGAAATCCGGACATCCATGAGGAAGGAGGGGTGTGCTGCACAGGAGCCAAGGAGGAGGATGGCAGCACCTTTGGAGAGGGTTGGAAAGATGGGACAAGGAGCAGGGAGCCAGGCTGGGTGGGATGCTGTGTCTCCAAAGGGTGGTGACATTGTCCTGAATCAGCTTTGCATCAGGAGGAGAGGCTGGAAAGCTCTTTTCCCAGTGTTGTGCTGACACAGTTGGAGTGCTGTGAGCCCTGAAGGCCAAAGGTCATCCTGATTGCCAGCTGAGAGAGGTGTGAGGTTTGCAGGACCACTTCAGGAACACGGCCAGGGGTGAGTAACAGCAGCTTTGGGACCAGGTCCCTGATCTGGGTCTGTGTGGACACCAGGAACTGGCTCTGCTCCCCCAGAAGTGCCCGATGCCAGGGGATCTGTGGAGATCAGCCCAGTTGGTTAGAGCATGCTGCTAATAACACCAAGCTTTGATCCCTGCATGGGCCATTCACTGAACAGTTGGATTCGATGATCCTTGTGGGTCGCTTCCAAGTGAGAATATTTTGGGATTCTGGGACATCCTGCTCAGCCCGGAGCAGGCGGTGCCTCCGGAGCCGCCCCTCGCACCCCGCATCGGGCTCTTTCCCCGCTCCTCCCTCTCCCCGCCCGGCGGGAACAAGGCTGTGCTTTCAGCAGCGGGTGTGGGTGGCGAGGGCCTCTAGCCCTTTAAGAGGAGAAATTGGGTTTGTAATCTGAGCGAATTTCTCCTTTCTGACAGGCGGGAGAAGTTGCAGGTCCCTCCCTCGCTCCGCTTTATTAAATATAGTAGTAGCAGGAGCCCTCGGCTGGAATAGGCGCCGGCCGAGGCTGTGCCGTCCCGGAGCCCTGGCCGCTGCTGCAGCCCCGAGGGACACCATGGGTGCTCGAGGTGGCATTGCCACCGTGCTGCTGCTGCTGCTGGCCGGCCACCCCCGGCCCCTCAGCGCGGGACCCCCGGCCGGAGGTGAGTCCCGACCCCCAGCCCAGCCCCGAGCCAAGGGTGGGAAATCCTATGGGATAATTCTCCTCCTGGGGAACCCCAGAGCCAAAGGTGGGAAATCCCATGGGATAATTCTCCTGCTGGGAGAACTGGGGAGCACCAGAGTCAAGGGTGGAAAATCCTACGGGATAATTCTCCTCCTGGGAGAGCTGGGGATCCAGCGGGGAGCGCTGGGGTGACCCAGGGGTGCGGGGTCCTGTGGCCAGGCTGGCAGGAGCGCTGTGTTTGGGGCAGGAAAGCCGAGGATGGGAGGGGAGCGGCTGGCAGGGTGGTACCCGGGTGTCTCGCTGGGTGCGCTCCGCTGGGCTGTGCTGCTGCGTGGGACGCGGCTCGGAGCAGCTTTGGTCGGCGCCAGGGGCAGCCGGAGGGGGAAGGACACCGCGGCTGCCCCGCCAAGCCCGGCGCCACGGGGAGGGAGCTCGCCAGCCCTCCCTGCCCGTGTCCCTGCCCTGCGAGGGCAGCCCCTCTCCATCCCGGGAGCGGGGACTCGGCAGGAAGGAGGGAGCTGGAGCGTCTGCGGGGCGTGTGTCACCTCCCGGGGCTGCTGGTGGCCTGGGCCAGGGGTGAGTGGCTCACCTCTCCCAGCAGCACAGCCCCAGAAGGGTGCAGGACCACCCTGGGGTGACAGGGCACCCATCAGCAGCTGGGGCTGAGGGTCACCCCGTGGTGCCACAGGGCTGGCTGCTGCACGGGGTCAGAGCTGAGCATGGCAGTTCTGGTGGGCAGAAGAGGGGGATTTATACCCAGTTTTCACCATGAAGCAGTCAGGTTTGCCCACCCAGCTCTCCTCACGGACGTGTGTTCAGCCTCAGCATCCTGTCCCACAGCCCTGCTCCCTCCCTGCTCTGTGATGCTCAGAGCTGCCCTGCTCTGAGCCTCAGCAGGCTCTGCAGACAGGATCAGGGTCTCATTCCACTGGGACAGGTCTGACCCTCCAAGCTGTGCCTGGGATCTGACTGGGCACTGCACTGCATCAGCAGCATCTGCACCTTTGAAAGTGAAGGGAATTTAAAAAGCACTTTCATGTCCCTAACTCACTCCAAAAATAATATATAATTTCACTGAGCAGTTTCTCTTCCCCAAACTTCCCCCCAGGACTCTGCCCAGCAGCAAGGCAGGAGCTTGCTCTCAGCAGCTTCCAAAGGAATTATTGAAAACCTTCAGTCTTTTGTTTCCCAACCACCCTCTGCATCCTAGCCTGTGTGAGTGCAGGGAGGAGTATTACCCCAGCCCTGTGGCCCTCAGCACCTGCAGGGCTGCTGTTGGTCTCTTGTTGTCCCTGTTCCCTCCCAGAGAGCAAGTGGCCTTTGGGACATGCTCCTTTCATTACCTTAGGCCTTGTTCTTTCTATTTTTTGTCATGCACCAAAATAGGAGGGCGCCTGGCAAGCTGAGTGGAAAAAAATCCCTTTTGTTAATGAACAGAGTGGTCTCCTTCCTCCCAGCCCTGACCTTTCCATCCTGGGATGGGATTTCCCCACATGGATCTGCTGCTTGTGCCGTGTCCAGGGTGGGTCTGAGGGCTGCCCTGGCAACCCCAAACTCTTTCATGGTGAATGGGCTGGAGAAACCCCCAAAGAAACCCCAAACCCCTATGGCTTCCACTGACACCTACCAACACCCCCAGACTGCCCCCAGGTGGGTCCCCCCATGGCTGTAACATGGCTCTGGGGATCAGTGGCCATATCCCTGGAGTCAGCAGGCAGGGCTGGGGAAGAAAAGGGGGGTTACACCCATTTTCCAGTACTGGGGGCTGTTTCTGCACTGGCCTGAAACAGATGTTCCAGCTGTGACCCTGGGTCTGGGCAGCAGCTTCCCACAAGCCCCCTGCAGTTGGGAACATCCCTGCCGAGACCAGCAGGGTCATTCCAGCTGCTCCCATGGGCTGCCCACCATGGGACATCCCTGTGTCTCCATCAGGGAGAGCCACCAGCACCCTGCTGAGCATGGGGATAAGGTTTTTGGGGTGAAGCCCCTGTTTTGTGTTCCCTCCAAGCTCAGGTTCAGGAACCCGGGGCTTCCTGCCTAGCCCAGCATGGGAAGAGTCATCCTGCACTTCATCAAATACAGGATTATACCAAAAAAGAAAAAACACTCATAAAACTTGTCCTCGTGACATCAGAGTGTGAAGCTTTAGTAAACTGTTTTTCGACAGCCTGGCTCCCCTCTGGTTCCCAGTGAGGTCACCCACAGGCTGGGCTCCCCCTTCCCCAAAATCCCTCTTACTGGACATTTGGGATGAGGGGAGAAGAGAGAATTGGATGTGTAGACTGCCCGTGAGCAGCGTTCACCCCAAGATTTCAGCAAGTGGGTGCCAAAAATGTGACACCCTCCCAAGTTTAGGCAGACCCCAAAAGAAGTGACGGGGTCCTGGGGAGGAAAGTGGAATTCTGGCTTGTCCAGGATACCTGCCCATGGATAGGGAGCAGTGTCTGCCCTGGGGTGTCCATCCAGGATCTCTTCTGCTTTCCCCAGGTTTCTCAGCTCCATGGAGCCACCTCGGCTCTTCCTTTCCCTCCACTTTTGGAAATCTGACTGATTTATTCAAACTTTTCTTTTTTACGATCGCGCCACATGTTTTAAGGTCACAGCTCAAAGCAGCTGGAAAAGTTTCCAGCTGATGGGAAAGAACAGAAAAAAATGCTGAAAAGGGGGGGAGAACACAAACTGGTATCGTGGGAATCGGGGAGGAATATTCTTGTCTCACCCTTATATTTAGCAGCAGAGGTCTGTGGGCAAATATATAATTAGTGCATTCCTGCAGGATTGCAGGACAGGGTTAAGCTCACCCCGAGGAGCTCATGTCAGGTTGAAGGCTGGACAGGAACAGGGCCTGAGAGGAGGGAGCCTGCCTGCGTGCCTAAATAAAGCTCAAAGCACAGACTGTTCAACAGGCGTTGTTGGCCCAGCCCAGCCTCGGCTCCCCGGGGCTGCTCCTGTGGCCCTTTCCAGGTGCTGGGCTTGGTTTGTCTCCTTTTTGGGAAGCCAGCTTCCCCAAGTGTGAGCATCACATCAGCTGGGAGACTCCCTGAAACTCCTGTGCCCTTCCCAGCTCTCATCTGGGCATCCCAAGCCTCGTTTGCCACACACCCCTGGAGACACAGAGAAAGGAAAGTGTCCAGCAGAGCTCCCTCATTCCCAAGCCAGCCCTTCTCTGAGCTGTGTCCATCCTGCCCTGAGTTTGGCTGGATATTGCTGTGCTGCACAGGCATGAGACACCCCCGCCCAGACCTTTTCTGAGGTAAACAGACCAGAAAAAGGGAGGTCGAGTTTTTATGTTATATTGTCCAATATAGCAGAATGTTGTTAGATATTGTTATATGAGGATCATTTTTAGTCTGGTGTATTGATAGAATATCTATATTCTATATATTCTATATAGATTTATATTCTATATAGATTTATATTCTATAAAGTATGTTCCAAATACATTCTATGAAGCCAGAGAACCTTTCACAAAGCCTTTGCTTCTCAAAGCCGAGCTGAGAGTCAGGGCAGCATTGGGCTCTGCAAAGCCAGGCTAAAATCCATAGGAGCAGGGCTGCTGTAGCTCTTCCCAGCCCCAGGAGAGGGAGGATGCAGGTTTGCTGCCTGATTTGTCACCCATTACCAGTCGTTTATCCTCAGGACAGACCAAGCAGGGCCTCTCAACTGTCATCAGGGTGGGGTGGGAGATGTTTATGCCCTGAGCCTTGGATCCAAGAGGGTGAGAAATTCCCATTTTCCATCCTTCCCCGGGTGTGTCACCCACTGCATGGCTCCGGGCAATACCTCTGGGAGCTGCCCTGTGCCCAAGGGCTGCTCTTGGCTGCCTGACAGCCCGACAGATGGAAAGCAGCCCCGAGAAGGGCGGGAGTGCCAAAAACTGCCGGGAGTGGAGAAAGTCATGGGGCAAACGCCGTGGTTTGGAGGTGGCCGGGCCCATCACGTGCCTCCCAGACAAGGAGATGGAGAAGCAAATTCATCCATGGCCGTGACTCACTGGCTGGGGAAGGAGCCGTGAGTCAGCTTGGGACTGCCCTGTGAATCCCTGCTGCTACTTTTGCCCAAATCTTGGCTTTCTGGAAGTTGTTTTCCCTCTTAGCTGCAGGCAGGCGAGGGAGGGAGGGTTTGGAGTCACCAACTGCTTGTGGTGCCATCCCCAGCTGTGTTAATGGGTGCTCCCCATCCTTGACCATCTCAGACCCCTGGCTTGGTGCAGCACTGGCAGAAAGAGGGGCAGGCAGCAGGAATTTCCCATTCCCATTCCATTTCCCAGCCTCCGGCCGGGCTTCAGAAGGCCTTCAAGGTTTTCAGCATCCCATCCCACAGACATTTCTGAGCCCACCAGGGTCATTTCCTCTGGGAGCTTGGGAGAAGAGAGGGAAGTCTTGGCCAGAGGTAGATGTGGCTGAGAAAGCCCTGCAGCCCTGGGAGGGGATGTGAGCGCCTGCTTCCACACCCCCACAGCCCCCCCCTCCCCGGCAGCCGTGCCTCCCCCCGAGCTACAAATAGAGCAGGCATTTATTTTCTCTGTAAACATCACCCCGGAGGGCGTTTCTCATGGATGGAAAAGTCAGGGGATAGCAGGAGTGGGGAGGCAGGGCAGGGAGGGATGGAGG
>JANPWX010000212.1:139382-167231 GCA_024734555.1 Trochalopteron elliotii
TAATTTTCTTTGCAGACAGTTGAGCTCCATAGGAGGAAAAGGATCCTCTCTTTTTCCCCTATACACACTGCAAACCCCCATCTCTGTCCGTGGAGATGCTTTTCTCTGCCCCTCACAGCACTCAGCATCACCAAAAGCTCATCCTGGCTGTGGTCTTTGGTGCCCTGTGGGGTGCAGGGTGCTGTGGGTGCTGCCTCACCAGCACAACTAAAGCTGAATTACCCCAATTTACACATTTTACATCGTAATTGCACGTTTTAACATCTCTGTTAAAACATTTCTCCATCCCTGAGCGCTGGATGCTGCAATTAAGTCAAGCAGGTATCTTCTGGCAAGGTTTTAACACTGCCGCTCGTGCTCATTCTTTCCCCCCCACTTTTTGGCTGATAACTCCCCCCATCCTGGCACGTCAGGAGCCACTTGACACCGGCGAGGCTGGGAAAGATCAGAGCCCGGGCGGCTGGAGCCGGGCCCCCCTCCGGCGGCGGCTGCCGGGCTGTTTGTTGACACCAGGCGAGGATCTCTCCGGTAACACCGAGCCCTTCCAGGCGTGTCTGTGAGCATCCCCTGGCCCGGCTCCTCCAATCCCGCTCCCGCCAGCTCCGTCCCCTCGCTGTGTCTGGGGATGAGCTTGGGAACAGGCTCTGTTGGACAGGCAGGGATGGGATTCAGGCATCTGCAGGTGGGATGTGCACCCAGGTGCCCCACTCCTCCAGGATCCTCCAGCTCCTCCAGCATGGGGCTGGCTGGGATTGTCCCCTCCTGTGCCACCACGTGCCCTCCTGCAGCTCTGCAAGCTGTTCCTTCACGGGGTGGGAAGCAGTAGGGTAAGGAACACAGTGGCAGTGGGTGCCAGGATGTGCAGGGTGGAGCTGGAAAACCTACGAGCCTCAGAGACAAGGGAAGAGGGCTTGGGAGAGAGAAAAAGAAAGAAAAAATAGAACAAAACCCGTCTTCGAATGGTTTGGAAACCACGTCCTCTGGGGCTGATACAATATTTCCAGGCCAACTTCTCCTGGCAGCGGGAGCCTGAGTGAGCCTGAGCGAGCCTGAGTCACGCTGCAGGGGACGGCACAAAAGCCCCATTGAGCCTCCCGCTTCCCCAAATCCTCCCACTTTCTCCCCCCACCCCCGCTTCCCTTCCCAGGGTAAACACTCCAAACACTGCTTCCAGCTTGGGCTTATCCCTTAAGTCCCTCCGGAGCCATTGAGCCACACATCGTTAAAAGCTCTTCATCCCTGCTCCTGCTCCTGCCGGCTTTGGGGCTGCCTGCTCTGGGGGGGCATCCCCCAGCTCTTCCCAAAAACCCTGTGACCTTTGGGGGGGTTTCAGGCCGGCTCGCAGCTCCTTGCCCTCCCCTCCATGGCTCTGCATCTGGCCGAGCAGGAGAGCTCAGGAAATACCATCAGCTTTAGGGCTGTGCTTGAATCATCGTAAAACCACGCTGGATAAGCGATGGAGCTCGGGAGCTCCAGCCAAGCCTCCTGGATCCTGCTTTATGGCCTCCAGCTATGACAGCTTCTCATGCTGCTCCGTAAGGATGGGGAAGGCAGGCAGGAGCAGGCACAGGCGCTGGGCAGGGGGTTGGGGACTGGCAGGACACGGGAGGGTACAACCAGCCCGCTCCCAGACTGCACAGAATTAGCAGGGGGCATGTTTTCATGTTTTCCTCTGACCCCAGAGTCCGTGGGCTGTAAAAAAAAGGCTGTTTTTCCCCAAAGCTGTCAGGCAGGAGGCTGGGGAAGGCGAGCAGAGAGCAGCTGGCCGGGGAACGGGGGAGAGGAACTGAATGAATAAACACAGGAGGAGGGGTTCAAAGCGGCGCGGTGCAGCCAGAGGCCACCGGGGTGGGATGGGGGCGAAGCAAAGCACCCCTGGCCGGGACTCTCCTCCCTCCCACGCCCAAAACAAGGGGGATGGCACTGCTGGTGGTCGGCAGGCTTGGGAAGGTGACCAGCCACGGCTTTTCTGGTGGTTTTGTGGGTGCTGCTTTCCAGCAATCTCTGCTGGCCAGCGCTCCTGGAAAGCGCCGGCCCCTGGGAGCCCCGCCGTGGGGGAGGGCCAGAGGGAGGGTGGGAGGCGAGAAGCAGAGCACTCATTCCCATTGCCGGGGTTGGAAAAGCACGCACAGCCCTGGCTCAGGATGTGGGAGCAGCAGTCACTGCAATCACTGGGGCTGAGGATGAAAGGAAAAGTCCTCCTGTGTGCCAGGAGCTATCACTGCAGGGATGGATCTGTGCCTGTGACACCCCATCCAATAAATCCTGAGACAAAACCCCAAGCTTTCCTGGGGCAGGCACAAGGGGACTGTGCTGTGATCCCAAGGTCCCCACTGGGTTTGAGTGTTCTTGCTGCAGACTAAACCCAGCTCATCTCCATTGCACTGGGATTTCTTTGCTGTGGAGACCCAGATGGGTGCTTAGCTCGGGTCTCTGGGCATGTCTGAAGGCAGCAGCCCCCCATTTGTCCCCCCAGTCAAAGCTGAGGGCCACTGTGTTTGCCTTACCCTCCTGGAAAGCTGCTCATTTCCTTCCCTGGCCATAAATAAAACCACACCATAAAATGAAGGGAATGTGGAACATAATGAAGCCTTTCTCCAAAAGCCCATTGGATCCCTTCCTCCCGTGGCTCCTCCACCCTGTGTGGGGACAGGGGCACAGCCCAGCCCCTGCTCTGGGGGGCTGCAGGTCTCATTGGGCATCAGAGATCCAGGCTGGGGACAAGGGACCCCCCCAGGACCACCCACGGTGCTGGTCCTGCCCACCCTGCCTGTGCCGGGAGTGGGACAAGGGAGCCTTATGCACACACTTTGGGGGGAACAGGAGGGGATCAAGGCTTCTGAGCAGCATCCCCAGGGCTGGGCAGCCACCCCTGAGCCCCTCCAGTGTTTGCACACCCCAAGACCCTCCAGTGTTTGCATCCCCTTGAACCCCTCTGATGTTCACATGGCCCAGCCCCTCTGGTGTTGGCATTCCCCTGAGCCCCCCCAATATTTTCATCCCCTGGACCCCTCCCATGTTCGCATGCCCCCAAATCTCTCCAGTGTTCACATCCTCCCAAAACTCCCCAGTGTTCACATCCCTCAGCCCCTCCAGGTGGGGCTGCAGCACAATGGGGCTGGCAACGGGTGACCTCAGTACCTTAAGTTACTTAAATAAATAAAAAAAAACAACCCCAAACAACTCAGAGGGCCTCAAAACCAGCTCCTGAGGCTGCGGAGAAGGAATGCAGCAAGCTGCCCTTGGGGCGGCCCAGCAGCACCCCAGCACCAGGCACAGCCCCAGGCACAGGGGCCGCTTGTTGGCACAGGGTAGGCGGGCAGGAAGGAGGGCAGCCGGCGGGCTGGGCTGCACCAGCGGCCGCACAAGCCCGGGGCTGTTCGGGCTACAAGGAGCTTTCACTCCCCGGCTGTTTTTCCACCGTTGGAAAAGCGGTGTGGCCGGGGTGGGAAGCGGCTGCAAACACAGGGAGTCTTTCAGGGGGGCGCGTGTGTCTGCACGGGGCTCTCCTGGCACCCGCTGCGGTCATTAAAGAGCTGCTTTAATGAATTCCAGTCCCCTCCCTGCAAACACAGCCGGCCACCGGCTCTGGCCCCCACCTGCCCCACCGCAGCCTGAATGGAGCCTTGTTGAGCATCCAGCCCCTCCCCGGCTCCACACCCCCATCCCCAGGCAGGGTTTGCTCCGCTCCTTCCTTCCCTCGGCCTCAGCGTCCTCCTGTGGCCGGAGCAATGGGAGACAACCCCTCCGGGATTGGGATGCACCTCCTCCCGCACACCCAAAACGCAGCTGGCTGTCCTGTTGGCAGGGCTGGGGATGCGCCACGCTGGGGTAGGAGCTTTCGGGGATCCATCCAGCATCTCACACAGCCCTCCCACACAGCCAGGAGACGTGTCCCTGCTCCCAAAACCCTTCGTGTCCAGCGCCGCTTCTCTCTGAGCTGAGCTTTCCGAGTACTTCCCTTTGCCTGGGCCTGGAGTTGGCTCCTTCAACCTCCTACGTGCTGGAAAGGAGGTGGGAGAAGTTTTTGTGCTGAGATGTCTTGTTAAAACACAAAGGAGAGCCCAAAAGAGCCTTGCTGAGCCCCAAGCACTCGGAGAGCCCCCAGCCCAGAGCCCCCTGAGCGGGTGGGGATCCCCGCAGGCTCTGCCAGAAAATTCTGTGAACATCAAAAAAACCAGCAACTGAGAGGCCAGAGCAGCCGTGTTTTCAGCTGTTGGAGCAGGGGAAAAGGGCCAAAGCGTCCCGGGGCCGGCGCGTGGCCGGCGGCTGGGGCGGGTGCCGGGGCAGGGCGGGCTCGCACAGAGCCCTCACTTGTTTGCCGGCCCCGGGAGCAGCCCAGCTCACCCGGGGCCTCGCTCCCAGACCCCTCCTTTAGAGCTTTTGGCTCATCTCCTTGTTTTTTCTAATGAAAAAAAAAAAAACCCACCAAAAAACCCCAAACCCAAGTGACAGTGCAGTCTATAATCTGCTGGCTGCTGGCTGGCTGCTCGGAAATTGTGACGGAGGCTCCTCTCGCCTCTTCAACGCCTTTCAATCGTCCTGGCAAGGCTCCCATGGTGATTTCCTGTGGGACGAAGCAAGATGGGAATGTCAATTGTTTTTATCAGGGAGGAGTGGAACATCCGGGGTGTCCAACCCATGGCCAGGACATGGGGACCTGTGGCTCCCCGGGACAGGAGAGGAGGGGCCACCTTGGGTATCTGCATGCAGGGATGAGGGGCACAACACGCCTGTGGTGTGATCATGGCATGCTTAAATCACTTGAGATAGGTGCTGTTGGGGCATGAGAACTCATCCTCATGGGATGATCCCAGCCTACCCACAGATGGGGACATGGAAGTCCCTGCTTGCTCCAAGGGATGGACCAGGATGGAGCATAGCCCTGTCCCATGGAGGCTTCTCCAGAGCAAAATATGTTGGAAAAAAAAACCCAAAATCATGTTTTCTGCGTCTTTTCCGAAGTGGAGGGCGAGGAAGAAGGGAGATGGAGGTGAGAAGCTGCATGTCCCTCCTGAAAGTAAAATGTCACAGGACAAGTGGCTTCACATCCTGGCTGGGCTGATGAGGGAGGAGGAGGAGAGCGGCCCTGAAATAAAACAGGAATTTGGGAAAACAAACAGCAGTAACTTACATGGCTCTGCTGCTGGAGAAAAATTCCAGTGCCTCCTAGATCTGGGCAAGGGTCCTTCATCCTCCCCAACAAACAGCACCACTCCCCATGGCATCGGCACCTCTGGGAGTTTTTTATTAGTAGTATTTTATGAGAGAAGAAGAAAAACATTTCTGGCAGCTTTGGGAGAGCGAAGGCAGGACAAAATGTGCTGGCTGCAGGAGCTGGTGCCCCCTGGTACACTGGAAAACAAGCTGGTCTTGGAGCAGCCCCAAACCCTCATCCCCAGCACCCACAGCGAGACATTGCCCAGGCCCTGGGCAGGCATGGGAGCTGCTGGTGGGTCCAGCCCAGCCAAGCTTTCCCTCCCCGTGAGTGTAGCCTCTCAGAACCCATCTGAAAAACATTTTGTGAATTAGGGGAAACCACTAAAATGTAGGAAAATCCCAGTGGGAGCTGGAGCGTGGAGCATGCACAGGGAACCTCGACGGGAGCCAGCACATAACGTACAGGGATGTCTCTGGGGACCAAATGTGCACGCACTTGTGCCTCTGGTTGTGCAAGGAGGGACAGAAAATTCCCTTTTCCACTGTGCCACGTCACTGCTGCTCACCAAGCCCCAGGACACAGCAGTGCTGAGAGCCCTAGCACCCACCACCCTTGGCCGCTGGGCAAGGCTGGTTTTGCTGGAACCATGGAGAGGAGGGAGCAGGTCAGGGAAGGACAGAGCCCTGCAGAGAACAGCACAGCTCCTCTGAGTCACTGGCTGGGCTGAAGAGGACAAGGAAGCCAAAGTGCCCCATGCCAGCAGCAGGCACGAGGGCCAGGGAATGAGCAGGCACCCTGACAGCCTTGCCCTGGGCTGGGCAAAGGGCTCGGCGTTACAGCAAAGGCCAGATATTTCCATGGTGCCATTTCCTCCCTGTCCAGAACGGGTGGGGTGATGGTCCTTGAGACACCCACGTCATCCTCCCAGACCACAAGGGAAAACTGAGGCACTTTTTTCTGCTGCCAGTGGCAGGAAATGATTTTTTTGTGGTGTCCTGGACAAGGAGGTTCCCCCATTCCCAAAGGGCTCAGAAGAGCTTCCCTCATGCAGGGCACTGCAGGGCTTAGCTCTGAAGAAAATGTGAAAAGCTAAAACAGAGTGCTCCAAACTCTGCCCCTGCCATGCCAACTTTTGCTATCACATCTACACATGCCTCAATGACTGTGGCTGTCTTGCAGGGCTGGGTTTTCACTTGCTGGGTTGTGTTTTCACTTGCTGCACCACCCTGTAAAGCAAAGCCTGCATTGCCCATTCTCACCCTGGTCATCCCACACAAATTTGGGCAAGAGGAAAATGCAACCAGGGAAGCAGTTGTAAGAGCAGATGTGGGTGTTTATATCCAGACCTAGCTGTGCAGAAGATTCACCTCAGCATCCAACATCCACCCCTGCCTCCTCCAAAAGAGATCAGGGGTTGGGACCCTGAAAGCCAAATTCCTGTTCTTGTTTGCCCATGGCACCCCAGCAAGACAGATCTGAGACCCCAAAGGGTAGGTTGGCAACTGGGTGGATCTGACAAGTGCTCTAGTAAAGCACAGCAGGAAAATTTCACACAAATAAACTCCAGCAGAGCCCATGACTACATATGGACTGAAAATGTGCATTTGCCCCCCGTCCCTGACATATCCTCCCCAAACATTTTCAGCTTACAGGGCTGGAGTGTTTATGTTTAAGCACAGAGCTTTGCCACAGGCTGAGCTGGAGCCAAGCAGGATGGGTGGCTGCACAGCCCAGCCACACACATTCAACATGTGTGAGGTGCACACATGCCTGCTTTGAGTCAGCTAAAAACTAAAAGCACTCTAAAATTAAGCCTCGCCGCTCCCTGTACTCTTAATCCTGCACTCTCCCTCCTCTGCCCTGTGACACAGTCTGTCATTTCATGACCACATGCCATTGAGCTGAGTCCTCCAGGGCTGATGGATGCTGGCTGTTGAACATGTTCCAGCTGCATCTCCAGGCACCCACTTTGAGACGAGGTTTCCGTACGCTCTCACATCCACATATGGATCACTGGCACTCGTGTTCATTCCTCCAGCACTGAGGAGAAACACAATTTCTTTAATCAGAAGGTGCTGAGGCCCTGGCACAGGTTGCCCAGAGAAGCTCTGGCTGTCCCATCCCTGGAGGTGTTCAAGGCCAGGTTGGACAGGCCTTGGAGGAACCTGGGCTAGTGAAAAATGTCCCTGACTGTTGCAGGGGGATTGGACTAGATGAGCTTTAAGTTTCCTTCCAACCCAAACCCTTCTAGGATTTTTTTAGAAAAAACAGAAAAACAGACTCCCCCAAGAGTCTTTTTAGGCTGCTGGACTCCAGCAACCTGTCAGATGGCAAGCAAGGGAAGGGCTGATGGATGGGTTTGGGAGGCTTCATCATCACACCACCCACCTGTGGCAGGAATTGGGGGCATTTGGGGCAAGAATTTGGAGGGATTTGGGAAGGGAATTGGGGGAGATTTGGGGTGAGATTTGGGGTGAGATTTGGGGAAATTTGGGGCAAGAATTGGGGCAGATTTGGGGTGGGAATTGGGGGAATTTGGAGAGATTTGGGGTGGGGTTTGGGTGGGAATTGATGGGAATTCCCTGCACTGCCTGATCAGATCCCTGCTGGGATTTGGGGTCTTATTCCCAGCTCCCTTTTGCGACCTGGGATCTCGTTCCCTGATCCATGCTGGGACTGGGGTCTCACTCCCTGCCCTTTCCTGGATTTGGGGTCTCATTCCCTGCTTCTTTTTGGGATTTGGGGTCTCATTCAGGGCTTGCAGGAGATGTCCTTCCCTGCCTGACCCCTCTCCCTTCCTTCCCCAGCCTCTTTCTTCGGGGACAGCTTCGTGGAGATGCCGCTGGCGGACGCCTCGCGCACGGTGCGGCTGCACCTGCAGCTGCTCACCAGCCAGGGGAACGGGCTGCTCTTCCTGGCTGCCGGCCAGCCCGACCACCTCCTGCTCCAGCTGCAAGCTGGACGCCTGCAGGTCAGCCCCCAGCACCCCCATCCTCTCCCCAGGCTCTGTGTCAGGGCTTCATCCAGTGAGGGGATGTAGTGGTTTGAAAGCAAAACGAGTAAGAGGCTCCAAGTCAGAAATACAATTTAATAAAAAGAAAGGAAAAAAGTAAAATAAAATAAAATAAATGCAATAATACAAGAGACCACTGACAGAGTCAGAATACAACCTGAGCAGGGTGATGGAAGCAGTCCAGATGAGGTGGTCTGCCTGAAGCAGTGATCCCATAGAAAGGTCTGGTAGCTCTGGGAATCCTGTGGGTAAGGGCCCCTGTACTGCCCCAAATCCCAGATTATATCCAGGTGAAATGCTTGGCTCCTCCCCCTGGGCGGAGCATCTCACAATGGGATGATGAGTCACACAGGGGGTCCTTGATGGCCCATTAAAGAGAGAGAACTCCTGTAGGCAGTTACCTGTGAGTCATGCAGCAGGCATTTAATGGGCCATTAACAGAAGATAGCCCAGAGGGAGGGGGCCTGGCAAAACACTGCTCCAACAATTAGATTCAGCAGTTCATGAAGATGGTGATAGAACACTTTGTGCACATCCTATACTACAACCCAGGACAGGGGATGAAGGGGCAGCCAGCTGCCAGGATCCCTGACAGGGAACGCCAAGAGGAGAGGGGACACAGTCTTGGAAGATTTGGTAAAATACAGAGAAACAGGCTCCATCTGGGGAAGCTCCTCACCCACTGCCTGGGTGATGGTGGGGGAGGTCATGGGGACACCCTGACATTGGCACCCCGTGTGCATTGCGTGGTCAGACACAGTGCACAACACCCTCAGGTGTGAGCAGGTGAGACAAGGGGATCCAGGAAAAGAAGTGATCTCCCTTGTCCCAGCTGGAACACAGGAAGCAATCAAGACAGAGGAATAACATTCCCTGTTGTGGTTGTGGTGTTGGCATCTACCACGAAGGAAAAGAACAGGGAGCTTCCGAGGCACACATCCTGCCTCTCCTGCAGTCTGGGCTGCATTAAACCAAAGCAGAAGAGCAAGAAAGCCACTGGCCAGAGGTGTCCCTAATGCAGGCCACGTGTCCCACCAGCTAACCCTCTACTTAGGCAGGCTCCAGGCTGCTGCCCACGAGGAGCAAAGCCTGCTATTTCCCCTGCCAGTTCCCAGGGAAAGGGCTGGAAGCAGCCCAGGTTGCAAGGATGGAGGGCAGTGGTCAAGACAGGGCAGGGAAGGAACAGTCAGCATCTGACAGGGCTGCTCTGTGAGGGGAGGGGAGAAGCCCAGCCATGGGACTGGGAGATGGAGGGGTTTGCTGAGAATGGGTGAGAAAGGAGAGAAATTCAGAGAGCAGGACAGAGAGGGCAGGGCCATGGGGAGGATGAAGGAGGAGCACATCCAGAGGTGGAGGACTGAACCAAGGGACCAAAACCCTTGCAAGCAGCTGGGTGTGGGTCCATGCTTTAGCAGGTGTTACTGGAAGGTGGAGAGGTCCCACCTGAGCTAATGATTTTGTGTCTTTCCCTGCAGGCCAGGCTGCAGTTGGGCTCAGAGGAGGTGACCTTGCAATCCCCAGCAGGGCTGCAGCTCAATAACCTGGCAGTGCACGATGTGGAGCTGCTGGTGGAAGATGGCAGGATGACACTGACCATCGATGGCCTCTTCAACAGCTCTGCAGACATCGCAGGGCCAGCAAGGGAACTGGACATCCAGTACGGCCTCTACGCCGGCGGGACGGGCAGCCTGGACCTGCCGTACCTTGCCGAGGCCAGCCCTCCCTTCAGGGGCTGCCTTCACTTGGTGACATTCAACGGCCTGGATGTCCTCTCCCGTCTGTCTGCTGATGGCAGCTCCAAGACCTTCTACCGTGTCCAGGAGGGGTGCAGCACACAGTTCTCTGCAGAGCCTGAGGAGCCGTTCGGGTTCCCGGGGCCGCATTCCTACATTGCTTTTCCCACGTGGGACGCGAGGCAGGAGGCGACCATTGAGTTTGTGATAACGACGAGCATCACCCAGGCTCCCCTCATCTACCACGCAGGGCTGGAGAATGACTTCTTCTACCTGGAGATCTCCAACGGGCGCCTGCGAGGGTTTGTGGAGAAGGGGAACGGCGTCATCGTCCTGCACAACAACGTCTTCATCAGCGACGAGCAGCAGCATTACGTCAAAGTTCACACAGATAAACACAAGTTTGAGATACTGATAGATTACTATGCTTCATCCACCTCCAACCGGGGCATCAACAACTACCTGGACCTTCAGGGAAACCTCTTCATTGGAGGTATGGATGAAAAAGCTTTGCAAAGGCTGAGGGAGCACCATCTTTCTTTCGTCTCATTGTGGACCATGACCAACCACTCATTTGTTGGCTGCTTGGAGGACCTCCGGATAAACCTGCAGAGGAGGAGCCTGCAGGACGCTGTGATCACAAAGGACATCACAGCAGGCTGTGGGAAGCAGGACCACTACTGGGACTACGAGGAGGTGTATGAGCAGGATGAGGCATCCACCTCCCCACCTCCAAATGGCTTTTCGCGAGCACCGGGCCTGGTGGTGGAGCCGTGCCGGCCCGACAGCAGCTTCCCACCCGCCTTTGCCAACATCAGCAGGCTGCTGCACGTCAGCCCTCTCATCGTCTCTGAGGGGGGCATGGCCTATCTGGAGTGGAAACATGCCCAGCCAACGGTGGACTTGAGCCTGGCCAACATCCGCCAGTCCCAAATCCTCTTCAGCATCACCAATGACCCCAGGCACGGCCAGCTGGAGCTGGACATTCCCGGGTCCAGGAGCAGAAAGAAGTTCACATTGTTAGACATCGTGAATCGGAAAGTCAGGTATATCCACGATGGTTCCGAGGGGCCCATGGACCAGCTGATGCTGGAGGTGACAGTGACCACCCAGCAAGGGGTCCCAGAGTGCCTGCGGCAGGGACAGGTGTACCTGCTGCCCATCATGATCAACCCTGTCAACGATGCCCCACAGGTGATCTTCCCCCGTGGGAACCTCATGACGATCCTGAGACACACACGGAAACACCTGACCACCGACATCCTGCAGGTCCTGGATGATGACTCGTCCTGCGACGACCTCGAATTCCAGCTGCACAGTCAGCAGATGGAGGAGGGTTACGTGGAGTTAGACTTCCACCCTGGAGTGCCCATTGAGGAGTTCTCCTGCAGGGACCTGGAAGCTGGCAATGTAGTCTACGTGCACCAGGGTGGGACAAACTTACAGCTCACCTTGCAGGTGAGTGATGGCACCGTCCCAAGCCCCATTGCCACCCTGAGGATCCTCGCCATTGATCCTGAAATCCGCCTGCTCAATAACACCGGCCTCTCCCTCTCCCAAGGAGGGGCCGCTCGCATCACCACAGCCAACCTGTCAGTGGAGACCAACGCTGTGGAACAACGGGTCTCCATCCTGTATGTCCTCACGGAGCCTCTGAAGTACGGTGAGGTCCAGAAGCAAGGGAGCATGGGAGTGGAATGGAAAAAAGTCGAGTCCTTCCACCAGCAGGACCTGGAGCAAGGGCGCATCCAGTATTTCAGCACAGACCCAGAGCACCGGCTGGAAGACAGCGTGGAAGAGGTGAGGTTCAAAGTCCAGGTGGGGCAGAAGGTCTTGCCAAACAACACCTTCCTCATAAGGATTAAAAGAGCCACTATTAAAATGAGGACCATGGCTCCCCTCCAGATGAAGAATAAGCGGCACAGAAATATCACCAGCGAGGAGCTGGAGGCAATGTTGGAAGATCCAAACTCTGCCCTGGTTCCCTTCCACTACATGATCATCCAGGCTCCCAAAAAGGGAAACCTGGAGCTGCTTGGCAACAGGCTGACTGAAGGCTTTGGATTTACTGAAGAGGACCTGCAGGGAAACCACCTGAGCTACAGCGTGACCATCAGGAACTCCCAGCAAGCTGAGGACTTCTTCCAGTTCCGTGTCCACGCTGGTGAGCAGCACTCGCCTGTCTATACCTACAGAATCAGCATTGGTGGGGACCCTGACGCACCAACTTTGACCAACGTGCTCCTAACGGTGCAGGAAGGTGGACAGGCCGTCATCTCCAAGGATCACTTGTTTGTGCAGAGCGTGAACAGCATGGACTATGTCTATGAGGTGATTGAGGGGCCAGCACACGGCAGGCTGGCCTGGGCTGTGTCCCACGGCTGGGCCTCCAGAGAGGAGATCACGGAGTTCAGCAACGACGACATCCTGCAGCGCCGGCTGCTGTACCAGCACGATGACTCCGAGACGCTGGAGGATGACATCCCCTTCGTGGCCATCAGGCAGGGTGAGGGCAGCGCCGAGTCGGAGGCCGAGGAGGTGAGGGGCGTTTTCAGGGTCTCCATCCAACCTGTCAATGACCACAGCCCTGTGAGGGCAGTGAACAGAGTCTTCAATGTGGTGCGCAACGGGCAGCACCTGCTGACCACCGACGACATTGCCTTCACTGACAAGGACTCCGGCTTCTCCGACGCGCAGCTGGTGCTGACCAGGAAGGACATCTTGTTTGGCAGCATTGTGTCTGTGGATGACAGAAGCCAGCAGGTCTATCGATTCACACAGGATGACCTGAGGAAGAAGAAGATCCTCTTTGTCCATTCCGGGGCTGACCGGGGATGGATCCAGCTACAGGTCTCGGATGGCCTCCACCAAACCACAGCGCTCCTGGAAGTGCAGGCATCAGAGCCCTACATCAAGATAGTCAACAACACTGGTCTGGTCATCCACCAGGGCACCCAAGGCAGCATTGACTCCTCTGTCCTCAGCCTGGAGACCAACATGGACATCAGGTCAGATGAAGAGATACGGTTCCTGATAACCACCCCCCCAAGGTGGGGGACTGTGCTGAGAGGGGAGCAGCCAGTCATGGCCTTCTCCCAGAGGGACCTGCTGGCAGGAGAGATCTCCTACCACCACAACGGGAGCAGGAACAGCCGAGACGAGCTCCAGTTCACTGTAGAAGCAAATGAGGTGGCAGTGGAGGACACACTGGCCATCAGCGTGTTCTTGGATACCCATCCCAGCCCCTTGAGCATAGTCAACCACAGGGAGATCTATGTTTTCCAGGGGGAAGCAGCTGGGATCAAGGAGGAGGACTTACTGGTGAGTATGCCCTTCTCTAGTCATTCCTCTTGCCTGCATGACTTCCCTGGCCACCAAACCAGGATGGCCACCCATGGGACTCCATTTTACTCCCACCTGCTCAGAGCCAAGGCCTTGTATTCTTGTCAGGCTTTGCCCAGGGGCAGAGAGGGCTTCAGGCGTGGTGCTTCTTGCAGTTCATCCCACAGCAAAGCTTTGAGGGATTGATTGCACAGCAGGTGGGCTGTGGCACAGCCCAGCCCCAGTTACCAACCCTCCCACTCATGCCTGGTCTCCCCCACACTCCCAGGTGACCCACGAAGAGATATCTTCCCAAGACATAGTCTACCTGGTGAGCAGCCCCCCATCCTCTGGCTTCCTGGCAATGCTTCAGCACAGCCAGGACATGAACGAGCAGCCCAGCCTGGACCCCATCCAGTCCTTCACCCAGGAGGACATCAACAGTGGCAGAGTCCTCTACCTGCACTCCAAGCCCAATGAGGAGCGTGACCAGTTTGTCCTGGACATCACAGCCCGCAGCGCAGACCCTCTGGAGGGGGTAGTGGTCAGCCTGGTTGTGCTCCCCATCACCGTCCCCTTGGATGTCCACAACATCACGGTGCCAGGAGGTGGCTCTGCCACCATCTCCTCGAGCATCCTCCACATTCCCAACACCTACTACCCAGCTCTTGGCATGGAGTTCAGTGTGGTCCAGCCCCCCCGGTTTGGCACCCTCCTGAGCAGCCAGCGGCCCGAGCGGGGTGGGCTGCACAGCTTCACCTGGAGTGAGGTACAGCACCCACCTGCCCACCAGGCTGCTTTCCCGAGGGTTTAGGGAGAGCTCAGGGTGGTCTCCAGCCCCCAGCCACACTGGGAGGTTGGGGAGGGCTGCAGGAATCTTCTCCCCATCAGAAGGGATGGAGGCGTTTGGGGTGGTGGGTTTGCTCTGCAGCCCCTGGGGATACGGGGTGGGGATGCAGGCAGAGCAGCCATGCTGGGCTTCAGGTCTGCTTCCCACAGAGAACACGCAGGGTTTCCCCTGAGCTGGTAGTGGGCTTCCATCATCCTCCCAGGATGGTTCAGGGTCCCCTGAACCCCAGAGGGGCTGATGGCCTTTGTCCTCCACGGAGGATCACCCGGCCCTTGCCCCGCAGGTGGAGAACCAGCAGATCCAGTACAGGCAGGATGGTCCCCGATCCCTCACCGACAGTTTCACCATCCTGGCCAACGCCTCCGAGGTATCCCGGCAGAGCCATCCCCGGACTCTTTTCATCACCATCCTGCCCCGCAGCACCAAGGGGCCGCGGCTGAAGGTTAACGCCGGTTTGCAGGTAAGGGAGGGACGCCACGGAGAGGGGAGGTCAGCCCAGCCTGGAGACCCCCCTACACTCGCCGGAGCTGGGGCTCGGCGGAGCCGGGCTGCCGCCCAGAGGCGAGACATAGGGAATGGGGAAAGGAGGAGCGTTTTCCCGACGGGGCGAGGCTGTGGAGGAGGCGGAGAGAGAGCTGCCCTCGCTCCCAGCCCGTCCCGCCCCACGCTGATGCGGGGATCGGCCGCGAGGTGGGAGCATCGCCCCGCGGTCCCGGCGCGGCGAGCGCTGCCACGGCGGCAGCAGCGCCTCCTCCGCAGCCCCGGCTCGCGGGATAAGCCCCGGCAGCTCCAAGAGCAGCTTGCCCACGTTTCACCAACACAGGTTGGTATTACTCGATCATCTGGGCAGCTTTCACACCTCTCTTTACGTCCATCCCGGAAAACAGCAGAAGGGAAGAGGTTTCGCCTGCTGCTGAACTCCCACCTTCTGCTTCCAACACTTCCCTGTCTCTTTTGGAGTCACTAATGCAAAATTCCAGCTAAGAATTTAGTGGAAAACACGGAAGCAGCATCATTCCCTCCCCACCCCCCTGCACATACTTTCACTATCCCGGGATTTCCCAGGGTGGCAGCTGGAAGGCAATCTGCTCCATGAGGATCATCACACAGTTGCCTTGGGAAGGGTTCTGAGAGCCTGGACTCTGGAGAAGATGCCCAGGGGGAAGGGGCTGCCCAGCCTAGCCCCAGAGACAACCATTTTGAGGGACAAAGTTTGGGAGGTACCCCCAGCCCTGTGCCTGCCCCAATTTTCCCCCTCCAGCCCAGAAAGCTTCCCACCAAATCCCTTTTGTAGACCTGCCTCAGCTGGGCCAAAAGTCAGGGAGAAGTTGACCCCTCAGCTGCTGGGACTGTGCCAGCCCCTTTTCCCCACTCCAGACATCCAGTGTAAGCATGGCCTTCCCTCCCCTCTAGCCATCATGCTAAGAATAAGGGTGAAAAGACAGAAAAACCTCCTAAAAATAAACTCTGAGGAAGCAATTTGTCTGCCCTTCCATGGGAATCCCTTTGCAGCCTGGAAAGAATAACCACAGCTGCCCAGAGGAGCTCTGGAGTGGGGAAAGGCTTCCTTCCCCCAACGGGGACGATGGGAGAGGCCCGGCCCTGCTGTGTTTGTGCTCTGCTGGGGGATGACTGGATGACTTCAGTGTTTAAAGGTCAGGCTGGCCCGGGAGAGGGATTGCACAAAGGTTTCCAGGGATGCCGAGCCCTCGGAGGGCTGGGAGACAACAGGCTGGGTCTAGACCCCGAAGTGGAGCCCCTTGGGAAGGAGCAGCAGTTTTTGGGCTGGATCTGAAGGAAGGATGGCTGGATGCCACCAAGAGAGAGGCTTCCACCGCCGGCCCGGAGCACACGGCCACGCTCCCGGCGCTGCTCCGCCGCCTCCCCGCCTGCTCTCCCCGAGAGCAGAGGCGACACGGAGGCTGAGCAAACACAATGAGCTGAGTGAGAAGCACAGGAGCCAGGCGGAAGGCTTTAATAATTCAGGGAGGACGAGGAGCACGGAGAAATGGGTCAGCTCCCGCGGCTCGGGGCGGGGAGCAAAGCTACTCCAGCCACTCTGAGTGTCCCTTCCCAGCGGACAGCGATGCCCTGGGGCTGCCAGCCCCCACTGCTTTGCCCACAGGGAGTTTTCTTTGGCTCCAAGCCCCTGGTGTGATTGCAATTGCAACTGCTGCTGAGAGAGAAAGCAGCCCAAAAAACTCAGTGCATGCACAGTGAAGCTGCTGTCCCGGCTGTGTGTCCAGCAGCACTTCCCCCACCCTGCCTCTCCAAAGTTGTGTTTTCCAGCCTGCCTCTGCCATCCCGTGGGGACTGCTGAGGGATTTAATTTCTCTGTCAGCACCCACACCCACTCAAGCAATGTTTTGGGTTAGGCCAGCTGAAAACAGCAGAAAAGAGCTCATCCAGCAGAGCAGCTCCTCCAGCGCCTGCCTGGGTGTTGCCTTGCAGATTCCCAAGATGCAGATTTCCGAGATCCCAGCCTCATGATGCTGTGGGATGCTGCACATCCCACCCCTCCACCCCACGTGAGCCATGGCACGGCTCCATCCATGCACCCCATGATTTCCAGGCATCCTGAGGGCAAAGGGCAGCTCTGGGCTGCGTGGGCAGAACCTGTTTGGCAGCACAAGATTCATCCCTGTGGTCTGCCAAGAGGGAGATGTGGCACAGGGTCACGAGCGGGGAAAATTGTTGCCTCCAGCTGGAGATGGGAGATGCCAGGGCCTTGGGGTGGCAATGTTCCCACAGGAGGGTCAGCACCACTGGATGGGAGGAAGTGGTCCTGGGAAGTTCCTCAGTGGCTCTGAACTTGGCCGCATACTTGTCATTCCTGGAGGGTTTGCTGGGACAGCAGGCCTTGCTGCAGCCTTGTGAGGGGGCGGTAGGACGGGAACTGGGACAAGCAGGAGCGAGGAAAAACACCCAGCCAGGGAGAGACAGGGCTGCTTGTGGTCACTGTGTACCCAGCAGCAGCTTGTGCAGCCCACTAAAACCCCTTCCCTGCAAGGCAAGGTCTCAAAGCCACAGCCCCTGCCACAGGGCCCTCTTCCACTTCCAGGAACTGGGGAAACTGAGGCACCTTTGCCCTCCAGCACAGCCGTGCAGAGGCACAGACCCAGCTGAGTGGCACGTGCTGGCAAACACGGCAGCGGTGACGCAGGGCTGGGAAGGGGCCAGATGAATGAGGAGTCACCCAGGATGCAGACAAGGCGCCCTTGTTGGGCTGGGATGTGCTCTGGCACCCAGCAGAGTGGTCTGAGCTGGGATGGGAAGAAGGGGAGAAGTGCCAGGGGTATGGCAGGAGGATGACAGCCTCTCCCTGTCCCCCAGCTGCGGGAAGGGGCCACGGCTGTTCTCAGCCCCCACATCCTGCGTGCCGAGGACGAGGACTCCCCAGCAGAAGAGGTGACCTACTCCATCCAGCCCCCAGCCAACGGGAAGGTTGTGCTGAGGGCAGCACCCGGCACTGAGGTCCAGAGGTTCACTCAGGCCCAGATAGACAACGGCCTCGTCCTCTTCGTGCACCAAGGTAGGGCAGGGCTGAGTGTCCTGCACCCCCTGCACCACCCCAGGGTGATGGGGACACTTTGCCACCACAGGGGATGCACACCCCGTCCCTGGTCCAAAATCCTGACAGGTTCATGGTGGGCTGCATCTCCTCTGGCCCCCACAAATGCCCAGGTCTGTGCTTTCCACAGGACCCCTGGATGGTGGCTTCGCCTTCGATCTGTGGGACGGTGAGAACCTATCTCCTGGGCACTTCTTCCTCATCAGGGCCCAGAGAGAGCCTGTCATCAGCCTGGCCAGGAAGCAGAGCCTCACTGTCTGCCCAGGTGAGTACAAGCACACTCCCCATTCTCCCAGTTCAAATGGGACCCCCTTGGACCTCCCCGCCTTGCCCAAGCACTGCTGAGATGCCCCTGGCAGAGGTTCCAGCTGGGTGGCCAGGTTGAAATCCATACTGGATGTGTTTTCCAGGTGCCCTGCAGCCCATCACCAGCCAGAACCTGCAGGCAGTGAGCAACAGCCCCACCAGCTCCACCACTCTGTACTACAGCATCGAGCAAGCCCCACGCCTGGGCAGGCTGACCACCTCACAGGGGGAGGAAATCAGGAACTTCACCCAAGCCCAGGTGAGATTTCAATTCCTCCAGCCTCTGAGAACCCCAAACACAGCCCTTCATCACCCCCCACCACAGCATGGGGGTCCCAGTCTGAGCCCACTGCCACCACAGGCACCTGATCCCAGGCAGGAGGCAAGGCAAGGCTCCAGCCGTGCTGTGACTTTCCCAGCTCTGCCAACAGCTGCTGACAGGGATTAAGAGCTGCTGTCCCAGCCTTGGATTTAGCACTGGGGGAGGCTGAGGGAGCTATAATCCCTTTTCCTAGGCCATCTCCCTGCTGCAGAGACAGCCAGCCTGGCTGCTGCTGAAGGAAAGAGCCAAGCACAATTTTTTCACCCCTGCTCTGAAAAAACCCTTCTCCCATGGGGGCAAATTTTGAAGGCCCCAGATGGGTCTTATTTTAGTCCATCACTCAGAGACACATAGGTTTACCCTCCCTGGAAGCTCCTCTCTGCTGCACTCACTCTTGGAGGATGCTGAACAAGCTCAACCCTTCCTCTGAGCCTCAGTTCCCCTAATTGCTGGGAGAAACATCATAGAGTCACAGAAAGGTTTGAGTTGGAAGGGAGATTAAAGGTCACCTTGTTCCCCCCACCATGGACAGGGACACTTTCCACTAGACCAGGCTGCTCCAAGCCCTGTCCAGCCTGGCCTTGAACACTTCCAGGGATGGGGCAGCCACAATTTCACATCCTGGTAAAGAAACACCATGAGCTCTCCATGGTCACTACTGTACCATAGATAGTGAAATCCCAATTTCTTATCTAATTAGAGCTTGGTTGCTCCATCCCAGAGTCAAGACAGGAGCTGATCAAGGATTTTTTTTTAATTTTCAGGTGGACAGCAACCTGATTTTCTACCAGCATGAGATGCCAGACAAGCCCTTCTGGCTGGCCCAAGATGCCATCCGCTTCCGAGTGGTCACTCCCACAACCATCTCAGACTCTTTCATCCTCCTTGTACTGATCTCCTTTGAGGAAAATTGTCCCCAGCGCTTGACTCAGCTTTGGAAAAACGCAGGTAAGAGTAGGATGAGGCAAACCAGATCTTCAGGCGGGCTTGTTTGTCGGAAGAAGACACCACTGTGTTGTTTTCCATGGCTGATATGTTACATCAGACATCTAAAACTGCATCCGATTCCTTCTTCCATCATTGCATCAAACTCTCACCAGCTTTCATTAGTTAATTCTTATCCTTTTTTTTGCCAGGTCTGCAGCTCACAACGGCACAGCAGGCTGAGATTGACACCTCAGTGTTGGATGCCTCCAACCTCCTGAGCCAGATCCTGGTCCCTGAGAGGGCTGGATACGATGTTGTCCTCCTGGTGACGGAGCCACCAGCTCACGGACAGCTCTTGGTGGCCGGTGTGCCTCTGGAGCAGTCACGGCCTTTTTTCCTGCAGTCAGACCTGGTAGCGAGGCGTGTGGTGTATGCCCATAGTGGGGACAGCTATTCCAAAGATCATTTCAGTTTTAAGGCTTGGCTCCAGCCCCGGGAACAGCAGTCTGTCCGTCCTCCCCAGGATGGGGTGGTCATCTCTGAAGCATTCAACATAACAGTGACCAGCAGCACCAAGTCACCACGGGTGGTGAAGAGGAAAGAAGTGCTGCAGGTCCCACCAGGCTCCATGGTCACCTTGTCACAGGAGTACCTGGATGTGGCAGACCCACTGGTGTCCCCACAGGAGATGGTGTACAACATTCTCCAGAGACCCCTCGCTGGCCACGTGGCCAGTGCACACAACCCACGGGAGCCCATCAGTCGCTTCACCCAAGCAGATGTCAATGCTGGCCACGTGGTGTTTGTGGCCACTGGGAGCCCTGCCCCAGGCTCCTTAGCCCTGAGCCTCTCCAGTGGCCACCACGCACCCATCCAGACCTCACTGGAGATCGAGGTGCTGCCTGCCCTGAGCACCACTGCACTGCTGGAGGTGCCCCAAGACCTGAACAGGGCCCCTGTGTCCCACCAGCACCTGCTGGGTGCCGCACCGCGAGGGGCAGGTAATGTCCTGTACAGGATCACCAGGGAGCCCAGGTTTGGACAGGTGCAAGTCAACCAGAAGCCATCACGGGGCTTCTCACAGAAGCAGCTGGACCGCAGGGAGGTGACATTCACCTTCAGTGACCTCAGGTCTCCTGAGGATGACTTCCAGTTCATTGCCATTTCGCGGGCAGGAAACAGGACTGGGGTGGTGAATGTGACTGTCCGTGCTGCAGTGAAGACCCGAGCGGGCAGCCTGTGGCCCCGAGGCACCACAGCCCTCCTGGACACCAGTGTCCTCGATGCCAGTGAGCTGGCCAACCACACCAAGAGCGTCCCAGTCTTCAAGATCCGCAGGGCGCCCCATGCCAGCCGTCTTGTGAGGGTATCCAGGGATCCAGGACAACCCTCCTCCCCAATTGAAACCTTCAGCCAGAGTGAGCTGGAGCAAGGGCTGGTGGGGCTGGAGGTGCTGGATGCTGGGGACACCCAAGAACCCCTGCAGAGGGACAGCTTTTCCTTCGAGCTGGTGGCTGCCGGCGTGCCACCAGCACTGGCATCCCTGGAGTACAGCATCGAGCCCTACAATGCCTCAAAATCCTATGGTGTCACCCTGCTCACAGTCCCACTGGCACCCTCACCCCCAGTGCCCCATGGCACGGCACGGAGCAGCCCCAATGCCAGCGAGCTGGGCATGCCCCCGACTCCCTGGCTGGCCCCCAATCCCACTAGTCCCAGCCCTGGTGCAGGGGGCACCTTCCTCAGCTTCATTGAGGCCAACATGTTCAGCATCATCATCCCCATTTGCCTCATTGCCCTCCTGCTGGCCCTCATCTTGCCCCTGCTCTTCTACCTGCACAAGCGTAACAAGACTGGGAAGCACCACGTCCAGGGCACTCCTGCCTCCAAGGCCAAGAACGGGGCCGTGCCAGACCATGAGACCTTCAGGAGGACAGACCCCAGCCAAAACATCCCCTTAACGACTGTCACCAGCCTGGAGGGCAAGGGCACGGGTCCCCCACCCTCAGGGGCACCTCCAGACCCCGAGCTCCTCCAGTACTGCCGGACTTCCAACCCCCCCCTGAAAAACAACCAGTACTGGGTGTGAAGGGCTTGGGTGTGGTGGCACGAGACCTCCTGGGCATCCAGCCCCTCCTGCAGCACCACCAGCCACCTCCTCCCGGCTCTCCTCCTCCTCCCTGGGAGCTGGCATCCCACAGATGCAGGAGGGGCTGCTGCTCCAGCCCATCTTATAGCCCCCACATCTCCTTTGGGCCAGGGGAGGGGGACACTGCATAAGCAATCGGGGACAGGCAAAATCCCTGAGCATCGCTGGGAATCGCTGATTTTGGGTGCTCGTTTGGGCCACCTGATGGAGGCCACAGTGCTGGGGGGCACCTGATGACACTGGTCCCCACAGAGCCACCCAGGCTGGTCCAGTGGTGGCTCCTCTGAAGGCAGCACAGTTGCCACAGGGGTGCTTTTCACAGCTCTTGGTGAGGGAGGATGAGGAGCAGCTTGCGCTGAGTCAGGCTGGGGATGAAGCTGCCCAAATTCCCCAGAGCTAGGCGGGCTGAGACACTGGAGCAGAGGCTCGGAAAATATTCTGTGGCCAATGCCAGGGGAATTTAGGAGTCCCCACCCACTTGGAAAAATACCCGCCTCGCTCTTTCTCGACTTGCCGTGTGCTGCATGAAGCCAGTTGCACCGAGCCCTGGGGGGGTTGCACAACAGGTAGGATGCCCTTGGCAGGGAGGGATGGCTGGAGCTCACCTGGGCAGTGTGAAACCAGAGGGGAGAGCAGAGAAGCAGAGCCAGCACAGTTTTCCACTGTATACTCCAGTATGGCAGAAGCAAACAGAATAAAGTGCCTTTTCCGAGGTGCAGCACTGTTTTCCTAAGCTGTCTCCCTTGCCAGGCCTGTTTTAAGCTGCTGTGCGACATTTGGAGGTAATGGACCATATTCTGGGCTCTTGCTCAAATATTCCCCAGCCCGGAGTCCTAAAAACTGAAATAGAAACTGTCTGAGGGAGGGCAGAGGAAAAACTGAGCGCTGAGCTCAGGATGGGACCCAACAATAACACCCAACGCTGCTCCAGCTGGGAATCTCATCACAGGGCACATCCTGCTCACACATGTCTGATGGGAAGCTGACATGAGCCCCCAGGGACCACGGGGGACCACTTGCACCCCTCTCACCCAAGATGAAATCCACCACACGATCCCTCCCTGAACAACGGCCCTGTGTGGTCCCACTCCAAGGCTGCAGCAGAGCTGGGATGTTTGCCTGGATCATGCCAGCACTTTTCCTGGCTCGGTTTATGGTGCCAAACATTCAGTGAGCAGTAAATCACACCTGCCCTGCTTCAGCTGGTGCTGGCACATCTGATGGGCACACAAAGCCATCAGGGTGCAGGCAGGCACCCCGTGTCCCCACGCCCCACAGGACAGGGCATGGTGGAAACCTGGCACCTCTGAGCCTGTTTGCCCAAGGAGGAGGCTGATGGATGTCTGCTCCCCACCCCCAAAACCCTCCTCCTCCATCATCTACAGCAAAAAATGGGGTTTCCTTCTGCTCAGAGGCAAATTACACCCTCTCCCCACTGTGAAATGGGGTCAGGGTGACCGTGCTGCCCACGCCATGGCTGGGAGATTGCCAGGGCCATGCTGCTCCCCAAAGGCTGGGACAATTTCTGCCATGGACTCCAGATCACAGCTCTGCACCTCCCTGTCTCATTCAAACACACAGTTTTATTACCTTCACTACTTACATACCCCCAGTGAGGGATGGGGGCTGCATCCACCGAGGGCTGCCTTGGAAGCATCGCTGTGTTTTCCTTCCCAGTGATTCTTGTCTTGTGCCCAGGGATTAAATAGAAGGAACGTGGCCTATTTTGTAAGGAACGCTGAAAGAGAACCAGGTTATTTTTAAGGCTTGTGGTTGTATTCCTGCTGCTGGGAAACATCCCCTTCCTGAGGTCAGGGGAGGACAGGCAGTAACCTGGAAAACGGCAGTGCGAGCGGCAGCTCTCTGGGGCCAGGCTCTGCTGGCAGGGTTTAAATCCTCAGAACTGAGGATTTGCAGGATCAGATGCAGCTTCAGTGCTGCCACTGACACCCACCCACCTGAGGTAGGGCTGAGGGCCCAGGTGGGCTCCTGCCTGGACATGAAACACAAACCACAGCCCAGACAATCCCAGAAGTTTCCTGGCCAGGCCCTTCCCTGGCACCCTTCCCTGCCAAGCTGGCTATAAAGCTAGCAGAGGTTCAGGGAAGATCATGGAATGGTTGGGGTTGGAAGGGGCCTTAAAGGTCACCTTGTTCCACCCTCCTGCCATGGGCACTTCCACTATTCCAGGTTGCTCCAAGCCTCATTCAACCTGGCCTTGGACACTTCCAGGGATGGGGCAGGCACAGTTTCTCTGGGCACCCTGTGCCAGGGCCTCACCTGCCCTCTGTGCCCTGTGCCAGGGCCTCATCACCCTCACAGGGAGCAATTTCTTCCCAATATTCCATCTATCCCTGCCCTCTGCCCGTGGGAAGCCATTTGCCCTCTGTCCTGTCACTCCAGCTCCTTGTCCAAAGTCCTTCTCCAGGTCTCTTTGAGCCCGTTTTAGCCTTTGAAAGGGCTCTAAGATCTCCCCGGAGCCTTCTCCTCTCCAGGGGAGCACTCCCAGTTCTCCCAGCCTGTCTCCAGAGTCCCTGGAGAGCATCTCGGCAAGAAGGAGGGGGATCATAACCCCACGGCCATGCCACCTGTGACAGGCTGGATCCAACACCTCTCCTGGTGAATAACACCGGCAGCGTGGTCTCAGGTCAGGTTTCAGCAGGAGCTGGAGGCACTGGGGCTCACCGGTAGGGATGGACACCCAGCAGGAGGGGAGGCTGTCACATCTCCGGTGACGTGAACCAGTTTCCAAGCACCTATTCAAATGCAAACAAAGAATCCACCCAGGGCAGGTTGGATCCTTTGGCTTGGAAACATCCCCTCCCCCCGGGAAGCTTTAGCCATGCAAATGCAGGGGCTCAACAAATGTGGGATTTTATTCCCAGCCCGGCTTCAGGCCAGCACAGGAGACTGGGACCCACGTAAGCATCCCATGCCTCCAAAATCCCCCACTGCTCTGGACCACAGCAGCTGCGGGACCTTGGAACAGCATTGTCCACACTTCTCCTGGGACTGAGCACAGGAACCCCCTGAGCTCAGGCAGGCAACCCCTGTAAAACTCTGTTTTGGGGAGGCATGGTCCCAGGGCTCCGGCCTCTCTGTCCCAATCCCAAAACCTCCCTGGCAGCTCTCACCAGCCCCAGGAGATGCTCTGTACTCCACCGGGAGCCAGGAGCAGCATGCCGGGGTCCCCTCGGGGGGCATCTGATGGCAGGTGATGAGGAGCAGTCTCCTGGGAGGGCAGGAGGACACCAAGGCAGGTGAAGGGGAGGTCAGATCCTCCTGGGAGCTGTCCTACGTGGAAAGCTCAGAGCCAGACCCGAGGCTGACAGCTGCATGGTGTGACGAGATCGGTGCCTCCACTCGGCTCCAAGCCAAGCCCGGTGCCCCGGGATGTCGGGAACCCTCCCTCCCTCCCCTCCCTGCTACGTTCCTGTGTGATTCGGGCCAGTCATGCCCGCAGCCTGCAGAACAGGCTCAGCTGGCAGCGAGCCCGGCAGGATGGGATGGAGCCTGGGGGAAGAGCTGGAGCGTCACCCTGGGAGCACCTCAAACAAACCCACACAGGGACAGTGCTGGCCCCGGGAAGCTGGCAGCTCTCCCACCACCTGCCCACGTGAGATAAAGCACACGGATTTACTCTGCAGGGCCAGAGGAGATTCCCAGGTCCTAGGGGAAGTATGGAGTGGTGAGGACCCGGACAGCAGAAAGCATCCCCCATTGCCTGCCATGGCTCCCCAGCCCAGCTGCGATTTAAATTTCAGACAAATTGAGCCTGACCTCTGTTTCCACACCCAGCAACTCCAAGGCAGACACACAATGACGGAGGGATAACCACATCCCAGAGCCTGGGCTCCCCACCCCTCCTGCACAAACAACACACCCAGAGACACAGTTCCCTGGCAGTGCAGGGCCTACCCCCAGTGCTCAGCACCTTCCCAGGGACTAGAGAGAGGGAATCTGGGCTGGCACAGAGAGCTGGGACAGGCTCTGACCTGAGCATCACACTGGCTATACCTAGCAGGGGGAACCTAGAAGGCTGACACACCCCCATTAAAGCTGTTTCCCAGCTTATTCCCCAAAAGAGACACCACTGATCCCCCGTAATTTCCCTGGGCTGGGAGCAGAAGGGAGCATTTATAGCCACAGCCAAGGGAACCAGCTGGTGCTCGTATCTTTGCCTGGAGGAGCCGACTCAGGGTCATGCTTCGGAAATATTTGAGAAGCACAGCAATTAAAAGATTGGAGCTGGCAGGCTGAGCTGTCTCCCTCTGCCCTGACCCATGCCTGTGTCCTCCCACCTGCATCCGCCCGCAATCACTCCTCTACACACGGGCACACACTCATCCACCTCCTGCCATGGTGGGGGTGGCAGTGAAACTCCACTTGGCTCCATGCCCCGAGTTGCTGCTGCCGCTAATGGGCAGGCAGGACTTCTCCCCACTCCCCCAGGAGTGCTCCCTGCTCCCTGTTGGCAGCCGTGCCTCTCCACCCCCCTGCCAGCGTGTGCCGGCAGCGTGGCGTGCACAGCAAGCTCCGTCCTGCCCACAGCTGCACCCTGCACTCCCCCTTGCATGGGAGGAGCTGGGTTGGGTCACTGTGCTCCTGTGGTGCCTGATCCCGAATTATTGAGCACTGGTGGGTGTATCCATGTGGCTGACAAGGCTCTGATCAGCAGCTCTGCTCGTCCCAGCATTCCCATCCTTCACCCTCCAGCCGTTTGGCTGCTCCCAGTGAGAGCCCAGCTGATCCTGCCCACCCTGGAGCATTGCTGGGCTCAGGATACAGGGACAGGTTGTCCCTGACAGCCTTACAGCCTGGCCCACACACAAACCCAGAGATCAGAACAAGGATGTCAGGTTTTCTTCCCATGGTGGAGGGAGGTCCAAAGAGAAGAAGCAAGACAAGAGCTCCGGGAAGCCACGTGCAGGAACAGGCAGCCACGGGCTCTCTGGAGAGCTGCAGAGCTCTCCAGGGACAGTGCTCCAGCCACCACTGCTGCTGCCACCTCCCAACCCTGCTGTCAGCAGTGGCAGGACTCACACAGGGCCTCCCTGAGCCTTGGCTTTCTCACGCAGGAGCAGCCTTGGGAAGTGGGAGGAGGAAACAGATCTGCTCCCTGTTCCTGGTGCTTCCTCTCAGCCCTCTGTGCCCTGATTTTTTTTCTCTTGTGGGAGCAGGGAACAGCCTGTGTGACAGATAACAAAGGCAGTGACAGACACTGCTGGGGCATGTGAAGCACTGTGTACACCCCCAGCCTCCTCCCCACCATCACCCTGCACCCTGGGACAGCCACCGAAATGCTCAGAGCTGGTTCTATCCTTCAACCCTTGGCACATTTGCAGGATGCTGTCGGAGGTGTGGGGGGCAGCAGCAGGATGCTCAACCCCCCCATCTGGCCAAGGCAGACTCTGAAATGCCCACCCATGGGCAGTGAAGGCCCAGCTGCCTGCTGCCAGGTGGCAGAGGGAAAAGGCAGGAATGCTAATGGAATACAGGTTCTAGCTAATGGATTTGCTGTGTGCTGGGAGTGTGGTCCAGACATGAGGGTACAGAGGGGGTGGATGGTGGAGCAGGGAGACCTTTGTGGATGCTGAAGGACCACAGAGAACACCGGTCCACCTTTGGGGAAACTGAGGCACAGCCTTCTGAAGGGGTACATGCAGCCCACAGGGTCCTCAGCCCATCCCTGTCCCCATGCCAGGACACCAGAGGATGAACTGACACTGGGACATCTCCCTGCTCCAGCTGCACACTCCATCTTCAGGACTTCCAAGGGACTGAAGGGATCCCCTGCCTGGGCACCCCAGGCAGGGGATCCCCTTGCCCAGCCAGGTCCAGGGGAGCTGGGATGGATGTTGGCTCAGCTCTGGAGGCTGCTTGCAGAGCCAGAGGCTGGCTGCCTGCCCGGGGACGGCGGTGGCAGGCTCAATCCCAGTGCCCATTGTACTCCCAAGGGAGCAGGGCTGGGGGAAGGGACACGTTTGGCCTCAATGTGGGGCCAAGGCCACCGTGGTCATCCTGGAGACCTGCCACTCCTGCAGGATTAGCACAGGGTTAGACACCATTCCCACAGCTGCTGGGCTGGGATAGGGCCAGGGTGGCATGGGGCTGGGATGAGGAAGGAATTGAGTGAGATGGTGCCAAGGAAGGACTGGTCAGGTTAGGATGAGGCTGGGGTGGGATGGGGCTGGGACAGGATGGGACCAGGCTGGGACAGGACCAAGGTAGAACATGGCCAGGGTAAGATGGAATTGCAGTAGGATGGGGTTGGGATAGGATGGGGCCAGAGTGGGATGGAACTGGGATGGTGCCATGTAAGGATGCAGCCTGGGTAGGATGGGACTAGAGTGGAACAGGGCCAGGCTAGGATGTGGCTGTGGTAGAATGGGATTGGGATGGGATGGGGTTGGGATGGGATGGGATGGGGTTGGGGTGGGATGGGATGGGGTGGGGTTGGGATGGGATGGGGTGAGGACCCATTAGTCTTAGGTTC
>JANPWX010000212.1:172208-182789 GCA_024734555.1 Trochalopteron elliotii
CGGAGGCTCCGGGCAGGCCGAGCGCCGGCAGCGCCTCCTCCGCATCCAGAGAGAGTGAGCGCGGCACAGCGGGCGGGTGGGCGGCGGGATGGGAGCGCGGGGCGCGTTAGGCCGGGCCGGAGCTGCCTGAGGGGAGCGGCCCGGGCTGGGTGTGTGCCGTGGGTGACCTGCCCTCACCCCCGGGTTGTTTCCTCCACCGCAGGAGGCGGCTGGACTACGTGAACCATGCCAGGAGGCTGGCGGAGGACGACTGGGCAGGGGTGGAGAGCGAGGACGAGGAGAGAGAAGGGGAGGATGCGGAGGAAGAGGCGATGGACGTGGATGCTGGCAAAAAGCTGCCCAAGCGCTACGCCAATCAGGTGAGGAGCCCTCTGTGTCCCCGTGGCGAGGTGTGGCTGTGGAGCAGGGATGTGGGCTGGTTTGGGGACACGGTGATGGCCATTTGGAGGCTGAGAGGAGTGGGTCCTGCCTGGCTTGGTGCTCACGGAGAAACTGTGGTTAGTTCACCTCCAAAACATGCTGAGTTCCAATGGAGAACACGTGGAGATGGGATGTGCTTTAGAATCACTTCGGTGGGAAAAGACCTCCTAGGTCACTGATTCCAACCATTAACTCTGCATCACCGTCTTCCCCACTTTTGAGATTTCAGCTCAGCCAGCAGTATGAGTACCCTGTTAGGCAGTATTCAGCTAAAGATTTCTGCCTTTCCCTGTGTTTGGAAAGGAAAGTAGGGCGAACTCAGCTGGGTTTTATCAGCCTGGCTGCTGTATCAGTCCTGGATAACACATAACCACTGAGGCAACCTCTGCAGAGGTCAGCTTGGCCAGGCTCTTTACTCCTAACATTTTGAAATCTCTAAGCTGTGCTATGTTTTCAAAAATAAAGTGCTGGAGTGGGGACCAAGGTGTGGGATGCCCAGTTAAGGGCTGTGAGCCCTGCTGAGTGTGAAGCTCAGTCAGCAGCTGGGAAGCAAGGGAAAGACTTGGGGAAGAACATGTTGGCAGGTTGGACTTCATTAGAAGGAAGGGAAGGAGCCCTTTTGGGGCTGACAGACAGTGCCAGCTACCTCTAAAGCAAAGTGAAAACCTGCTTGCTTTACCCTTGAGCTGTTTGTTGTCCATAACTTCAGGAGAGTTGTTCTGTTTCCTCTCCCTGGACTCTCCATAGCTGATGCTGTCAGAGTGGCTGGTGGATGTCCCCTCAGATCTGGAGCAGGAGTGGGTCGTGGTGGTGTGTCCCACTGGGAAAAGGGCTCTTGTCGTGGCCTCCAGGGTAAGTGAGCTTCCACCAGCTGCTAAAGGATGTGTGCCTGTTCACAGACAACATAAAACTGGGGTTTTTCTCTCCTTTTTTCCTCACAGGGCACAACAGCAGCTTACACCAAGAGTGGCTTCTGTGTCAACAGGTTCCCATCCCTGCTGCCGGGGGGAAACAGGCACAACTCAACCAGTGACAAAGGTACAGGTGTGAGGAGGCATTTGGGGTAGAGAGAGGGGAGTTTGTGTGTGCTGACAGGCCCAGTGCTGTTCCTCCAGCTCCCCCAGGTCCCACAGCAATGCCCCTTTTTTGTGCTAGGGTGCTCAGCTTCAGGCTTGTTTCTGTATCTCTGGAGATAATTAGATGGGAATGATATCAGCTGCCTTTATGCTAGATAAGCACACAGAATCCCCAAATGGTTTGGGTTGGAAGAGACCTTAAAGCTCATCTTGTTCCACTGCCCTGCCAAGGACAGGGAACCTTCCTCTAAACCAGATTGCTTCACACCCTGACCAGCCTGGCCTTGGACACTTCCAGGGATGGGGCAGCCCCAGCTGCTCTGGGCAACCTGTGCCAGGGACTCAGCACCTTCACAGGGAAGAATTTCTTCCTAACATCAAATCTCAAATTGCCCTTTTCCAGTTTAAAACCATTGCCCCATGTCCTGCCACTTTTTTAATAAGCTTCCTCTCTGACTGACACTCTTAAACCCCGACATCCTCTCTCTCCTCTAACAGAGACCTTTGTATGGTGTCATCTTCCTTAATACCTCTTCAAATTCTTTTTTTTTTTTTTTTTTTTTTGCCAAAAAGAGAGGCTTAGTGTCTGGCAAATGGCGTTTTCTGAAACATGCCCTTGCTTGTTGTGCCTCTGACTGGTCCTTTTGCAGCCACGTGGGACTCCTGAAGCTCAAGGCTTTTTGTGGTTGCAGTTCCTGTTAGCAGAAGGGGATCCATCCCTCTGCAGTCTCACATCAGGGCAGGATTAATGTCAGAGAGCTGGGAGCTGGTGTTTGGCAGCTGGGCTGGGCAGTGTTTGGAGCAGGGCTTGACCTCCCTGTGTCTGTGTGTGCAGTGTACAGCATCCTGGACTGCATCTACAACGAGGCCAGGCAGACCTACTACATCCTGGACGTGATGTGCTGGAGAGGACACCCTGTTTATGACTGCCAGGTACTGAGTCCCTGCCCTCCCTGGAGTTCCCTGAGCTGCTGTGCTCCAGCACTGCTGAGCTCACTCTGCAAAAGGCAGATATTTCTCCTAAGCACCAGCATCTTTACAGCTTTAGGGCTGCTGGATAACTGTGTGCATGTTTTGGGGGGGAGCAGCAGGGTTTGGGGTGCTGTTTCTGCAGATGAAGTCAAGTTTGTAAATCTCCCAAGTGAGTGCAAAGGAAAAAAGGCACTCTGCAGATGCTGTCAGGGGATGTGGGTGAGTGGTCACTAACTCTGCCTCCTTTCACAGACTGACTTCAGATTCTTCTGGCTCTCCTCAAAAATCCAAGAGGAGGAAGGGCTGGCAGAGAAAAGCAGGATTAATCCGGTAAGTCTTTGTACAGAGGAGGAGGCTGGAGGGGATAAGCTCTCCTGTTCAGCAGGCTTCAGCAGTTTCTTTCACAAGTGAAAGCATTTTCCTTTTTTTCCTTTCCCCTCACAGATCAGGCTTCAAAGTGTAGATCTGATGAAATGGGATGCCGTGTCAGGATGTAAATAGAAGCACTGCATCTTGTAAATGAGTTCAGTGGGGTTTTTCCCCCCCATCCAAAGAGCTGAGGGAGATCATCACACTGCAGGGTATCAGCTAACTTGCATGCTGTTTTTAGCTTTCCCTTGTAATGGAATGGAAAACCAGTGTGGTTTCTTCAGGAGCACTGTTGGTTGGCAGCCTGACTACAATGGGGTTTATTCTTGCAGTCTTGTGGGTTTGTAAAGCTTTAAGCCTTCCCTCTGTTTAAACTGCTCACTGAAGTTGTCGAGGTGAATGCTGGCCTGCCACCCTGAATCCCTGCTGAGCCAGAATAAAAAGTCCTTTGAAGACTGACACATGGGGATCAGACCTAGAGCCCACAGCAGCTTGGAATGTGATTTTTGGGCACAGCCACGTGAGATTTGTCTGCTCAGTTGTGGCCAAGCAGAGCAGCTCCTGTGAGCTGAGCATCTCAGTGATAAATGGGGCTGACTGCAGCGAGGGTGTCTCTGTTCAGAGAACATCCTGTCCTGACTCCCAGCAGGAATATCCAGAAAATAACTACCTAATGGAAGGAGGGGGTCGTTTCAGCTTTCATTTCCTGGGTGGAAAGATTGGCTTGGCTGAGCCAGCAGCCTGGAGCAGACGTCTGTCTGCTTTGCATCCTGCCCGGAGGTTGTCATTTTCTATTTTGGTTAGAAGAGCATTTCTGGGTCAGGTCTCCTGAAAAAATCCTTCCTGCAGTCTTAGGTGCTTGGGAAGAAAGGTATCAGGAGTATGTGGGAGCTGTTCCTCACCCTTTCCCTCTTATGCCAGATCCTGCACCAGAGGAATCCTTCCTCCTTAGCTGCCTGCACACCAGTTCTGGATTCAGCAACTTGTTCTCCTGTAGACCAGATTGTTGCCTCTTCTAACCCTCTCTTACTCTTTCAGTACAAATTTGTGGGCCTGCAGAACTTCCCCTGCTCCTCGGACAGCCTGTGTGAGCTGCTGGCTACAGACTTTCCTTTTGAGGTGAGAACACACAGGTGGGGGCCCAGACCCCAGCCTCAGCAACAGCTCTGCCAGTGCTGGGAGGGAGCTGCATCCCCTCTCCTCGGGAATTTGCTGTCCTGAGGCTGCAGAAAACTTGCCAAGTTGCTGTTTCCTGCGTGTGGGATGGATGCCTTTGTGCCCATGTTTGATCTGTTGCCTCGTCACCAACCTCATCCAACTACACGAATGAGCAAGAGTTAAACCATGGCACTCCCTGAGTTTGTGCTGCCCTTGCTGCAGTTGGCTGTGTCTGGAAGAGCCTTTTGGGATGAGAGGACACTCAGGCTGCCTCCAGAAAGCAGCACAGCTCAGGTTCACATAGCAGTGTGGTGGACAGCTGACATTTTTAGGGACAAAACTGGTACTGACCACTGCCCTGTGTGGGCTTGTGTGCATTTCTTGGTGTTGGTGCTTCTGACAAAGCACCTGGCTTTGTTTTGTGGAGAGGAAGGAGAAGGGTGGTGGCAAGATCCCAACAGTTTCTGGGGTGTTTGGGTGTTCATGATGGGTGCCTGAGGTGTACTGGAGCTGGGGGCAGTTGGCTGTGACAGAAATGACTGAGCAGGACACCTACATTTGCTTCATCAGCTTTAAGAGTAGAATCACACAACATTGAGTGGAAAGGGACCTGCTTGCTGCATCAAAGTCCAACTCTGGCCCTGCACAGGACAGCTCCAAGAACCCCACCCTGGGGCTGAGAGTGTTGTCCAAAGGCTCCCTGAGCTCTGGCAAGCTTGGGGCTAATGGCTGCTGCTCTGGGGAGCCTATTCCAGTGCCTGACCACCCTGTGGGGGAGGAACCTTTTCCTAATAGCCACTCTAAACTTCCCCTGACACAGCTGTTGTGCTCTTCTGACCTTTGGGGAGGGCAAATCTACGTGCCACCAGCTCAGTTCCATGTGGTTGTGAGCAGGGAGTTGCAGGCCCTTGTGAAATCAGCTCTGGCTGCTTTTGCCTGCCCTGGCTGACTTGTCACTGCAAGGGAAGGGGATGGAGGAGGCAGTGGCATTCTGACCCAGTGACAGTGACAACATCTGTGAGCCAGAAGCTCCTCCAGTGGCTGCAGCTGTTCCTGGGAGTGCCCAGTCTCAGCCCTCCATCAGGAACAGCCTCCACAGAGATTTCTTGTCCCACAAAGCCAAAAGTCACATTGATGTGACTGTCTCTCATGCTCTCCCATCCTGAGTTAGCCATTAAAGTTGGTGTAGATTTAAGTTAAGGGCACTAACTTGGCTGTGAGGGCCAACTTTTCTTTCTGTTTGTGAAAGCCAGGACAGTCATCAGAGCAAATTGGAAAGTCCCAGCCCCTTGCCAGACCCTGCTCTGAACATGGATTGAAGGGGCTTCCCAGCTTTCTTACAGCTGGCTTGCTCAATAATAAATGCTCCAAGTGCCTCTGTGGACACAGTCATTCCTGGCTTTCCTGAGTAAAGTCTTCATTCCTTCCTGAGGTATCTGCTCCCTTGAGGAAGGGCTGAGGAGTGTTTGCCCACTGCAGTCAGAGCAGCAAACTCCTGGGCTGCAGAGGAGGCCTTTGCAAAACTCTGGAGCAGGAGATGGAGCTGAACAGACTCCAGCTGTGTAATCCAGCTGTGACTTGTCCTCCAGGCCCTCTGCTGTATCAGGGTGTGACCCCAAGAAGCAAAATGTGATGTGTGATGGCTCAAAGCAGCCCCAACACCGCGGGAACTGTGGTGCTTTTTCCAGGAAAAAGGGAGCTGTGGGTCTCTGCAGTGTGCCACAAGAGGGAGCCCAGAAATCCCCAAGAACACCTTCTAGCACCAGCACAGAACAGATGAAGCTTTGCAGGAGGCAAAATACATCCTGACTATGTGTGAAAGGTAACAGAGGTGGTCTTAGGTCTGGCCCCAGCATCTTTTGATCCTGACAGGAATCCTGTGTGTGTGTGGTGGCCACAGAGGAGGTCAGTACTTTCAGATCTGGGTCTTCAGGGTTAATCTGTAACCTCAGAGCTAGGGCCTGGTCCACTCTATTCAGTGGACTCTTATTCCCCAGCATTCAGTAGATTGTGGATCAATTGACTGGCTCTGAATTTCAAGTGGGTTTTGGAGTGGATCTTAGGAGCTACTGTCCTTCTCACAGATCTGAGTAAAACCATGCTTTCCACAAAGGCAGCTGAGCCAAAGCCTCTGAGAAACCCTGATGTTTAGGAAGGGGAGGACTGTTAAGCACCTAAAATCTGGAAAGCGTGGCTGTGGAATGTTAAATCCTGCCAGGCCAGTCTCTCCTCAGGTTGGGTCATTCAGGGACAGTGTCAGTCCTTGTTCTGATGTGGCCACTGTCACTGTGGTGACTCAGGGCAGGGACGCAGCCAACAAATGAAATAAACGGGAAGGAATAGAGGAGTCACTTAAATCAGGGAATGGAGAGCATGACCTAACTCCCCCAGGCTGAACTCCTTTGAATCCTCTAGCTTGGGGAAGCTTTTTGGAGTGATCTGGAAGGCCTTTCTGGGCTCTGATCTTTACCAAAACATTCCTGTGGGTGCCGGAGAATCCCCGTTGCTCATCAAGCACCACGCACCCACAGGAATGGGCTGGATATGCTGGAGTGCTGCAGAATCTGATTCTTCCCAGGAGGCAGGGTGGAAAGGCTTTTCCCTTTATATATCCAGAGGGGTTGCACAAGCTCATAATGATGTTTACTGTTCTGGTTTTATGTTTTCCTAGCACAGAAATCCCCCTTTTTCTGGGATAGTTTTGCAAGATGTTAACAGTGACTGAAAATTATGGACAGCATAGTGCCAGAAGCTTTATCCTCTCTGCCAGAGGTTAGCATCTGTGGAGCAGAAGTGGATATATGCTGCTTTGTGCTCAGTCAGGGTTTCTGTTCTGGGGGCTGTAGGGTCAGGAAGGGGCCTGGGAGCAGTTCATCCCAAGGTGGGCTCTTGTTCTCTCTTCTGCCCACTCAGCCACTCTTCCTCATAGCCAAATGGCCTTTTAAGAGCCTGTGAAACTGAGCTAAGAGGAGCACCACCTCCAGCATTAGTCAGCCTGACAGCAGGATCCAACCTCGCAGAGCACACCCCTGGGAAGCGTGGGAAGAGGGGGGATGAGAATCCCTGAGCACGGTGGGGAAGTGGGGAAAACGTCAGCCAGCTGCAGCACTGCAGAGTGTGGAAATAGTAGCACAAGAGTTAGGGCCTAAACCTTTAAAGTCCTGAGTGCCCTTAACTGTCCCTGATTGCTGGGAGAAGTTCTCTCCTGGGAAACATTAAGAATTTTTTTGGCATAAGGCAGCTGAAAGAGCTGTTAGGAATCGGGGCTCCTTGGCGTCACACGCTCGGGCTAATTACTTTCCAAATGTATTATTTAAAATAACCCTAATCCAGTAAAGTGGGCTGTCTCATTCAGAAACTCTGGCTTTTCTGCAGAATGGGATGAAAGCATCCAGAGGACATTGCTCTGTGCCGACACCAGGCTGGACTCATTTGCCTCTGACAATTTAAAGCCATCTGGGAGTCGCTGATCTTTCAGGGCAGGAGCTCTGCAGGTTTCTTCTTTCCCTTCCGCTATTTATTGCACCGCTTGAGGAAAAATGATCCAGCTGGTGGTTTTGGCCTGCAAACAGAGAGCAGAGCCCTTGTCTGGTGCCTGGTCATTCACCTGCAGCAGCCTCAGCTCTGCCCTTTCATTCATTCTCTCTCCTGCCCGCAGGTCGACGGGCTGCTCTTCTACCACAAGCAGACCCACTACACCCCAGGCAGCACCCCTCTGGTGGGCTGGCTCCGGCCCTACATGGTCCCTGAAATCCTGGGGCTCACCGTGCCCCCCACCCTGCTCACGGCCAAGCCAGACTATGCTGGGAGGCAGCTCCAGCAGATCATCGAGAGCAAGAGGAGCAAAAAGCTGGCGGGGGAGAAGGGCCACCCCAGCGGCGAGGAGGCCGCCAGGAACGGACACTACGAGCTGGAACACTTGTCCACTCCTCAGCCAGAAAAGTCTGCGGAGGGCCGGGATGGAGCAGTGAGCCAGATGGAGAGTTAAACTGCTGGGACAGGCCAGCTGGGCAGGGAGCAGGGAAAAGGCTCCCTGCTTCTCACTGTGCCTCGTGCTCCTGAGAGGGGCAGAGTGATGATGATAGGATGGCTTTGTTTAAAGGGCATGACAGTGGAATATCTTGCCCCAGGTGCTGCTGGATTTTTTTTTTTTTTAATTTGTTGTTATTACATACTTTTTGCCAGGACTTCTGTGAGGCCTTAACAGGATTGTCTGGTTCTTCGCTCAAGCAGTCATGTGTTGGGAAATGATCTGTCCCCATAGCTCAGGGATACAGTTCAGCTCCTGACCCTGCTTCTGTAAGAGCCTTGGCAAAACTCCAGCATAGGAACAGTGCTTGGACCTCTGAGGTGCAGCTACTGCTTGTGACCCTTGCAGCAGCCCCACCTTCCCAGCCCTGGAAATCGGGGTTCTCAGCCTTTGATCTGGCTGTTTTCTGAGGCCTTTCCAATCAAAGTTGTTACTAACAAAAAGTTTGCAGCGAGCTGCTGTAAATGCAAAGGCTGGACTTTCCACACCCATGTGTTCTTGGAAAAATCTAAATTTCCTTGCATTGCAGCAGGACCTGCCTGGGCGCAGGGCTTTGTGCTGCACAAACATGGCAGAAGCCTCTCTCTGAGGCTTTCCTCAGTGGGGGGAGGAAGGAATGGGTTTGCTTTGAAAAACGCTACCATTGATCGTGCCAAATAAAAGGTTTCTCAGAAAGACAAATTCTTGAGCGTCTTCCTGCTACCTAAGCATGGATGCGTGCTGTGCCTCCCAAATAGGGATTGAAAAATTGGTTCCAGTGCTGACTGGAGCAGAGGAAACACTTGTGTGGGTTTAATTCTCTGCACATCGAGGTACTTCAGCCTCTTGTCCCGTCTTTCTCATCCCAGCCCAATCCCACTTTTTAAGCAGAGGCTGCTCCCCCTCCCTGGTTTTAGGGAGATGAAATGATTCTTCTCACTGTCCTCAGGTTAGTTTCCAGAGGGGGATGAGAAGGAGGGAGATGAAGCATCAAACTCAAGGCAGTGCTGGGGACCCTCCTCCCACCTCTCAGTGGAAATGCCCCTGGAGGTGACACTGAGAGTGGGGATGGCCACCTGCAGATACTGGGTGCACTTGTATCCTGCCCTTGCTCCCCCCTTTTTTCCCAGAAAAAGCCTGGTTTCTGTGCTGAGTGTGTGGGCTGTGTGTGACCATCTGGCTGTGCGGCCGCTATTGATGATCGTGGTGGGCAGCAGGAACTGGCCTGGCTGTGGGAGAGGGCTGACTCCACTGCCCTTCCCTGGCAGGGAAGTGGCACCCTGGCCCCGCAGTGTTTGGAGCTGTCTCCTTCAAACAGCTGCTTAATTTACTGTTTTCAGTATTACTTTTTTAACATGTGAAGCAGCTGGCCCAGGGAAGGAGGATGAGCACCTGGACTGCCTTAACCTCCCCATCCCTTAAAGGTTCCCACCTTCAGCCTCCCTGGTTGGCAGACATCTGCAGGGAGGGCGTTGAGCAGGAGACTGCACCCAGCCTCCTGTCAGCACAGCTTTCCTTCCTTCCATCGGGCAATTAAACCCGGAGGTGGGCATCTGGATGGAAGATTTGTGCATCTCTTAGGGCAGAGAAAGCTGCGGCTCAGGTTACTGCCCTCCAGCAGCCTTCCAAGGTCCTCCAGCGAGAGAAGGGGAGGAAATACAGCCGAAGAGGGGCTGTGTGTGCTGATGGAGGAGAGCAAGAGGGAAGCGACTGCAGCTTCCCGCCGGCTCCAGATGATGCCTCATAGTTTCCCTTTTAAAAGCATGAGCTGGGCTGGAGAAATAAATATTTGCGTTACAATTCCTGTTGGGAACGAAAGGCTGTTTTCGGAGGGAGGGTGTCAAACGGAAGTCGCAGGGGCCAGCGCTGTTTGGTGCCGTGACTGTTTTGTTTGCTGGGTGCGATCCCACTCCCAGCTGGAACAGGCAGCCGCTCCACTGGAGGGGTCACCCCACCGGGAGCTGAAATTTGGCCTGGGGCAGGAGAGATGAGCGGGCATCTCGACCTGGAGACGTGGTCTGGGGCGCTGGGGGACAGATCCAGCCTGGAGCCCTCATCCAGCCGGGGCTCAGCCCCTTCCCTCTGCCCTACTTCCATTTTCTCCCAGTTAGGTGCACAGGCTCCGGCTGCAGGCACGCTGCCAGCACAGTGCTCCTCGGCTGAACAAAATGTCCCCTTGTTCCAGGGCCTGGCTTTTTTGGAGCGACAAGGGGCTGTGCTTCCCGGGATCCCCGCTCCTTCCCGGAGGAGCTTCGGCACTCTCCATCCAGGCGCTGACACCTGCGCTCAGCTGGGAAATGCAATTTAGGGATCGTAGAGGAGGGAGTGGAAAGAGACGCCTGGAAACCTCGGACTGCTGCTCGTGGGGGGAAGGCTGCGAGGCTGGAATCCCGGCAAGGGAGAATGCTGTGCCGGGAATTTTATCCAGTAACAGCAAGGGAGGATGCGGCTGCCGGGAATTTTATCCAGCACCAGCAAAGGGAGGAGGAGGATGCTGCCACCATTTTAGCGGCGGTGCTCCCGCCCGCCGCGGCCGGAACCGGGGCTGGGGGAGCCGGCGCGGAGCGGGGCGGGGGG
>JANPWX010000212.1:183150-196481 GCA_024734555.1 Trochalopteron elliotii
AAGCCTATCAAGAAACCCCTCCGCCTAGACCAGCCCGGCTCGGCTCGGCCCGGCTCGGCTCGGCCCGGCCCGGCGCTCAAGCATGGCCGCGGAGCTCAGCGCCGAGGAGGAGCAGGTAGGTCCCGCCGGGCTCGTCTTCCCCGGGGCGGGCTTGGCAGGACCCCGGGGGTTCCTTCCCCCCACCGCTCCTTTCCCATCGTTATTTGGCTACCCCGGGTTGCAAGGCTTTTTTTTTTTTTTTCCCCAACGAGGCGATTCTCCCGATGGGAAACCTCCTCCCCCACGCAGCCCCCCATCCGTGCAGCCACCAAACCCGCAGCCTCCCAACCCACGCAGCGCCCACCCTACAGCACCCCCATCCACGCAACCCCCCCCCAACCTTCCCGTTCCCCGGGAACCCCGGCAGGGCCCGTGCCGTAGGTGCTGGGGCGTGGGTCCCCGGTCCCCGGAGCAGCGTGTCCCTGCTGGCCGGCCTCCCTGCCGTGGGCAGTGGCGTGGGGATGATGCGTGGGGATGGATGCGTGTGCACGCGCTTCCCACGCCCCAGGCCTCCCGTGACGTCCCGGCTTCCTCCGCCGGCCTTGCGTCACCGCGGGAGGATGTTGCTGGGCTCGGGGAACGGGGCCCTGGAGCCGGCCGGGGCGCCTCGGGTGGCCGGAGCCATCTCTGCCTGTCCCCTTCTTTGTCCGCTTCCCCAAGCTTGCCCACCCGCGGCCGCTGGGCTTCCCTTTGGATGGGGATGTGGAGCCTGGGAGCGGGACTGGGCGAGCTGCCGGGCTCCCTCTACCCCCTCGGGCTGTCACATTGGCCACGTTGGTGGCGCTGGGGACTGCAGAGCGAAGGCAAAAGTTCCCGTTTTCCTTCCAAAATGGTGGGTTTTCCAATTGGTTGACTGATTGGTTTTCTCCTTTAAAAAAGCCTTCGTTTCTGCAGAGAGGTTTAGGAGGATTGGGACGGAGATGCCGACTTCTCAAAACCTCCATGGAAGAGCCCCTCCTGCAGCCTGTGCTGGTGCTCAGCAAATGCAGAGCTGCCAGGCGTTTTCCTCCTGGGAGCAGCACTGCTCTCTCCAGGGTGATAAAATCCCAAGGAATGGGGAGTGTCCTTGCCTTCTGTCCCCACAGGTGCCTGAGATTTGCGTTTCTCCTGTGTCATGGTGGGGACAAAGCTTCCAGAATCAGGGTTTTTTGAGATCCTGCAGTGGCAGGGAAGGCTGGTTTGCAGCTGGAGCAGCATCCTAGGAGAGGGATCTGAGATGTTTAGTTTGTTTGGGAATATTGGATGGAGAAGGTGAAGAGATGTTTGCAATAATGGCCCCAGGTTTGGGTCATCAGCTTGGTGTGAGGAAGGCTGCCTTTCATGCTGCCTGCCCTTGGTGGCTTGGAAGCCAAAATCACGGAAGTTTCCTTCTTTTCATGTGTGAGTGGTGGTTTGGGCTGGAACATGCCCTTCCTGCCATCCCTTCATCCTCCTCAGGACCATCAAGATTTCCTCCACTCTCCCCTGTTACGGACAGCAAGCCAGGGGGAAATTCACCCTTCTCCTCTTAGGCCAGCCTTGGAACATCTCTTCTACTGTCTCTCTGCAGTTCCCTCCCTAGCCTATCCCCGAGGAACCAAACCAATTTTCCTTGAGGGTTTTGAGCCCAGCTGCAATTCTCACAGGTTTATCCCCCACTTCTCCATGCTGAAGAAGGAGTGTAGGTTTGCTGCCTGGGGGAGGAGGGCTGGAAGAACCCCTGGATTCTGGCAGCAGTGCCTTTGTCACCACCCTGCTCCAGCGGAGCGGGGATGTGGATGACGCCAGCACTCCAAAGACCAGCATTGTTCCAAACGCCTGGCCACGGACAATTTCACTCCCAGTGCTGCCAAAACAGGACTTCTTGCTGCAGCTCTGGGTCACAGGCTTTGTTTTTGGGCACGTGGAGCGATCCCTGCTCCGCTGGGATTGATGTGTCTGTAAATCCATTTGGGATTGGGGCTGGGAATGATGATGAGACCCAGTGGAGCGCACGAAAGGGGCAGAGCTGTGGCTGGCATTGGTGCTCAGCTCCGTAATGCCTGACTCCCTGCTGTTGAATGGCGGCACTGGTAAGTTTGGAATTTGGTTTTGTTCCCAGGGAAAGCTGGAATTCATGGCTGAACTGCCCTGCAAAGTCAGTGCTTGTTGTGCATCTTCCCCTTGCAAAGAAGCCTGTCATCCCTCATGACTGCTGCTGGAAATGGGATTGTGTGAAGTGTGACGGGTTAGATGTTAAGGAAGCAGACCTGAACCACAGGTTGCATCCTGTCCTCATTGCCATCATGCCCTTTGGGCCCCTCTTCCCATCATCTGGGGACTCCTTTCCTGTCATCTTGGGTAACACATCTGTCTCAGGCTGTGGGATTGGCTCTGGTCTTTGTCCGAGGAAAGTGGGAGTTGTGCCGGGTGCTCACCTCCATATCTTGACCACCTTGCATGTGCTGGGGAAGGATCATCTGCACTGTTATTTTGGGTTTGCATCTGCAGCCCTGGATTTTGGGCAGCTGGGTGCCTCAGGGGATGCCCTGGCAAAGTGGTATACCTGGCAGGGTATATTGGATAGGATATGTTTATGGATAGGATGTGTGGATGTGTGCTTTGTTAAGGCTGAAGATGGTTCCTGTATTGCCCCATTTATTTTCCTGTGGTGCTTTGTGCGACTCTGGGACCAAGTTAGGGAGCTTCTGGCTGCAGTGTGCTGGGAGACAGACCCCTGGGATGGGCTGGGCTCCTTTGGCTCATCCCATGAGAGGGGCTTGCTGTCCCTGCCGAGCCTCCCGCCGCCGATAAACCCCGGCCCTTCGCTTCCTCCTGTCAGAAGTCATTAACACCGACAAGCTTTTCTGGCTCAATAGCTCCCAGTAACTCTGAATAGTTCCCAGTAACTTCGTGCCTCTGCCTGACATCCTACACCGCCGCCTGCCTGTGCTCCCTGCTCCTGGAGCCAGCCTTCAGCACTCCCTGTCCCTCCTCCACCTCCTTGGATAGCATCGCCATCCTCCGCTCCAGGGAGGAGGGAAGCTGTTCCATTTTGGCGTGTGCCTGGGTGGGAGCCAGGCATTTTGGTGTCTCCCTCCATCCTGCCTGCAGCCTTTGAGCAGGATGTGGTGGATGACTGGGCTGCGCTGTCTCCCTTGGGGCTCCTGTGTGGGACAGGGGATCAATCCACAGCAGAAGGCAAAGCTGTGTGCTGGGACCCTCCTGGTGTTCCATGTGTGTGTGAAACTGGTGTTACTGGGTGAGCTGCTCCATGTCCAAGTGTCAGCCCTCCGTGTTCGTTACCTGTGTTCCCACAGCCAAGTTCACTGCTCCATGGTGGAGCTGCAGCCCCAGGAGGCCACTTCCAGCTGATGGGGCTGTGCTGGGGATGCTGTGTCTGAATGGGAGTTTGTAGCCTGTAAAATCCTCCTTTTGTTCCCCCTCTCCTTTCCATAAGTGCCCCCCAGCCTCCAGGCCATTTTTCCCACCCTTTGCTCCTTTTCCCACGTGGCATTTCTGCCGTCTCCATCCCCACTGCCCATACCCCTTTTGTTGTGGAGTTCCTGCTTCACCCCGAGAAGCTGCTGGGTCTGTTGAGGATTGTAGCTCCAACAATGACCAGGGATGCTCCTTGGTCACCCCTCCTCCTCCTCCTCCTCCTCCTCCTCCTCCTCCTCCTCTTCCTCTCACCTGGTCTCACGCACACCGCTGATCTCTCCCACAGGCAACCAAGCAGTTCCTGGAGGAGATCAACAAGTGGACAGGCCAGTACAATGTGTCCCCGCTCTCCTGGAATGTGGCTGTCAAGTTCCTCATGGCCCGCAAGTTCGACGTCCTGCGGGCCATCGAGCTCTTCCACTCCTACCGGGTAAGCCAGAGGGGCCAGAACCTGCCATCCAAGGGCTTCCTGCTCTGCAGGAGATCCCTGCTCCCTAGGACCACCCTCCCCCTGCTCCTTTTTCTCTCTCCCTGACAAGTTTTATCCAGCTGGAAAATCCTTTTTCAGCCAAGGCAGGTTGCCATGGAGATCTCGCCCATCCCAATCCCTTCCCCTCCTCTGGGAGGCAGCTCATGGGGTGCCGTCCTGGCTGGTGTGTGCTGCCCACAGAGCATTTCCCAATATTTTAAGGATATACATCCATGCATGCCTTTTCCAACCTGGTGTTGCAAAGCCACTCCTTCTGTTTCTGAGGGGGCATGCTGGAAAACAATCCCATGGAGCAGAGGTTCCCTCGGAGGGCTGGGTGCCCCATGGGGCTGAGGTGGGCCATGCCTGTGCCCCCTGTCACCCCCTCCCTGCCCGCAGGAGACACGGCTGAAGGAGGGGATTGTGAAGCTGAAGCCGCACGAGGAGCCGCTGCGCTCAGAGCTGCTCAGTGGGAAGTTCACCATTCTGGTAGGTGGGGTGTTCCCCACGGAGTTATCTCAGCTGGGTGGTTTATCCCAGCTCTGCTCTGCGTGGGTGCTGCGGGAGCCTGACCCTGTTTCCTCGGCAGAGCGTGCGGGACCCCTCAGGAGCCTCCATCGCCCTGTTCACAGCCAAGCTGCACCACCCCAGCAAGAGTGTGCAGCACGTGGTGCTCCAGGCACTCTTCTACCTGCTGGACCGAGCTGTGGAGAGGTGAGCCTGCCTCTGCAGGGGTACCCTGTCTCACACTGCAGGGTCCCCAGGGAGCATGTTCCATCCCAGGGAGATTGCTGCTCCCTGTGTCTTGAAATTCCCTGGTCTGAACTCCAGCCAGCTCTCCTTACAGAGTTGTTCAGCAGGGGAACAAAATCCCCCAAGCCCTGAACCAGGCTCTTTGCAGCCTTGCCCTGCCCACGCCCTGGGTTCAGTTTAGCAAAGTCCCAGATTCCTTCAGGCTCTGGCTGGGGAGGAGGCAGCCCCACCATCAGCCAGACGTAACGTGAGCCCTGCCAAAAATATAAACCCAGGACATTCCCCTGCCATTTATCCTGCTGGGCTCTTTCTGTTTTTGACCTTACCCATCATGGATGATGCTGCCGAGGCAGGCTTAAGGCACAAGTCAGGCTTAAATGAGGGCTGTAGGAAGAGGTGGTGGAGCAGCTGGGAAGTGCAGAAGCAAGGTTTGAGTCTCTGAGTCCTTCTGGAAGCATGGGAAGGGATTTTTGGGCATCAGTGTGGGGCAGAGCTGGTGATGCAGGAGCCAGGTGATTGCATGTTGTGGTTGACATGTTGTGGGGTTGACATTGTTCATTTCCCCCTCTCAGCTTTGAGACACAAAGGAATGGGCTGGTGTTTATCTACGACATGGCGGGGTCACAGTACACCAACTTCGAGCTGGACCTCAGCAAGAAGATCCTCAACCTGCTCAAGGTGGTGCCTGGGGGTTAACTGGTGTCCAGGGACAGTGTATGGGGCCACTCACTCACTAAGAACCCAAAGTCCTGTGGTTTTGGCATCAATTTGCACCCCAGACCACGCTGGGCATGTCTCAGCCGAGGAGCACCAGCTCCAGCCCCCAGGAGCTCGGGAAGGCACTGGGAGCTTTGCCAGGCTGGGCCGGGCTGTGGCTGCGGTGTCGCACGGGCGGGATGGATCAGCTGTCCCCGGGCTGGATTCCTCTCACAGCTGCTGGCAGCACTTTTGGGAAAACAGATGCAAATTATTTTTTAATCGTGCTGGCATTTGGTGCCTCCTCCCTTCTCCAGAAAAAAAAAAAAAAAGCAATAAGAGTAAACACTGGCCAGGGTGTATTCTTTGCATAATCCAATTTCCCAGTCTTCACCTCTCCCCCATGGAACCAAACCCTCTGCTTACCTAATTCCAAGGAGGTAATTTGTTTCCTTATCAGCTCATAAAAACAGGCACGGCTGTGAGCGTGTGAGGCACGCTTCAGATGTGGCATTGCCATCATACAGTCCCTTTGCTGGTTGTCACCTCTGCTGGGGTATGTTCCCTGCCACAGCAGAGTGGATCTGACCCCCTCCTCACGCCCACAGGGTGCCTTCCCAGCTCGGCTCAAGAAGGTTTTCATTGTGGGAGCACCCATGTGGTTCCGTGTGCCCTACTCCATCATCAGCCTGCTGCTGAAGGAGAAGCTGCGGGAGCGGGTGAGTGAGGACCCTGCTGGCATGGGATTCTCCTGGCACAGGACCCTCAGTGCGCAGGGCTGAGGCTGCTTTCCCTTTGTGACAGGGTGGTGGAAGCAGCCTGTGCCATTCAGCCCCATCTGCTGGAAGCTGCTGAGCCCCAGACCTTTGGCATCCCTCTCCCCATCCTCAGTGAATCTTCTCCAACCGTCTTGGAGTCACCCCTGCCTTTCCCCTTCCTCTCACAGGTGCAGATGGTGAAGATGTCAGAGCTGAAGGAACACCTGCCTCGGGAATGCCTCCCTGAGTACCTCGGAGGGTCCCTCAAACTGGATCCTCTGAGCTGGAATTGCCGGTTCCTGCCCCAGCAGAATGGGCACCCCGACCCCCTGGACGAGCTCATCCTGGTGCCGCTGGCAGCCCCCAAAGATAATGGCTCTGTCCACGTCCCCGGGCCCAAGTCTGTCACCCTGCAGGAGCTGCTGGATCATGTCAGCCACAAGCAGAAACGTGGCATCTACGAGGAGTACGAAGACATTCGGCGCAGGAGCCCTGCCGGCACCTTTGTCTGCTCTTTGTGAGTCAGTGGGAGGGACCCAGATGCCCCTCTCACCCCAAAAAGCTGGGTGCCCCCCCACCCCACACTTCTGCTGCTGGGTGGGGGTCCATCGGCCTCTTTATGGCGTGGTGCTTTGGGTTAGCAACAGAGAACCCCGGCCTAGGGATGGTGTGAGCCCCCTTTGTGGGTCCTGCAGCCTCTGGGAGTTGGGGGGAGCCACAGGGGACGGCAGGGACCAGGACCTGGCCGGGACTCTGCTTCCCAAGGCTTTGGCCAGGTGATGGCAGCAGAGCCCAGGCTACGGGCCCCAGAGGCTTGCACAGAGGGAGGGATGCTGCCTTTGACTTGCCTGGAATACATCCCTGCTTCCCTCTGCCCCATCTTCCAGGGCACCCTACAACCAGGACAAGAACCGGTACGGGGACGTGCCCTGCCTGGACCAAACCCGTGTCAAGCTGGCCAAGCCATACAGCCGCCCAGAGGTGAGCCAGTTTCCTGGAGGGAAACCCACAGTCCTGTGGGAAGCTGGCACAGCCGTCCCAGGGTTCTGGAGGCCTTATCTCATCCATGCTGTTCTCCCTGCAGCTGACTGACTACATCAATGCGAGCTTCATGGATGGCTACAAGCAGAGGAATGCTTACATTGGCACTCAGGGTATGGCTGAGCCAACAAGGGGTTGTTCTGCTCCTAATGCACCCATGGGTTCCACCTGTCTGCCCAGTGTCAGCCCCCGGCCATAGGGGACATCCCAGGAGCAGGGCACTGCCCAGCAGGTCCCCCTTCTCTCAGGGTGTATTTATTCCTCTCTGGGTGTATTTACTCCCCTCTCAGTTTCCACCTAGTGGACTGAAGTTTTTCCTGGGAGAGAGCAAGGGGATCCATCTTCATCCATGATAGCAGCCCTCTCCCTGCCCCTATCCCAGCTCTGGATTTGCCCCATCTGCCCAAGGATGAGCAGAGAGGCGGGATCAGCACTGAGCCATGGGGACTCGGTGCTGGGGGAGGCAACCAGTGATAGCTCCAGGCTGTGTTCATGGATCCACACTTGGGTCAGCCCCTACAGGAAGGGGCTGTGGTTCCCTGTGGGGCTGATGAGGGGCTGGTGGATGCAGCTGGGCAAGGGGTTGCCCAGATCCATGAGGTTTTTGGGCTGATATGTGGGTTGTCCCTGCAGGGCCTCTGGAAAACACCTACGGTGACTTCTGGCGCATGGTGTGGGAGCAGAACGTCCTGGTAATCGTGATGACAACCCGGTGAGTGCTCATGGAGGGACACAGGCCTCTTTTTCTGTGCAAAATGAGCATTTTTGCTGTGGGATGAGCAGCGCTGGGCTCGGTGCAGCGATCCTGCAGCAGTGATGCCAGACAGAGCCCCACAAAGGGGAGATATTGGGTCAAGGACAGATGGTTTGGTCCCTGCAGGATCCCCCAAAGACCAAGGCTGGGTGGCATGGGAGGGGTCTCAGTCAGGGCAAGGGGGACATTACCAGCTTGTTGTTGTCCTGCTCCCAGGCTGGAGGAAGGAGGCAGGAGGAAGTGCGGCCAGTACTGGCCCCTGGAAAAGGATTTCCAGGTGTGCTTTGGGGCCCTGACCATCACCAACCTGGGCGTAGAGAACCTCAACCATTACAAGAAAACCATCCTGGAGATCCACAGCTCAGAGGTGCGTGGCCACAGCTGCCTGCTGGGGGAATGGCATGGGGGCACCAGGGATGGAAAGAGGGTCTAAACCCCCTGCTTTCCCCAGACCAGGGAGCGGCGTCTGGTGTCCCACTTCCAGTACCTGAGCTGGCCAGATTATGGTGTCCCCACTTCTGCTGCCACTCTCATTGACTTTTTGGGGGCTGTGAAGCAGCAGCAGAGAGTGGCTGTCAGCGCCCTGGGACCTCGCTTCAAGGGTCACCCCGGGGGACCCCCAGTGGTGGTGCACTGCAGCGCTGGCATTGGCAGGACAGGTAATGGGGCGTGGGGCAGGTTTGGGGATGGTGGGGTGACAACTCCAGCTTCCCTGGGACGTTTCCACAATGGGGACCCACGGTGTGTTTGCAAGCTGGTTGACCTGAAACTCACGTCCTCAGGACTTCCCACAACCATCAGATCTGAGAGAGCTCCCCACAGGAGATCAGTGGGGGGCTAAGCACCACCACTCCAGTTCTCACAAGAGGCAGTGATGGTGCCATTTGGTGTGTGTGATGCCATCTCCTTTGTCCCTAGGTACCTTCTGCGCGCTGGACATCTGCCTGTCCCAGCTGCAGGACGTGGGCACTCTCAACATCTACCAGACGGTGCTGCGCATGCGGAGCCAGCGCGCCTTCAGCATCCAGACCCCCGAGCAGTATTACTTCTGCTACACGGCCATCCTGGAGCACGCCCAGCGCGAGGGGCTGCTGCTCACCAACCACAGCCGGCCCGCCCAGGAGAAGAGCTCGCCGGGGCACTGAGACCCGCTGCCTCCCTGCCCATCCTCGGGGGCTGCCCGAGCTGCCTCGGTGCCCGCCGGGGCCCAGCGGAGCCGTGGGGCTGTCAGCTGTCAGCACTGCTATGGAACTGTGCCTTATTCAACACAAATGGTGGCTGCCACCCGCTGGCACGGGAAGGGGCTCTCGCTCCTCCCCGTCGTGTTTCGGTTGGGTTTGGTTGGTTGGGGAGGTGGTTTGTCTTCTCTTCAAGTTGTTGGGGTCTTTTTTGTTTTGTTTTTGGTTTTTTTGTTGTTGTTGTTGGGACCACCTAAGATGTACCTAGAGAGGGGCTTTGCAAAGTCCTAGGAAATGTATTCCCAGTCGTGGGGCTGAGGAAGAGGCAGGTGCTTTGGCCTCACCTGATGCTCCATCTCTGTGTCTGTATGTATGTGTGTATATAATATACCCCCGCTGTGACCCCCGGCTATTATATATATACATATATACAACCTCCCCTTTAGCAGCTCCCAAGGGTTCCCGCTGTCCTGCCACCTCACTGCTGTGATCTCTGGAGCGGTGAGTTTGGCCCTGGCTCTGTCTTGTCTTCCCCCTTCCCCTTATTTCCCCTCATGGGCAGCGTTGGGACCCGCTACCCACTCCTGTGCCCATCCCGCTGGAGGCACAAAGGATACTTGATGGTGTCCCCCCTGTTTCTTTGTCTCATCTTCCCCACGGAGAGAGATCGCAGCTGTGCTCCTGGGAGGGTCTGGAGGATTGTGTTGTCCAGGGGGTGCTGAGCTGGCAGGCATCCCCTGCTCCTTGGGAGTCACTAGGTACGAGGTGATGGGGCCGTGGGGACCGACCGGCTCTCCAGGTTGCCCGGCTTTCCCAAGCCGCCACTGGGAACCCGCAGGCCCAGCCCTGTGTTGAGTCATGGGCTGGGAAAGCGCTGAGCAAGAATTAACCCCAAACTCTGGAGAGGCAATGAGCCTCTGCCCTGGCCCCAGCCCCCACCACTGCCTGGGCCTCCCCAACTTTATACTGTAATAAGCTCTTTGAATGTGTATATTCTTATTTTTTTATAATCTTGGGGGAGGGGGGTGCAGGGTTTGGGAGGTTCTGTTTTGTTTTCTTTGGGTTTTGTTTTTTTTGTGTTTGTTTTTTGGGTTTTGTTTTTTTGTATTTAACATTAACTTGATCCAAGCCAGAGCCAGAAGTATTTGTAAATGTTCCTATTTTGCTCTCAGAGAAACCTTTTTGTTGTCATTACTTTTTTGGGAGTTGTTTTGTTTTTATTTGTATTGATATATAAATATACCACCAGTGACCAGTCCTCTTTGCTGTCATGGGGGCACTTGGCAGGACAGAAGGAGGGAATTCAGGGCTTTGCACGGGGTGTGATCTCTGAAAACCAGCTGGCCCCATCCCTGACTACACGTGGACTTTAAAGAGCACAGGGCTGTGTTTAGGGCTTCTTCTGGCCTGGGTGAGGCTGAGACAGAGATAACCAGGCTGCAGGAAGCTTTCCTGGGCAAGCAGGATAGTGTCAGCAGGGAAGGCAGCACAATGGGCTGACATAGCCAGGGGGGACACAAGACACCCTGCTCCAAGCTCCTGCCTCTTTTCCCAGGGCCTTGACAAGCCCCAGGACATCAGTCTCCTGTCTGGCCATGGCATCTGCCTGCTGCTACCTTTTGCTGCAGGATTTGGGGGTGCAGGCATCACCTCAGTGCTTCTGGATCCTCTCTGAGCAGGCGTGTAGAGCACAAAAATCAGGGGGAACTCCTGGGCTGTCCGGCAGCCCCAGTGCCTTCAGGTGCAAGTGATGCCAGTCCCAGAGCAGCAGCCACAGCCTGAGGCTTAGGGATGAGGGAAGAAAAAAGGCAGCTTGTGCAAATGAAGCCCTAGAGCCAGCAAGAGAGCTTGTGCCCCAGAGCAGGGCAGCTGGCGGGTGTGAAGAGCAGCACCTGTGTTTGCTCAGCTGGAGCCTAAAAAAGTGAGGAATGCCAGTGTCTTTCTAGGGCTAGCACAGGGAGAAGCTTTCCCCTGTGCTCTGGGTGTGGACTGGCTTGGCTGTGCCAAACCGAGGTCAGACACAAGCACTGGAAGGCTGGGAAAGAACCAGAGGCAGCAGGGAATCCCTCTGGAAGGGCTGCACGTCCCAGTGCATAGCAGTGTGCCAGAGGTGGGTGTTGGGAGCATCCCTGGAGCTGTGCACATCCTGCCTGCAGTGGTTCTGGTTCAGCTGCAGTGTCCCATCCTTCCAGGTACCATTCTCCAGCCAGTTGTCTCCTGGAGCAGCATCAGCCCAGGCAGTGTGATCTGTTCCTCGGGCTCAGCCTGCCCCAGAGCTTCCCTCCAGGCACCCATTGCAGGGTGGCTTCTCCAAGAGAGCTCTGATTCTCTGAAGGAAGGCTCCCGGGGCCCTCCCTCCTCACTGCCAAGCTTTTTCACCCAGCAGGGCTTTCTTTTCAGCACACGTGCAGGAAGGGAGTATTTGATGTTTATTGTTAATCCTGTGCTGTCAGCAGCAGCTCTCTGTGGCTCAGCGGGGCTTTTGGCAAAGTGTTGGGTCCAGATCCAAAAGCTGCAGGTGATGCCAAGTGTCCCACGTGGCCCCACAAATGTACCCAGCCTCTCTTCCACAGGCTGTAAAATCCCAACCAAGCCCGCTCTGTGCACACAGGGAAGGTGGTTGTGCCTTCTGGCTCAATTCCACGTGAAGTGGGCACAGAGAACCAAAACTTTTCCAAGACTCATGTCCTGGGTGTGTGGTAGGAATAAACAGAGGAGAGGGATGGAGATCACTAACTCTGGCTATGAATGGGAACAGCTTGGATATGCTGCTCCCTTCAAGGAGGGATGAAGATCCCATCTGTGCTGGAGGTGGAGGAAAAGGTTGTAAATCTTTTCCATGGAAAAACAACCCAAACACTCACCCTCCCTTACTATTTCCAGGGCTGCATTTCTTCTCAAAGCCAGCGTTTTCAGTCCTCTTGCACAACATGATGTTTTGCTCTTACCCATTCCTTCTGTGCCAGCAGGTCCTGCTCAGCAACAGAAATAGGGATTTCTCTGGAAATGGTCATTTCACGCAGACAGCCAAAAGTTACTGGAAAGAAAAACTTTGTATTGTTTGGACAGTGGTGGGAAAAAATGAGCTGTTGAGTGCAAGCAGCCTGATGCCTGCAGGATCTCCCCTTCCCTGGAGTGGCCCAGAGATGGGGATCAGCCACCACGGGCACAACTAACAGCACAGGCAATTCCAAAAACGAAATCCAAAGTTCCACTGGAGTGTGGAAACGGGGATTTAAAGGCATTGCAGGGCAATCCTAAAGCGGCGCTGCCATCGCTGTGCCCACCTGTCTCATTTGGCTTTCTTGGCTGCACGCACGCTGCCTCGCTAATGACGATTACTTTAGTGCTTGTAATTTTGCGCCCCGGGAGTTTGGAAAGAGCCTAGCTCCAGAGCTGGGCTTCATTTCCCAGCCCTTCTGCTTCCTTGCCTCCAGTTTCCAAGGCTCAGGCTCGATCTCCAGTGGCACTGCAGCCCGTGCAGGCTCAAACTCCCTTGTCGAGAGCTCTTCTAGGGGTTGAACCCTGGGTTAAAGTGGCAGCTCCCAGCCACAGTTTCCCTGCTCTGCTGTGCCCGCCTGTCCCGGCACCGCCTCCCTGCCCGCTCCCCGCGCGTTGCCCTGGCACCACCCCACTGCTGCTCCTGCAACGCTCTCCGCTCTGAGAAAGGGAAGGACAGCTGGAAAGCCAAAAAAAAACCCCCAACAATCTAGGAGGTTTAGACCTTGTTTGAGTGAAGGCGCTTGAAATACACATTTTAACAGAAGTGTGGGACGTGTGTGTGTATTTCACCCTTTCCCGAGCACGCTCTAGACGCCCAGGCCTGGCCCCTCCAGCTTCCGTCCGGGGAAGCCAGCAGCCCACTCCACAACTTTCTAAAGGGAGGGAAACACGATGGTTGAAGGGATTAACCCCCATCTCCAGCTCTCGTTTTAGCGGAGGGGAACGCTGGCTACTGCCGCGGGGGCAGCGGCTCCCTCAGCTCCCGCCCTCCGCCGAGAGGCCTTTCCCTCACACCCCCCTTCCCGCGCCCCCCCTCCCGCCGTGGGCGGTGCGGCCGTGACGATCGGCACCGCGGGGCCAATCCGCCCCGGGGGGAGTTCCCCCCTCCATTCAGGGCTGCTCGCCTGCGCGTTGAGGGTATGTAACAGCTGCTTCCCCCACACACACTTTCCCACTTTTGCCCCTCTTCACGGGAATCGCTTCCCAAGGGGCGGGCGGGACCTGAGGGAACCGCGGGGGGG
>JANPWX010000213.1:0-18410 GCA_024734555.1 Trochalopteron elliotii
TCACTGATAACTCCAGGGAACATTTTCCTTTCAGGAATCCCTGCCCCAGGATCTGCCAGAAACCAACGGGGATAAACGGCTTAAAAAGGGGATTTAGAGGGAATTCGTGGAACACAAACCAGCCCAGAATTTTTGCTATCCCAGCCCATGGATATTCCCCAAATCCTTCATCCCACCCAAATCCCACATCACCTGCTTGAGCCACTCCATGAAATCTCCTCATCTCCAGAATCCTGGAATGGTTTGGGTGGAAAAGGGACTTTAAATCCCATCCATTTCCATGGGCAGGGACACCTCCCACCGTGCCAGGTGGATCCAACCTGGCCTTGGACATTCCCAGGGATCCAGGGGCAGCCCCAGAAAATCTGGGAATTCCAGCCCCTCCCCACCCTCCCAGACAGCAATTCCTGCCCAAGATCCCAGCCCAATGTCCCCTTTCCCAGTGGGAAGCCATTCCCTGTGTCCTGTCCCTGCAGGCCTTGTCCCCAGTCTCTCTCCAGCTCTCCTGGAGCCCCTTTGGGGACTCTGAGCATCCCCTGGAGTTTTCCCTTCTCCAGGGGAACATTCCCAGCTCTCCCAGCCTGGCTCCAGAATCCTGGAATGGTTTGAGTTTGGAAAAGACCTTCAATCCCATCCCATTCCCACCCCAGCCATGGGCAGGGACATCTCCCACCATCCCAGGTGGATCCAAGCCCCAATGTCCCACCTGGCCTTGGACATTCCCAGAGATCCAGGGGCAGCCCCAGCAAATCTGGGAATTCCAGCCCAGCCCTTCCCCACCCTCCCAGCCAGGAAATTTTCGTTAGAAACCAATTAAAAATCCCCCAAATTTGGGCAAAACTTGGCTTCCACTCAGGACAATGAGGGAGGATGGGATCCATTGCTCATCCAGGGATTTTCTTCGCCTTGGATCCCCTGTAAACCCTGAATGTTCCAGCAGGTCCAAGGAAGGGGTGGAATTTTCCCTTTTATGGGATTTACGGGTCAGGTTTCTCCCCCAGGGATGCACAGAGCCAGACGAGGCACAAATGAAACGAGTTAAATGCTGTATTTGTTTAATTGGAATTACACCAGGATAAATGTCCAACATGCTAATTTCTAAACAGAATTGAACCTGTAAACAACCATGCAGTCCTTTCTCCAACCTTTTTCCAGCTCTTTTTCCTCTTGGAATCAGTAGCTCTGCTAGCGAGTTTTAAGGAAAAAAAACCAACAACAACAACAACAAAAAAAAACCCCAACAAAATTTCCCTTTAAAGTTAAACCTAATTTGCTAAATTTTCCCCTTTTATTGTGCAACGACTTGTGCAAAAAAAGCTGTTTTCATCACTTCAGTTCCCAAAATCAGGTCCTTCCACCCCAAAAATCAACGGGAAAAGGCAACCCTGGCAGCGGGCAGGGATGGGATGTGGGATGGGAGTGTGTGGAGTTTTCCTGGCAAAACAAAATCTGAGGGATGAGCCAAGGCAGGGAACAGTTTGGATGGGACAAGATTTTCCCAGGGAATTTTTTGGGAAGCTGCAGGTGGGGGATGGATCCCAGCTCTGGGAAAAGGTTCCCAAATCCAGCCCTGGATTTGGGGGGAAGAGAGGGGCTGGAGATTGGAGCAGCAGCTTTGGGATGAAGGAAACTCTCCTGAGCTCTTCCCCTCCCTCCTGGAATTTTTGGGGTGAATCCTGGTGTGTTTGGGTCTCCTTCCTGCCTATCCAGAGGAGCTGGGAGCATCCCGGAGTCATTTGGGATGGGATTTATGGGATTTGTGTTCCCTTGGAGCTGCCAGCAGTGGGATAAACATGGAATTGTGCAGGGGGGGATATGAGGGGTCTGCAGATCCCATGGAGCTGTAAGAAAAACGGGATAGAGATCCCAAAAATCCTGCAGCACCCAGGGGTGGGACACAGATCCAATCGGAGCGTGGGATGGTGTTGGGATGCTCCAAACCCCTCCAAGATCCCCCCCAAAAAAGCAGCAAACCCAACCCAGAACTAACAGGAGGCAGGAGATATCCAAGGATGAGGAATCTTTGCCTGGGATTTGGATTCTGGCGGGAATTTGATCCCAAAATTTCAGCACAAGGGATGTGGCAGCAGCAGTGGGATTGGATCTGGAACAAAGTGCAAAAAAAAAAATCATCTGGCTTGAACTCCAGCCCCAGGAATACCCCCAAAATCCCAGGAAAACCCAAAAAAATCCCAGGAAAACCCAAAAAAAACCCAGGAAAACCCAAAAAATCCCAGGAAAACCCCCCAAATATCCCAGGAGAATCCCTCCTGTCCCACCTCACAGGTGCTGATAGCTCAGGGAGAACATCCTATGGATGGGCTGGGCTGCAAATTCCCACTTTGGGCACCTTTTATAGGATTTTTCCCAACCCCTGGAATGCCTGACAACTCCTGAAGAAGGAAAGAAGCTTCTTGGGAAGCCAAATTTGGGGTTTAATACAATTTTTTTTTTCCCACTGGTGCTGGAATATATTTGCTGGAGCTGGGAAAAACGATGGGATAATCCAATTTTTCTTTTCTTAAAAAATAAAACCCACTCAGGAATGTCCAGTGGATGTGGAACGAGGTGCGAGAGCAGCATTATATATCATTATATATTTATTTTGTGAAGCTGGAAATCTTGGATTCGGGTCCTGCCCCTGTTTCCCACCCTCCTTTTGAACTCCCTGCAGCAATTTTTTCCCTCCTAAGCAATTCCATCCGTGCAGGAGGACACCCATCATTAGGAAGGGACTGAGAAGGGATTTGGGATGTCTTCCAGGATTTTTTTGTTTGTTTTTTTTTTTTTTTTTTTGAGGGGGGGAGCAATCTGTTTAAAAGATTAATTTTGTTTGGAAGGGATGGAGCTGCATCTCTCCATTGGAACAGAAAGTTAATTGGGACCAGAGTTCCCAAAATCCCATTTTTCATCCCAGGCTTTGACTTGCAGTTCTGGCTCTTGACCTCCCGGGATCAGGAACTCCCTGAATCTCCCCCTTGGCTGGATTTGACTTTCCCAGCAGCAAATCCTGAGCTCCAGGAGCTGCTTTGGAGGATCCCAATCCTGGTTTCTCCAAGGAGAGCCTGAAGGAGGTGAGCAAACCCATCCCAGGTCGCTGCTCCTGGAATTCCAGCTCAGGGAGATGGGAAAATTTGGGATTCCCAAATCCCAGGGTGGGTTTGGGAAGGGTGGGAGCTGCCTGGAGCATCTGAAATGAGGCTTTGGCTCAGCTGTGCTGGGGATTTTTTGTGGGAATGCCTCGTGGAGTGAAATATAGGAGGGGAAAAATGGAATTTCGGGATGGCAGCACAAAATCCCTTCCCTGTGTCCCGGGGTTTTTGCTCTTTCTCCATCCCACTCCTGGAATTTCCCATCCTTTGTCCCTTTGGGTCATTTCCAGAGGTGTCTCCAAAGCTGATCCCTTTCTGGCCACGCTGACTCCAACTCTCCTTCACCTGCTGCTTTTCCCTCCGTCCCTCTTCCATATCCCTCTGAGAGGAGTTCACAAGAAACCCCTGATCCCTCTCCAAAACCAAGGAATTACAAATTTCCCCTCTTAATAATGAAAAGAATCCCTTGGTCCCTGTAGCTGGGACAGCCCAAGAGCTCCAGGGGGTCAATCCTGACCGTGTTCCTGTTTAATTTTGGAATTGAGCCACAACAAACCTTCCCCAAATGAAAACCAACCCCAAAATATTGCTGAAGGTAAAAACCTCTGGATCCAGGGGGTTGGGAATGGGCACAGGAGCAGCATTTCCACCAGGGAGACTGAAATTCCCTTCAGGATTATGGCTGAATAATGAATCCCTTCAGGATTATGTGGCTGGATAATGAGAGGAATTAAGAGGCAAAAGGGTGACAAGATGAAAAGGGGGAAAATCCTGATCTGGAATTGGAATCCTGGGATTAAATCCCGTTGGGGGATGCCTGGTTGGAGCAGAGGATTCTTTGGGGACTTTTGGGATAGGGGGAATTTTATCCACAGGCACTTTGGAGCAGCTCTGCTCCGTGGGGAATCTCCCACTGCCTCCAGGAGATTCCCACTGGTCCAGCTCGAACCAGGAGGACCCAGGGAAGTTTTTCCCCATGGAACCATCAGGAGGAGAGGGAAAATGGGATACCAAGATGGAAAAGAGAGGGAAAAAACCCTCCTGGACAGATCCCAGTTTGCCTTTCCCTCCATCCCTGTGGAGTATCCATCCCCATGGATGTGTCCAGGAGATTCCCACTGGTCCAGCTCCAACCAAGGGCACCCAGGGAAGTTTTCCTCATGGAATCATCAGGAGGAGAGGGAAGATAGGACATAAGCACGGAAAAGAGAGGGGAAAAACACATCCCAGTTTGCCTTCCCCCCATCCCTGTGGAGCATCCATCCCCTCTGGATCCCCATCCATGGATGCATCCAGGAGATTCCCACTGGTCCAGCTCCAACCAAGGGCACCTAGAGAAGTTTTCCCCCTGGAACCATGAAGGAGGAGAGGGAAAATGGGATACCAAGATGGAAAAGAGAGAGAAAAATCCCTCCTGGACAGATCCCAGTTTGCCTTTCCCCCCATCCCTGTGGAGCATCCATCCCCATGGATGTGTCCAGGAGATTCCCACTGGTCCAGCTCCAACTGGGGGCACCCAGGGAAGTTTTTCCCATGGAACCATCAGGAAGATGGGACACTAGATGGAAAAGAGAGGGTAAAATCCCTCCTGGACAGATCTCAGTGTGGTTTTCCCCCATCCCTGTGGAGCATCCATCCCCTCTGGATCCCCATCCATGGATGTGTCCAGCCCTGGAGTGGTGCCCCAGGACACATTCCCAGATTATCCTCCAGTTGTCCCTTCCCAAATCTCATTGATGAGGCTGCTCCAAACCCTTCTCCATGATCTCACAGCCCCTGGGAGGTCCTGGAGTGGAGCTCAGGGATGGTTATGGAATGTGTGGGAAAGCAATTCCGGGGATTTGCAGACTAAGGTGGAAATCAGCCCGTGGAGGGGGAACAGAGGAGGAAAAAAAAACCTGGGAAATCCCTTTTTCCTACCTAAATCCAAACCCCAGGACACACTCTCTGCCCAGAGAACCCAAACCCACAGCTCTTCCCAGATTTCTCTGTTTTCCAAGGGAATAAATTAACAAAAGGGAAGGCAGCATGATCCCTTCAATTTGGCTTTGACAAAAAAAAAAAAAAAATAAAAAAACAAGCCAAACCAAAACAAAACCAAAACAACCCAGTCCGGGTGCAAACTTCTCCCAGGTTCCAAGAATTCCCATCCCTTCCTAAACCCCTGAAAATAGGAGTTTATCCAGGAGACTCCTCTTTTCCTGGGATTTTTCCACCGGGAGGGGGGTGGAGGCTCCAGGGAGACTTTCCAAGGCGAATAAAAAAATACAAATCTTCTCTCGGAACGGGATTCCCGAAGTCCAGGCTGCGGGAAAGGGGGGCGATTCCAGAGGGTCCCCTCAGGAGTGGTGGCTGTTGATGAGGCCACGCAGCTGCTTGGCCACGGTGTCGATCAACTTCTGCTTGTCCCGCTCGTTTTTCCGGAATTGGGCGAAAACGTTGTTTTTCCTGCTGGTGTCCCGCATCCTGCACGGAGCACAAACAGGTTATGGAAGGGGAATTGGGAATGCACAGCACTCAGAGAAGAGGACATGGAATTTCTAGGTTCTACACCAGATTTCTGGGGCATTTTTCAGGTTTTAAACCCCTTCAATCCCAATCAACGTTACTTCCCCACTCATTTTTCCGGAATTGAGTGAAAACGTTGTTTTTCCTGCTGGGGTCCTACATGGAGCACAAACAGGTTATGGAACAGGGATTAGGAATGTCCAGTGATCAGAGAGGAGGACATGGAATTTCCAGGCTCTACAGCAATTTTTGGGGCATTTTTCAGGTTTTAAATCCCTCCAAAACTTTGGGGTCTCCCAAATTCCTGCTCGATTTTATGGAGTTGGGTGAAAATTTTTTTCCTGCTGGGGTCGTGCACGGAACACACAAAGGTTATGGAACAGGGATTGGGAATATCCAATGTTCTGAGAGGAGGACATGGAATTTCCAGGCTCTACGCCAATTTTTGGGGCATTTTTCAGGCTTTAAATCCCTCTAAGACTTTGAGATCTCCCCAGTTTCTGCTCGTTTTTTTGGAAATGGGCGAAAACATTGTTTTTCCTGCTGGTGTCCCGGATCCTGCACGGAGCACAAACAGGTTATGGAAGGGGAATTGGGAATGGCAAATTGTCTGAGAGAAGGACATGGAATTTCCAGGCTCTACAGCAATTTTTGGGGCATTTTTCAGGCTTTAAACCTCTCCAATCCCAATCAACGCCACTTTGGGGTCTCCGTAATTCCCAAATGCCAGTTGCCAATTCCCAAATTTCCCAATTTAGGAAATCCTAAATCCTCCCTCTTCCAAACAGGGATTTCTCTGTCTTCACGTCATCCCATGTCAGGGATTTCACCTCCTCACTTCTGTGGAGTTGATGGAATTTGAGGAGGAAATTTAAAAATCAGCACAGAATCCACAAAATTAAGGCTTTTTACTGAAAACTTGCATGCATGAGATGCAGCTTTAGGGGAGGCTTGGAAGGTCTGGAGTTGTGAATTTAAATTTTATGAAATATTCCAGGGAATCATGGAATGTTTGGGTTGGAAGGGACCTTAAATCCCATCCATTTCCAACCCCCTGCAGTGGGCAGGGACACTGTCCACTATCCAATTTTTCCCAGTGAATAAAAAATTATAAATTATATAAATGTATATAATTTATATTAAATATAGCACAAAATGATTTTCATTCCAGGAAGGAATCCAGCTGTTTGTAAGGAGCACGGCATCTCCAGGAGATCTCCATAAATCCAGAGCCCAGGCAGAGCAGGAGGTGGGATGGCACCCCACATGCAAAGCTGGGAGGGGGTTCATGCACTCCTGCATTCCCAGATCCATATTTTGGGAGGGAAAAAGGTTTGGGACATGCTCCAAGGGTGCTGGGAATGGGAAAAAAATCCCACCAGGATCAAACTTCCCGCAGCTCCTGAAGGCACAGCCTCCCCAAATCCAACCTCTTCCAAATTATCCCAATTTGTAAAAAGACGTTCTGGGTAAATCAGATCTGGCAGAGGCTGAGGGCTTTGGATGCATCCCATAATCCCAGTTTTTGGCTTTGGGTTCCTAAAGAAAGTGACAGGGACACTGATGATCCCTGGGGAGCTGGCACTGGATCATCCCGAGGGTCTGGAGTTCAACTGAGCACAACCCAAACTTCTCCAAACTCACAAAACACAAACAAACATCCGAGGATTTCCAGGCTTCAAACTCCTGGAAAGAGCCACAGGGAATCTGAAACGTTCCCAAAAACACCAGGCTTGGAACTGGAATCCCGGATAACAACTTTATCCCAAAGGGGAATTTTCTGGGGTTACCAGTGCCCAGAGAAGGAGCTGCTCTCCCAACAGGAGCAGGAGATTTTGGAGCATTTCCAGTCACCAAAATCGGGATTTGTTTGTTTTTCCCTAATTTTTAGGTTGGCAGCTGCTCCTCCAGGAAAATCAGGGAACGATTGTGCCAAGAGGAAACAGAGTTTGGAGTTGCCCAGGTCCTGCTATCGTGGATTTGGGGATAATTATCCTCCCCTGGAGCTCCAAACAGCTCCAGGAGGTCTCCAAGCCCTTCCCCAGGAGAGCTGGGAGCTCTCCTGGGTTCCAGAGGGACATCAAAGGTGCTGGAAGTCGACCTGCACCTTTAGAAAACTACTCCTGTCCCTCTCCAGCCCTTTCACACACTGGGAATTTAGAGATTTTTCACCTTTGGGTCCATCTCCCATCCCGTGGGACCTCAGAATGTTCTGGAAGCAGCACACATTCCCATGCAAGAAAACCTTGGGACGTGTTTGGATGGCTGGGAAGGAGCTGGATGGATAAACCTCCGGATCAGGATGGAAAGGGATTGCAGCTGGAACCCTGATCCACAGGATCCACAGCAAACCCACAGAGGTGGATCTGGAAAAGTCTGGGAGCTGCTGGATACCATGTGAAGGTGCAACCACTGAGCTATTAACCATTATTAATTAATTAAGTTGCCAACGGGACAGAAAATCCTGAAGGATTTGGGATGGGCTGTGCAGCTCCTCAGTTTTATTTCTCCAAGCAGAGCCTTGGGATAACTGGGAGCATCAGCAACAAACCCACAGAGGTGGATCTGGAAAAGCCTGGCAGCAGCTGGAATTTCCAGACACCACGTGAAGGTGCAAGCGCTGAGATATTAAATATTATTAATTAATTAAATTGCCTACAGGACAGAAAATTCTGCCGGATTTGGGATGGGCTGTGCAGATTCCCAGTTTTATTCTTCCAAGAAGAGCCTTGGGATAACTGGGAGCATCAGCAACAAACCCACAGAGGTGGATCTGGAAAAGCCTGGCAGCAGCTGGAATCTCCAGACACCACGTGAAGGTGCAAGCACTGAGATATTAAATATTATTAATTAATTAAGTCGCCTACAGGACACAAAATCCTGCAGGATTTGGGTCGGGATGTGCAGATTCCATTTTATTTCTCCAAGACGAGCCTTGGGGTGACTGGGAGTGCCCATAGCAAACCCACAGAGGTGGGTCTGGAAAAGCCTGGGAGCAGCTGGAATCTCCAGACACCACGTGATGATGGAAGCACTGAGATATTAAATATTATTAATTAATTAGGTTCCCTACAGGACACAGAACCTGGCAGGATTTAGGTTGGGCTGTGCAGATGGGGTTTTTTTTCTTGAGCAGAGCCTTGGGATAACTGGGACTTCCCATAACAAACCCAGAGACGTGAATCTGGTAAATCTGGGAAGGATGGGAGCTGCTACAAACTCCAGACATCACATGAAGCACTGAGATACCTAATATTATTAATTAATTAAGACACAGGACACAAAACTCAGCAGGATTTGGGATGGGCTGGGCAGCTCCCCAGCTTCATTTCCCCGAGCAGAGAGATTTCTAACCTCGGGCTCACCGAGGGCTGGGAAGCCGGTCCCAGGATTAGCAGTGAAAGGAAGGGAAAGGCGAGCTCGGCGCTGTCCCCACCCCTGTCAACAAACACCACCTCGGAGAGAGCCCAGCTTTGTCTCAATTAATCCGGGAGGGGAAGAAAAGGAAGGGAGGTAAAAGCTCCTCTTTTAGCTCTAATTAGTGCATTTGGGAGGGATCGGGTGTCGCAGGGCCCCGCTCCGGAGGCACTTTGCATTTCCAGCGCTTCCAGGGCTCCATTGAGAGCGGGACAATCGGGGCCGGGCCGGGTGAGGGTGAAAGCCCGAGCGAGCGCACACTGACACCCGGGATATCCTGGGAGAGAGGGGCACGGCCGTGATAAGGGACACAGATAACCGGGAGAACAGGTTACAGGCTCAGCCTGGAATTCCCAGAGGGGTGGGAGGAGGCGGATGTGTCCGGAGTGAGGAGACTCAGAGCAGGCACAGGGATGGACAGAGACCCCTCAGAAGGGAGCAGTCCCTGGAATTGATCCAGGTTGGACATTGGGGCTTGGAGCACTTTGGGATAGTAGGAGGTGACCCTGCCCACGGCACTGGATGGGCTTTAAATTATTTTCTTTTAAAATCTTAAAATATTTTTTTAAAATGCTTTTCCAAACTTTTCTATGATTCCATGGGATTCCTTTCCAGCCGGTTTTGCAGCAAGCTGGGATAGTGGGAGGTATGCAGGGGGTGGAATGGGATGATACTTAAGGTTCCTTCCAACCAGACCCATTCCAGGATTCTGGAGCCCCTCTGCTCTGGAGCCAGGCTGGGAGAGCTGGGAATGTTCCCCTGGAGAAGGGAAAAATCCAGGGAATGCTCAGAGTCCCCAAAGGGGCTCCAGGAGAGCTGGAGAGGGACTGGGGACAAGGCCTGCAGGGACAGGACACAGGGAATGGCTTCCCACTGGGAAAGGGGAGATTGGGCTGGGATCTTGGGCAGGAATTGCTGTCTGGGAGGGTGGGCAGGGGCTGGGCTGGAATTCCCACATTTGCTGGGGCTGCCCCTGGATCCCTGGGAATGCCCAAGGCCAGGTTGGACACTGGGTTTTGGATCCACCTGGGATGGTGGGAGTGTGCCTGCCATGGCAGGGGGTGGGAATGGGATGATCCTTAAGGTTCCTTCCCACCCAAACCATTCCATGATTTTGTGACTTTATGGAATGAGCCAGGCTGGGGTTTGGTGACATTTTGACACCTCTGGGTGTGGAGCTGCTCTCCTGCTGTCCCACCACCTCCCCAGCCTCTGCCATGATCCCAGCTCACTGCCTGCCCCCATTCCCCAGCTCTTCCAGATGCTTTGTGGCCAAACTCCCAGATTTTGGGTGGCCCTTTATTTCAGCATTTTACTGTGAGCTCTGAATAAACCTCTCACTTTCCCATCTCATATGTTGGGTCATGAATTTGTGGTGTATCACAGAATTACTCTGGTTGGAAAAGCCCTCCAAGGTCACCAAATCCAACCATCCCCCAGGATTTCCACATCCATCCCTGACCCACGGCCCTGAATAACCTGAATAACCCATAAAACACCAGTTGAAAAATAATGCCGTGAGGTGTAAAAGTCCTTTAAATCCAGTTTGGTCCCCGTGTCCCTCCCTGGTGTCCTGAGGTGCCGTGACATTCTTCTTCTCCTCTGGTGGAGAGGAGCTGAAGCTTCCCTGGACCACGATGGCACAGAGGGAACCCCAAGGTTCACAGACACCCCAAAGTCGCTCACAGAATCAGAGACTGAGAGAAGAATTTGGGTTGGAATTCGGGACTTTTAAAGCCCATCCAGTGCCACCCTCTGCCATGGGCACCTCCTGCTATCCCAAAGTGCTCCAAGCCCTGTCCAACCTGGCCTTGGACACTTCCAGGGATGCAGCATGGATTAACCATGGAATCAGACCATGAGGAGCACTTTGAGGTGATTTGGGGTCTCTCTCTTTCTCCTCGAGGAGGAGGTGACAAGTTTAGGGTTGGGGTCATGCCTCCAGAAGAACATCCAAGGCCCTTGGATCACTGGAAATGTCCAAGGACAGGGGTTGGAGCAGCCTGGGATAATGGGACGTGTCCCTGCCCACGGAACTGGATGGGCTTTAAGGTCCCTTCCTACCTAAACCATTCCATGATTCCACCAGGATTCCCTCCCGCAGGACTGGTGGGCAGGAAACCCGCTCGGGAAAACGAACCAATTCCCACTTTTTTTTTTTATTTTTTTTCTTTTTTTGGCTCCCACCAGCTGGAAAACAGACCTGGGAGGTCTGCCGGGGAGCAGGAGCTGGAGTGGATCCTTCCCAAAGCCAGCTTGGAGCCGGACCAGGGGAGATCATCTTGGGAGACCCACCACGGGGCAGGCTGGGCGGGGTGTGACAGGCGGAGCAAATCCCGCTTTTTCCTTGGAGCGGCAGCGTTCCCGGCACGGCTGTTCCCGGCACGGCTGTTCCCGGCACGGCTGTTCCCGGCACGGCTGTTCCCGGCACGGCTGTTCCCGGCACGGCTCCAGGATTTGGGATGGAGCTGTGCGAGGCATAAGAACTACGGCCCTCAAAGGATGGATTGAGGGAGTTTGTGTTGGTGGCTCCCCCTCTCCCGGCGCCCCACGGGATTTGGGGTTGGGGATCTCCGGGAACGCCAAGGGGGGAATGGGAATGGGAATGGGTGAAGGTGGAAAGGGATGGGAATGGAAAGAGAGGGATGTGTGGAAATGGGAGGGAGTAAGAGATANTAGATATATAGATATATAGAAATACAGAAATGTAGAAATGTAGAAATATAAAAAACAAATATAGAAATATAAAAACAGAAATAAAAATATAGAAATACAGAAATAGAGAAATAGAAATATAGAAATGCAGAAATATAGAAATATAGAAATTTGGAAATATAGAAATATAGAAACAGAAATAAAAATACAGAAATAGAAATAAATATAGAAATACAGATATATAGAAATACAGAAATACAAAAATATGGAAATAGAGAAACAGAAATATAGATGTATAGATGTATAGAAATATAGAAATATAGAAATATCGAAATACAGAAATATTGAAATTTAGAAATTTAGAAATATAGCAATGGAAATACAGAAACAGAAATAAATAGGAAATAAAATACAGAAATAGAAATAAAAACACAGATATAGAAATAAAAATACAGATATAGAAATAAAAATAAATAGAAATATACAAATATAGAAATATAGAAATAAAAATACAGATATAGAAATGGAAATAAATAGAAATAAAAATACAGAAATACAGAAATACAGAAATACAGAAATACAGAAATATAGAAATACAGATAGATGGAAATACAGAAATATAGAAATATTGAAATACAGAAATATTGACATTTAGAAATACAGAAATATTGAAATTTGGAAATATAGAAACAGAAACACAGAAACAGAAATAAACAGGAAATAAAATACAGAAATATAAATAAAAATACAGAAAGAGAAATAAATAAAATAGAAATAAATAGAACTATAGAAATAAATAGAAATAAAAATGTAGAAAGAGAAATACAAGAGTATAGAAATAAACAGAATTAAAAGTACAGAAATAGAAATAAAAAATACAGAAATAAATAAAAATTGAAATAAGTCGAAATAGAAATACAGAAATAAGTATAATCAGAAATACAGAAATATACAAAATTCAAAGTACAGAAACAGAAATAAAAATAGAAATGTAGAAATAAAAATAAATAGAAATACAGACATTCAGAAATACAGAAATAGAATGGAATAAAATAGAATATTCTCAGGTGGAAGGGAACCCACAACAACATGCTCCGACTGCCCGACCACTTCACAACCAAAAGTTGTTCACGGCATTGCCCAAACACCTCCCAGACACTGAAAAATTTGGGATAGCCACTCCTGCCTGCAGCCCAGCACATTTTAAAGGATTTTGGAGCTGGAGGTTCATCTTTGCAGCGAATTTTTCTGGTAGGACAAGGAAAACTCTGCTCAAGAGCCAATAAAAAGAAGCCAAGCCATTGAACTTGGATAATGTGGGATTCGGGTCAATGGGATAAAATGGATTTTTTGTTATATCTGAGCTCTCTCTCTCCACCCAGGGCCGGGATTTTTGCTCACATGGATGGAACGAGCTGCTAAATCAAGATAAGGGTGGAAATTCTCCTGGGATTTGGGAGCCACACTCACTTTTCCAGCAGGATCAGGGCTGTGGTGGGGTTCACACGAAGGTACTTGCACGTGGGCTGCCCGTAGTCAGCCAGATATGTAGACCAATCCCACTGGATGAACAGATCCAGGAGCTGGAAAGGAAAAAACAAACAGGGTTTGAAAAAACTGGAAAAAGGGAGTAGGTGTGTTCCCTGGAAGCTGGCAGAGGTCCTGGCCAGGTGGAGTTATCCATAAAAAAAAAGGAATGCAGGTTTTATTCATTTGTTTAATATTATTTGGTTAACTTAATATTAATGTTATTCTTACTGTTATTCTGTTAATTTAATCATTGACTTGATTGTGCTTCATTGTTAATTTAGGAATATTTAACGTGAATTGATGCAGGGCTGTATTAATTTAATTAATTCAGGCATTGAGCATTCCTGCTCTGTGATCCCTGTTTTTGGGGGGGATTTGAGGTCTGAGACACCTCGAGGACGTGGGTGACAAACAACCTCTGATGCTCTCAGCTATGGTAGGAAGAAACTTTTGGGGTCAAAGCCACCACAAACAACTTCTGTCCCCAAACAGAATGTTCTAAGCTTTCCCCACGGATTTCTCATCACCCTTGGTCCGTCCCAACACCCTCCAAGTGCTCTGGAAGTGTCTCCAAGGCCCAGAGCTCCCCGAGGAGCTCAGGAGGGTTATTCTGGGTGAGTGCAGCTCCCAGAGATGGGAGTCCCAGGTGCTTTCCAGACGTTGGGGAGAGAAACCACCAGGCCTTGGCAGCAGGGGAAGGAAAAGGGATTAACTCAGCCACCCGTGACGGTCCCAGCTCCAGGCCGCCCAAAATTCCCACCTGCAGCCCTTGGTGTCCAGAAATGACCCCACTCCTCCCAGCCAGGTGAGGGATGGGCTAACAACAGCCCAGGGTCCCTAAATGCCCTTTTCCCACACCGTTCCCAGATTTATTTTTCTTAAAAACCAGGAGGATCTCCTCACCTCAGTGGGGACTTGTCTCCTCCACCCACCCATGAGGGCACAGTCCAAGTTCCCTAAATTCCCTCTTCCCACACCATTCCCATCCTCACACTCCTTAAAAAACCAGGAGCTGCCATGTCCACCCCACATGTGGATGTCCTCACCTCAACGGGGACTTGGCTTCTGCACCCACCCATGAAGGCACAGTCCAACCCCCTCTTCCCACACCATTCCCATCCTCACACTCCTTAAAAAACCAGGAGCTGCCATGTCCACCTCACATGTGGATCTCCTCACCTCAATGAGGAACTTGGCTCCTCCACCCACTCATGAAGGCACAGTCCAATGCCCTCTTCCCACACCATTTCCATCCTTATTTTCCTTAAAAACCAGGTTTTCCCAATGCCCTCCCCACACGTGGATCTCCTCACCTCAACAAGGAACTTGGCTCCTCCACCCACCCATGAAGGCACAGTCCAATCCCCTCTCCCCACACCATTCCCATCCTTATTTTTGTTAAAAACCCATGTTTTCCCAACGCCCTCCCCACACGTGGATCTCCTCACCTCGACAAAGACTTGACTCTTCCACCCACCCATGAAGGCCCAGTCCAATGCCCTCGGCCCACACCATTCCCATCCTTGTTTTCTTTAAAAACCAGGTTTTTAACCATGTTTTCCCAATGCCCTCCCCACACGTGGATCTCCTCACCTCAACGAGCACTTGACTCTTCCACCCACCCATGAGGGCACAGCCCAAGTTCCCCAAATGCCCTCTTCCCACACCATTCCCATCCTTATTTTCCTTATTTTTCCATCCTTATTTTGAGCTCCCAATGCCCTCTCCACATGTAGATGTCCTCACCTCAACAAGGCCTTGACTACTCCACCCACTCATGAGGGCACAGCCCAAGTTCCCCAAATGCCCTCTTCCCACACCATTTCCATCCTTATTTTTGTTAAAAAACCAGGTTCTCCCAATGCCCTCTCCACACGTGGATCTCCTCACCTCGACGAAGACTTGACTCTTCCACCCACCCATGAAGGCACAGTCCAAGCCCCTCTCCCCACACCGTTTCCATCCTTATTTTCTTTAAAAACTGGGAACTGCCATGCCCTCTCCATGTGTGGATCTCCTCACCTCAATGAGGAACTTGTCTCCTCCACCCACCCATGAGGGAACAGTCCAAGTTCCCTAAATGCCCTCTTCCCACACCATTCCCATCCCTGTTTTCCTTAAAAAACCAGGAGCTGCCATGCCCTCCTCACGTGACAATCTCCTCACCTTAACGGGGACTTGGCTTCTCCACCCACCCACGAAGGCACAGTCCAATGCCCTCTTCCCACACCATTCCCACCCTTATTTTTGTTAAAAAACCATGTTTTCCCAATGCTCTCCCCACACGTAGATCTCCTCACCTCAACAAGGACTTGACTCTTCCACCCACCCATAAAGGCACAATCCAATCCCCTCTCCCCACACCGTTTCCATCCTTATTTTTCTTAAAAAACCAGGTTTTCCCAATGCCTTCCCACACGTAGATCTCACCTTAACGAAGAACTTGTCTCCTCCACCCACCCACGAGGGCACGGCCCGGGATCCCCGGGGACGCGGCCTTCACCTCTGCCCCATCCCGCGGCAGGTTAATTAAGAGCTCCTGCCTTTTCCCCCTCCTTCCCAAAGATGCCGTCTTGGAGCGCCGCTGTGACCACTCTATTTGGGGACAGGCTGCCAAGTGCGTGGACGTCTTCATTGCCCGCACGGCTGGTCCTGGAGCCGGGAGAGGCCAGGCCCGTCCCCGCGGGCCAAGCCGGGCCCATAGAGGCCTCATTGTCCCCTCGTCTCCATGGTTTTCCTGGAGGCCCCGGCGCTGTTTAACAACGCGCCCTGCCCCGCCAAGAAGGGGGATTTTAGCTCCTCCGAGACCTCCAGATACAAAACAAAAATGTGCGACAAGATTCTTTTTGACTATGTAGGTCAGGGCAAGGAAAACAAGCTGTCGGGAACAATCCCCCGGGCTGGTGGGGGGGACGGATTAGCCGGGACCTAAGAGGGCTTTTCCAGCCCGGGTCCCGCTCAGCTTTGTCCGGCGGGGGCTTTTGTGTTTGAACTACAAACCCGAGCTGAACATCGTTGGCAGGATTATTATTTTTTTTTTTTTTTAATTCCAAAGGGGGCACCTTGGAGAGAGACAACCTTAAATATGATTTCACACGGGCGCTTTTCAGGCCGGGGACGCTTCCGCGGGGTTTGGCGGCTGCTGGGAGGGCTTTGCATGGTTGTACAGGCTCAAAGGGAACCCCCACAATGCACCAAAGGCCTCTTGCTGGTGGCCCCCGGGAGGCTGAACGTGCCTCGGGCAAATCCCAAACAAAGCCTTGAAGGAGTTCTTGCCATGGAAAAGTTCTTGCCATGGAAAAGTTCTTGCCATGGACGTCAGAGCGTCCTGGGGCCAGGTAGATGCTGGTGGGGAAGGGGAATAAAGAGCCAGGAGGAAAGGGATGAAGGAGGAAAGGAAATAAAAAAAAGGTGAGGATTTAGGGAGGGGTTTGGAGAAGATGGAATGAAAATGTTGGGAGCTGTTCTGGTAAAGCCTCGGGAGCAGTGCAGGAGCTCAGAGGGACACAGAGCTGCTCCCAAGGCTGGAGCACCTCTGCTCTGGAGAGCAGGGAATGTTCCCCTGGAGAAGGGAAGGTTCCAGGGAGAGCTCCCAGCCCCTGGCAGGGCCTGAAGGGGCTCCAGGAGAGCTGGAGAGGAACTGAGGACAAGGCCTGAAGGGACAGGACACAGGGAATGGCTTCCCACTGCCAGAGAAACTCCAGAGACCTGGAGCCATCGGCAGCGGCTCTGTAGAAGCCCAGGTGTGTCCAGGTATGCCCAGGTGTGCCCAGGTGGCCAAGAAGGCCAAGGGCACCTGAGCTGTGCCAGCACCAGGGCGGCAGCAGGGCCAGGGCAGTGCCTGTCCCCTGTGCTGGCCCTGGTGAGGCCACAACCTCAATTCTTGGGGCNTTTTTTTTGGCTGGGCAGGCCCGAGGACGGCCGGGGCCGGCACCTTTGGCCCCGGCTGCCGGCGCTCCCGGGTTCCTGCTCCGGAGGGGAGAGAGGTCCTGCAGGAGGAAGCCCGAAGGCACAGGGAGAGCTGCCTCCAGGCGATTTATCTGTCACATAAATGTGGTTTTATTGGTTTTACTGCTTCAACTTTTCACCTCTGCTGCTAAATCTGAACGGGCCGAGAGGGAAAGAAGGAAAAAAAAAAAAATAAAAAAAAAAAAAAAAAAGCCGGCGGCGAGCGGGGCTGCCGCGGGTCTGCCGGGGGAGTTTCCAAATCAAATATGCAAATACCATTAATTCTTTAAACTGGAGTCTCCCTTTCAAGGCCATAAATCAAACTCGACAGCACATCCACTGGGTGGGGGGGGAGGGAAGGGAAAGGAGAGAAGGGAAAGGGAAAGGAGAGGAGGGAAAGGAGAGGAGGGAAAGGAGAGAAGGGAAAGGGAAAGGAGAGGAGGGAAAGGGAAAGGAGAGGAGGAAAAGGGAAAGGAGAAGAGGGAAGGAAAAGGAGAGGAGGGAAAGGGAAAGGAGAGGAGGGAAAGGGAAAGGAGAGGAGGGAAAGGAAAAGGAGAGGAGGGAAAGGGAAAAGAGGAGGGAAAGGGAAAGGAAAGGAGGGAAAGGGAAAGGAAAGGAGGGAAAGGGAAAGGAAAGGAGGGAAAGGGAAAGGAGAGGAGGGAAAGGAAAAGGAGAGGAGGGAAAGGGAAAGGAGAGGAGGGAAAGGGAAAAGAGGAGGGAAAGGGAAAGGAAAGGAGGGAAAGGGAAAGGAAAGGAGGGAAAGGGAAAGGAGAGGAGGGAAAGGAAAAGGAGAGGAGGGAAAGGAAAAGGAGAGGAGGGAAAGGGAAAAGAGGAGGGAAAGGGAAAGGAAAGGAGGGAAAAATGAAAAGGATCTTTCACCACGATGATGTGGGAGTGGGATAAGATCAGGGGGCTGCAGTTGTGCTCAGGGCTGGGGACCTGCAGCTTCCCGGGGTTCTGGGAACACATTGAGCAGTAGTAGGGAGAGGTGCAGGCACACAAAAATGGAGAGATGGAGGATGGTTTGAAAAAAAATGCCACGAAAAAAGTAACAAAAAGTACTAAAATTGGTTTTATACACATACACGAGCTTGTATTCAAATTGAAGGGTAGAATTCAAGAGAAGGAAATGCTGGAATGAAAGAATCAAACTGGGAGCCAGTTCCCAGCCCCGTCCCAGCCTCCCCTAGGAAGAACTTTCCCCCCATTTCATGGAATCATGGAATCATTTAAACTGGAAAAGACCTTTCACATCATCAA
>JANPWX010000214.1:0-12384 GCA_024734555.1 Trochalopteron elliotii
TCCAACCTGATCTTGAATGTTTCCAGGGATGGAGCACCTAACACCACTTTGGGCAAGCTGTTCCTGTGTTTCACCACTCTCATTGTAAAAAATTTCTTCCTTATATCTACTCAGAATCTATCCCCTTTTATTTTAAAACAATGAGACCATGTCCTATTACTAAAGACCCTATTTAAAAATCTGTCCCAGTCTTGCTTAATAAGCCTCCTTTAAGTACTGAAAGGACACAACAAGGTCTTCCTGGAGCCTTTTCTTCTCCAGGCTGAACAATCCCATCTCTCTCAGAGCTGTTTCATTGCTTTGATCTTTTTTGTGGCCTTCCTTTGTACCACCTCCAACAGGTCCATGTCTCTCCTGTGCTGAGCACTCCAGAGATGAATGCAGTATTCCAGGACAGTATCACAGATTAAGTGATGCACTTCACCTGTAAGAGAAGTAGCAATATGTTTATTGATATGAACCAGCAATTTAACGAAGTCTGATAGTAAATGTGACAGTGGTTTAACAAGATTTAATTCAAGGTACACTTGATTTTTTACTGCATAAAAGTCAGATTCAGATAAAACTGCCAGGGACACCCTCCTATTGAGTCACAAGGTTCAGAAAAAACCCACAGCTTTCTAAACTGCTTTCTGAGGGGAGTTTAGATGGATGCAGACTTAGTCCCAGACTAGGTCAGTGGTTTATGCCTCAAGGAAAACCTGTGCACAATCAATCCTTTATATCATTTAGCTATGATTTCAAAGTTTAGCATGCTGTCAATCACTTATCAAGAATCTGTGGCAGTAAGAAGTCTCTCAGCCATGAGGAGTAGACCTGAGAGGCATTCCTGCTCAAGGGGAGATCCTGACATGCAATTCACTCCCATGCAGGACAGCTTAATGGGCCCAGGCTGTCCACTATTCCTGGAGTAAGAAGATTGACTTACAGTCATACTTACATGCCAGATGTATTTTGGGTTATTGCACGCTCAGCCAGCCCTGAGCGTTAGAGCAGAACTAACTGTCCTTAGTTCTCGAGCAAGATTTAGGGCCCTCAGTTGTTGTGTTGTTATCTGTAAGTCAGACACAGCCATCACAACCAGCACTGGTGGCTACTCCTTACACAGAAAAAGACAGGGTGGGGACCACACTGTCACAATGCTGTCCCACAAGAGGAAAGCAGAGGGGGAGAATCACCTTTCTCAATCTACTGCCCACACATCTTCTGAGTCAGCCCAGGATGCAGTTGTCTTTCTGGGCTGTGAGTGCATTGCTGGCTAAGTCCAGCTGCTCATCCACCAGTGTATCCCCATGTTGTCTCAGCAGGGCTGCTCTCATTCCCTTCATCCCTCAGCCTGTATTGGTACCAGACATTGTCCCAACCCAGGCAGAGAACCTTGCACTTGGCCTTGTTCACCCTTATGAGATTCCCACAGGACTATTTCTTGATCTTGTCCAGCTCCCTCTGGATGGCATCCTGTCCTTCGGGGCTGTCAACCACACCACTGAGCTTGGTGTAATGTACAAATTTGCTGAGGGTGCACTCAACCACACTGTCTATGCCATTGATAAAGGTATTAAATACTACTGATCCAAATTTGGAAGCTTGATGACACCACTGATCACTAATCTTCATTTGGATATCAAACAATTCAGCACCAGTCTGTGATTATGGCTCTTCCTAAAAATTTGTTTTGGTAAACTTGTAGCCTTAGAATGAGCCACAAGAAACTAAACAACTGAACTTTTGCTTTAGTGACAGAAAAGTTCTTTAGAAGACAAAATTCTAAACGGACCTCATGGAAATGGCAGACAGGCATGTGAACTGCAGATTTACATACTAATCTGGCACACATAAATTGAAGCCTCTTTACCTAGAACTACCCACCCACTCCAGGTGGTGACTGTGTAAGGACCTACTTACATGGGAGGCGAGTGTGTAAGTAAGTGCCTTTAACAGTTCATGGAGATCTGGTGTGCTGGTTTGGGCTGGGGTAGTTAACTGTCTTCGGAGTGGCTGACATGGGGTTGTGTTATGGATTTGTGCTGAGCAGAGTCGATAATACAGAGATGTTTTTGTTATTGCTGAGCAGGCCTTAGACACAGCCAAGGCCTTTTCTGCTTTTACTACTACCACTCTGGCAAGGAATTTGGGGATGCATGGGAGGTTGGGAGTAGACACAGCTAGGACGGGTGACACAAATTGACCAAAGTGATATTCCATACCGTATGACATCATGCTCAGTGTATCAAGGAGGAAAAGGAGGAAGGGGTGGGAGAGACACATCATATTTGGGGTGATGGCCTTTGTCTTCCCAACTATTGCACATGATGGAGCCCTGCTCTCCTGGAGATGGCTGAACACACCCACCTGCCCATGGGGAGCAGTGAATTAATTCCCTAGTTTGCTCTGCTTGTTTGCACTGTGTTTGCTTTCCCTGTTAAACTGCCTTTAGCTCAGCCCACGGGTTTTATACCTTGTATCCTTCTAATTCTCTTTCCTAATCCTGCAGGTGAGGGAGTGAGTGAGCGGCTGCCTGGGGCTTGGCTGCTGGGTGGGGTTAAACCACGATAGTCCTTGTTTGGTGCCTAATGTGGGGCTTGAAGGGTTTGAGATAATGACAGATCTGATTGGGATGTGATAGACTGAATTTATATCTGTTAGCTGGTAATGAGTGGGCACCTATGCTTGCCATGGGGTACACTTTCCTGACTGCATGTTAGAGCCTAGTGCTAGTTAGTGACTGCTTTTTGCTTTTGCTGCTTGCTGTAGTGCTCTGCTACTTCTCACCTTACTGAGTTGTGCCTGGGAACATCTTGATACCAGCTATGGTGATGTGCTTGGGCTGGCAGGTGGCCAGGGTGCTCCTGCTGTTTGTGTGCTGCTGCACTGGACGGGCTGGAACATTGGTCTGAACCTGAGCAGAAGGTCAGAGAGAGTGAGCAGCTGCCTGGTGCTTGGTTGCTGGCTGGGGTTCAACCATGACATCTGGTCAGCTAAGGCAATGCAGCACTGAAGAGAGCTGGCTGTTGGACCAGTGCAAGTGGTCACTGCACTCCCACTCCAAGTGGATGCAATGAACATGAGAAATGGCTGAGAAAGGAAGAAGACTCTCAGTTAGAGGATAATTCCTATCCAAGAAAAGTAAACGGAAAGGAAGGCAGCTAGCATTACACCTGTGTTTTACAATTAGTAATCTGAGAGCACTGCTAACTGAACAGGAGTGATTTCCCTGGACCATAATCCAGTAGCTGACCAGTGAGGAAAAAGAAAGGGGTGAAGAAAGATGAAGGTACCGGGGGAACACCAAGGTGGGATCAGGATGCACTCTGGTTCATTTATGAAAAGTAATATTTAATGTGGCTCTCAATACTCAGGGATCAAAAAGGGTTTTTTCTAAGGATATGAAGTCTCCATGTGACATGTCAGCATTCTAAGAAACATACTCCCAAGCTGACAGGAATTCAAGAAGGTGAAATTCTCTACAAGGTTCTGCTATATTGTATGTAAAGCAGGTACTGACATCTCTGCAAATATTCTAGCTCACAAAATGAAGTTTAAAACCACATGTTGATAAAAATATATAGGCAGAGATAGAGCCAGACAAACAGACTTCCATGTTTGCACCAGCAAGAGAAGAAGATATTACCCTGACATGCTCACCCACAATAAATCAACAAATGCCAGGAGAGACTGGATTAACCTAACAAGGACACACCTTCTCTAATATCCTGTTGGCACAGAAACACCGTGGAAGAGGAGGGCAGTGGTTCCATTAGTTGTGTGTTTGACAGAAAACTTCCTTGTCATGGAAGTATAAAATTTCCTTCCAGTAAAGGAAATGGGGAGGGGTTTGAAAGGTCATCCCCTCCACGGATAACAGAATAAATGCTCACCCTGCAATATCTTTGTTGTGTTTCTGAGCTCTAATAAATCAGAATTCAGTTCATGTTTAGATCAGTATTCTCTGATATATAAATATATAAAATTATAAGGTAGTATTTAAAATAAAAGCCACCCAAAAATTTCAAGCAGATATTGCCTGATCAAAGCAGGAGTAAAAGAGAAGCACTGTAGTTCTACTCTGTTTTTCCCCATAATAATGTGCACTTCATCATTCATGTACATTAAGGAAAGTGAAATGTTATGGACCCTTTATAAGGATGTAAAAATACAAAAGTTGATTAGGTTCTTCAGTAGAATGATGGTCATATTACATCACATCATCACTTTCCAGGGTTTTTGCAGTCTTCTTGGAAAACCTCAAGATTATGAAATCACTGTGGAGACAGGATTTTTTCTTTAACTCAGCTTGGAAAGAAATATTCCCCAGAATTAAAGTCATAAAATATGGCAGCTCACCTTGCCTTTCTGGTATGCTACACTGACAAGCTGAAATTCTGTTCATCACAATAATGTTCAATTGAAACAGACAGTTTCTATCCACAGTATGACCCAGACAGCTAAGAAGACTTAGGCACCTTTATTCTTCCCAAAAACCAAAACGAAAAATCAAATTAATGCAGTCTCCTCATGCAGCAGAGAAGTCACCCATCCTGTCAGCACACAGCATGTGGCAATTTCACAGTGTCACTGTGCACTCACAGGAAAAAGGAAAAGCAGCTCCTCAACATAAATAAACATCTGTTAGTTCTGGGTCCTGGTGCCAGAATAACTTCTGGGGTTTCTTTGGAATCTTATATTCTAGACAGACAAGCCACCTGAGAGGAAACCAGGAATTCACCTCCCTTTCTGCTGTCCCCATCACCCAGCCACCCCCATCATTCCTTTGTGGGCATTTTCCTGAAGGCCAAGGGAAAAGTGATCCTTTCTTGCATGCTGGCTGCTGAAGGCACAGAGGGCACACACACATCTCCCACTGGCAGTCCCCAGCTTGACAATTAGACTGCTCCCTTTGGACACTGGGCTTTGAGGTGCTGCATTTCCCACACACATGGAAAGAATAGGATAGCACAGTGTAGGATATAATTTCTCTGTCAGGTACTGTGGGGGGCACTGTAAAGATCAAGTCCATCAAATTTCCTTTAGAAATGGCACTGGCATAATTACGCTGCATCATGGTGGAAGAAATGGGATAGAAGACTTCTTGATGTCACTTTGTTTTACTCCAGTGTCCAGTGTGTCTCACACAATGTGGAAAGCACTTTCCAAGGGCAGACTGGATGCATTTGGAAATGCCCCTCTGGTCTGGTATTCCAAAGACAGGGTCAGAAATAAGCCATCTATGCTCTGGCTGAGAAAGTGGAACTACAAACATCTATTCCTGATGTACGAACACTACCCTGCATTTTGAAATTAAAATACACCATGCTTCCTGAGACTTGGTTGTGTGGCACTTCACCACAGTCTACCACTGAGCTCAAAGATTTTATGTAAATAGACAAACAAGACTAATTCAGTCCTCAGCTTCTTGAGAGCTGCACTGGTGTTCACAGCTGATTTTACAACTTTTCTAGAGTACCTCTAGAGTAAGAATTAAACCAAGACCTTTTTACAGTGAGGATTCTCAGGTACTGGCACAGGCTGCCCAGACAAGTTGTGGAGGATCCACCACTGAACATGATCAAAACTGGACTGGACAATACTCTGAGCAACCTGCTCTAGTTGACCCTTCAGCAGGGCAGGGTGGACTAGTTCTCTAGACAGTTCTCCAACTGGAACTATTCTGTGAAATTTATTTTGCTTTACAATAATTATGACATATTGATTTCTTATTTTTTCAAGAAAGACAGCTAAGAAATGAAAAGTAGCTAAAGAACAGTATTAACATAACTTGAAACAAAGCATATAAAAATTGTCATTTCTCCTGTGTAAATGAAACAATCCAAAAAATAGAACACACAAGCTAGAATTCCTGATGAGGTTTTCAAGAAATTGGGAAAACTTATATGAAATGCTATCTCATGGCATTTTATTTCAAATAACATGATTGCAAAAGATTTTTTCAGTTGTATAAGGAAATTATTTTAGGCTAAAGGGATTTATTGAAAGGACAGAAATCACAAAGATATTTTCTACCTATGAAACACAGAGCAGACAGGGATTTTCATTAATGCATGCTTGGAAATAAATACTCATGGAACTGAAAAACTAAAAAGTGCTAATTTTGTTGACATCCTTTCCTCCTTATTTCATAAGAATTTACACGTCACAGTTTTATTTTAAGACTACATTCACCACCCACACAACTAAGTATGAGTTAGCAGTGTATGCACATGAGTCAACAACACAACCTTGTGATGGCAACAGCCAACCACGTTGGGGGCTGCATTGGCAAGAGAGTAGCCAGAGCTTCAAGGAAAGTAATTATCTTCCTCCATTCAGCACAAGAGCTCATCATCACTGTGGTGCTCAGGGCAGGCTCCCCAGCACAAGAGAGATATCAGCTCACTGGAGTGAGACCAGTGAAGGGGCACCATGATGGTTGGGTTCTGGAGCATGGAATGTAGCAGGGCACAGGACCTAGATCTCATCTGGAGATGACCCTGGGTAGGGAACATCTCGCTGTCTTCAGACATCTGATGGGAAAGTAGAGGGAAGACACAGCCAGGCTGCTCTCAGAGTTATCTTGGGAAAGAACAAGGACCAACTTTTAAAAATTGTACCAGAGAAATTTCCATTAGGTATTGTCATGGGCAAAAACTGTTTCCTCCTTCAGGGAATACCCATGAATTTCATTTATTTTCCAATTAGCAATCTATTAATTACAGATTACAGGTATCAAGGGAGACTGAAAAAACCAAACAACCCTCAGGAAAAATCCTGCTTTGCTTCACACACTTCTTCCTCTCCCCTCCCCCAGGCCTTTTGCTCACCCCAGGCCACGCTCAGCTCTTCTGCTGAGGCAGTGGCCAGCATAGGAGACTGGGCTGGTTCCTTCACTGGCAGCAGCTTCTCCAGGCTGCACCTTTCAGCTCCTGCTCTGGCAAAGCCTTGGACCCAAATCCTGCCCAGGTATTCTCTTCTCTCTTCCTTCCTCCTGCTCTGTGGACTTCTTTTGAAGAGTTTTCAAACAAAAAAAGCAGGGAGTGAAGCAGGGAGTCTCACCAGCCAGGCACATGTTGATTCTTAATTTCTAATGCTGTGCAGAAAGTCACACATGCAAGAAAGTGCATTTGCTCTCCCTACCCTGGTGTCTCTTCATCTAGCAGCTGGTTCAGCCCTGGAGCCATTGTGACACTCAGGCCACAACAAAAGTCATGTCTGCATTTGCAAGCCTGCCTGGGCTGTGCCTGAAAGACACCTGGCCTGAATTATTCTTCTTGCTTCTGGCTTCTGGCAGGGTAAAAATGCCCCAGAGACAGATGGTGGACCCTGCTGTGGAAGAAAGAAGGTCCTGGCACTGCAGTTTCAGGGCGGGGTTGAGCCTAGGTCTCCTGCTCTCCTGAGAAATGATCTGACCATGAGCTGTGCAACAGGGACACAGCTCAGCCACCTGAATGGGATCTGCTTGTTCTTTTGCTTTCAGGTTTTTTTTCTTATAGCTGCTCTTGACTGGTTTATGTGGACTTCAAGTAGACAGTGTCAGGCATATTCTGACACCACCTAGAGATGAGGCCACTGGGGATATTAGAAATTAATTGGTTGTATGGCTGGGTCACCACAGATCTTGAAAAGAGGCAAATACAACCTGCTTAAATGTGGGGCACCAGCTATCCCTCTCATCTCTCTTCTTAGGCATGGCAAGTATCTATCAGCTTGTTTGACCATCCAAATAAAAAGTCCCAACAATGGAGTTCCCCATCTTTCTTCACCGACACAATCACCCAGTGGATTTCTTCCACATGATGATGAACTGTAATGAAAGTCTTTTGTCCTTTTTCTTGTGTTTGCTTCAGTAGGAGCTTTCTCATCAAGGTGAGATTGATTCCAGTAGGGGTAGGCTGCAGATCTTATATATAATTAAATCATGACAATAGATAAATGCATAATTTAATCATAACAATAGATAAGATATATCAGGAGCTGAATACTATAATCACATCTTATAATTTCAACACTTACGCACACAAATATAATGGTGATTACTCAAATCTATCATAATGTTGTCTACAAGTACAAAGTCACAATAGGTTCTCAAACAGGCACATCCATTCCCTCAGGCCCATACTCTGTTCTCCAGGGGTTAGAGTGCAGTTCTGTTATGATTTAATTCTGACACAATGATTGGGTATAATATATACCATAGCACTGTGCATTGTTAAAACAAAAGCTGTGCCCTTACTGCTGGTTGGATTATAAGTGAAATTAAGTAGTTAACGCCAAGAGTGGAATTCTCTTTTAAATCTACTTGCATTATCTCAGGTTACCTTTTGAATTTCAGTGGGAAAATTACTTTCATCTCCTGTATAATTTCTGCCACAGTAAATTGCACCCGCAACTGAGAAGCATGTGTGGTGCAGAATGTACAAGAGTTGCCGTGCTGATTAGCACAAATAAAGAAGTGAAGGTGCCATGTTCCAATGTGGGAAACTGCAAGGAGTTCTTTTAAAAATAGGTGGTCAAGAACAAAATTAAGCCAAATGAGGCAAACATTGTATCTGAGAACCATTTATTGGTAATGAAGGAGAAAAATAAAAAGGAGTTACCATACTAAAGAGGGGTAGAAAAGACAGAGCAAAAGGAAGAAAAATGTGAGGGAGAGAGAGAAAGAGAGAGCGATTGAGAGAGAGATCACAGTGGTGGCAGGCTCGGAGGTGGGCAGGGTTAGACACAGGGGGCTCAGGCAGGGATGCAGAGATGAAGCAGGCAGGGTGTTGGTCAGGGACACAGGGAGGCAGGACAGACTCAAGGGCAAGCAAGAGCCAATGAGGGCAGGAGAACCAAAAGGCAGGACTCCAAAAGCAAGTTCAAAAAACCCCAAAAAAGCATCAAAAGGCAAAGGACAGAACAGCCCCCAAAGAGCCCGCAAGGCTTGTGATGCAGTTACTTTTATGCCCAAAGTCCACCTGCTGACAAGAGACCATTAGCCCAGTCCAATGTCCCATTGCAGTCCACTGGTAGAGATCTTTCGCCATCTGATTGCAGAATGTCCCTGGGGTACAGTGTCTTTGGTGTTCCCCTGCAGACTGCCTGTCCCATGAATGACATGACATGGCTGCCAGGCAAGGTCTCCCCAGAGATTAGGCTTTGCTCCATCTTCTCCTAGCTGCCTCCTGGACATGGCACACATGCACCCCTCCCCCATGTGCCCCTGACAACCCCTGGCATAACAAAACTGATTTGGCTCCTCACAGAGGGTCTCCACCTTGTGGGTCAAGCTTGTTTATGTATGAACCAAATGTAGTTCATGCTGGCAATGACTGTTTCTGCAAGAAGGATAAGCGGTCCTTCCATGGTTAGCTTGATCTTCAGTGGGGATGCATGGCATCATTCCCAGTATCATTCCTGGGAAGAGAAAACAAGACAAGTCCTGGAGGGGTTAGTCCAGACAGTGGCTCAAGTTGTTTAACAGCTCGGGCTAGTGATAAATGTCGTTTTTTCCACTCAGGATATCTCTGTTCTGTCTCTTTAAATGCAGCTGAATTGAATAGTAAAGATCTCTTTAGTCCGTCAGGGATAATTTGACCTTGACATTCCTCAGGTAGACTGCTGCTTCCTCCACCTTTTTGGTGGACGGCTCCTGCGATTCGAGTTGCCCTCCATGACATGGATGCTCTCTCAATGTGCCTTACCAGTTTTGCAAAATTTAGCACAGCAGCGGTTAGAGGCACGGAATATCAAAACCCAGAATGTTTTCAATATGAATTTTAATTGCAGAATGAGAAGCTGACATCCCCTTCTCAACACCTACTGCTCTTTTCTTGTTCTCGATCGCGCTCCGCGAGCATTGCCCCCGCCGGCAGCTCACTGTCCCTTTCCCGACCCTGCTGAGCTGCGAGCAGCCCCTGTGCCTGCAGCCTCTCGGAGCGCTCCAAGCAACGCGTCCGAGCCTCTCTTCCTGACGGCGCTCAGCAGCGAGCAGCCCGCAGCCTACTCTCCCTTTCACTATCGCACTCGGGAGCAAGCAACACTTGCTACTGAAGCCTATTTCCTCTCCCACTTAACAGATCCTGCAGTCCTTTCACCAAACCCTGCAGAGATCCAACCATCTCTCCCCCTGCCTGTTTGTTGGCATACCTTTTGGGCAAAAACTAGCAGATAAAACTGCTTTACTTTTCCCCTTAATGTCTTTTGTTCACTTAACACCACATTTATCCATTTAAGCCCTGCCTCAGGGCTATTCAAATTTCCATTTGCCCATTCTGTGCCCGTGGGAGTTGGGCACACCTTATATTCTTCCCATCACTATCTGTCTGGAATTCATGGGTGATATCCCAAATGGACCCCTTTAACCACGGCATCCTGTCCGTGATGCCAAAAAAGGGATGTCACAAACTTAAAGGGAAAGGAGCAGCCAAGATTCGTAAATGCTCATGGTTGAAAGAAACGACAAAAGTTAGAGGGTCTGCAAAAAATCACGAAGTTTTATTATACACTTGGTGTGGAAATTGGAGTGTTAGTCCTTGACTACTATACAAGCAGAGGAAGGAAGGAAGGAAGGAAGGAAGGAAGGAAGGAAGGAAGGAAGGAAGGAAGGAAGGAAGGAAGGAAGGCCAGCCAAACATTAATTCACTGGAATCTCATTTTGAAACTTCCAGCAAATGCAACATAACAACAAAGAGAGATATTGTGCCTTCATCCAAAAAAACCCAGAAACTGTGACTTGCTGGAAGTGCTATGACCAGTTCCTGGCCCTGCCCCAAGGAGCATATTTTATCTTATTAGAACTTAATATAAAGTGCATGAATAGCCCAGGGAACAAGGACGAGCATTCAGATTCTAGGAGAAGACTTGCATGCACTACTACTTGAACACCACTGAACCAAGAGTTGGTGGAGTCATCTTTCCACTCTGTAAGGCAGATTCCCAAGCCTCAGAGTTAACCTAAAGGCACTGACCTGTGTCCAGTAGGTACCCTGACTGGGTAGCTACTACCACCAGGCCAGTTCCTAGGTTTTAACAAGTTAGGAGCTACAGGAAAGAGCTTCTAAGTGCGTGTCTGACATACCTATCTCAGAACACTTGTGCATGGAAAAGGGAAACACCAGGATCCAACCTGCCCTAAGTGCTGAGTGCAGCAGGAGATATATAACCTGCCTGGCTATTTTACATTCACAGGTGCCAAGCCTGCCTTCCCTAGATGAGAGAGAAGAAATACCTACAACTTTTCTGCAAGTACTGGCGGGAGCGGAGAGTTGGTTCTCTCAAAGGCAAGGAGAAGTGCCTGCCTGGGAGATATTGTCTGGACACTTCTTTAGCACTGTCACATCTGAGCTTAATGTTCTCAGCCTGAAACTACCCAAATCACTGTCACTAGTTTCAAGAACACCAGGCTTCGGGACAGTTGTTGACTTGGAAAAACCCTTTCTATTATTATTAGTTATTATCTTATTATTAGTTATTGCTACTGCATGAAGCTCTGGCATATCACACCGGTGATATTCCTGTGACTTGCCAGCTGGAGTCGCTAACCCTTGTTTCAAAGTCTTACTTCTTCCACCGTCTCTTTCCCGTTTTCTAAACCAGTACACTGAGAGAACAAACACTGAAAAATTTACGACACCACTGTCTGTGTTTTGCTCTCAGATGGAAGAATAATGCATAGTAGTGAAGTAGCGACTGCAGCAGCTTCGGGGAAAAGACTAAAAAAGCCGATGACATCTAGAGGACGCAGGCGCGGGGCCGCGCCGGGAAGCGGCAGGGTTAGCACAGAGCCAAAGCCGGGCTCGGGGCAGCGGCTCAGCACGGCGGGCGCTGCGAACGGGCTGCACTCCGCTGAGCCAGGGGGGAAACGGAGGGTAGAGGGGACACGAACCCGGGGCGGGGCGCGGCGGGGGGAGCCTATTCTGCCCGTCCGGCACCCACTGACAGTCCCAGAGAGGCGGCGGAATCCCCGCTGACTCACGGCGGGGGCGGTCCTGCCCGCTGAAAAAGCCGGTCCGAGGTCCTAACGGGAAGAGGGATGCTCTGAATTCCTCTCCCTCTTTCTCTCCTCTCTCTCTCCTGCCCTTCTCCTCTCCTCCGGCGCCGGCACAGACCGCACCGTCGGGCCCCGACGTGGGACGCGCCCGCGGCAGGAGCTGCGGCCGGCAGCCCGTGCCCGCCTGGCCCATGGCGGGACCGCGGGACCCGGCGGAGCGCTGCTCCTGCCGTAACACCAACTGCGTGGAACGGCCGCTGCGCCGGCTCTTCGAAGGGCTGGCGAGCGGCGTGGCCGCCTGCCCCTGGCCCTTCGTGCTGCTGCCGCTGCTGCTGTCGGGCGGGCTGGGCGCCGGCTTCCTCTTCCTGCCGCAGCGGGAGGCGAACGACATCGAGGAGCAGTTCACGCCGACCTGGGGG
>JANPWX010000214.1:17166-39463 GCA_024734555.1 Trochalopteron elliotii
AGGACATTCTTCAAGATCATGTTCCTTGTAATTTTATTTGGGGCTCTTCACGGCCTTGTTTTTATTCCAGTGTTTTTAACATTTTTTGGAAACTTCGGCAGATCACCCAACACCAAATGTAAAAAACTTGAGCTTGAGAAATTATAAAGGTTGTTTGTGACTAAGTTTAATGTGTTTTAATTTATATTTATTATATGTAGGTTCAAATGCAGTGACTGTCAGGGAATATAAGACATGAAGAAAATGAAAGACAAAAAAAATAAACACAATAGGGAAGCAAAGGCTTCAGAAAAGCCAGACAAGAAAAATAACAGAAGAAATTAAACCTTAGAAATTGCATTTGCATTTCAAATTTTTGTGTCAACATCTTAATGTTCTTAGATATTTTTCTGTGTTTACTGAATGCATTAAAGTTATTTAAACACTCTCTACTGTGTCAGCTTAATGGACTACGTTACATGTTTGTCAGGACATGTTCACAGTGGGGAAGGGTAACTTCCACTGGACTGCATTTTCCCCCTGTTTGCCTTGGTGCTGTAACTCATTCCAACACTGAGCTGGAAGACAAGTTTTGCCCAAGAGGCTCAAGTGTGGATATTTTACAGCGAAATTACAAGAGGACAGAACTGTCTCAGACTGCGATAACTTGTTAGCCTTCAGGAGTCAAAATGTGCTTAGGTTCCTAATGCAGCACAAGAAACCCTAGGGGAAGACTCACCCTAAGCTGACTCCCATTTTCTATTCAAATCTTTTTCTTGGTGTCCTGTTCTCTAGCTAAGGTTGAACATCTGGTACCCTTAAGAAGTTTATGTGTAGCTTCTGTTGGCTGCAGTTTGCAGAGGGATGTATGTATTTATTGACCTTGCATGGACCTCCTGAGAAGCACCTTGGGAGATGATGTTGCCATGGTATGACAGGGTAAGAATTCACTAGAGAGAATCACACCCTGATTTGAGACAAAGTGAAAAAGAAACCCAGGTTTAAGCAAATCAGATGTAAAACTGTAAACCCATAAATTCCATTGCGTTCGTAATGTGATGTGTTGATAAAGCAGAGGAGCTTTCGCTAAATAAGAGTTAAGAATATATGAAGTGGCCTTCTAACTTGTAGGGACAAGACAGAAGTAAAAGTCAATTCATTTTGTTGTTAATTCGTTGCGAATATCACCAACAACCCATTGGAAATAAAGTGAATGATGGTAACTGATGTAATTCTGGAAAAATTGGTGTAGAAGTTATTAAAGCATTCAGTCTATGTCTGCTGCTGTGGAGGGTTTCTTCTGACAGACCAAGTGTGACAGAGTCTGCCTCTGTTTCCTGTGACTTCTGGCCCATTTCATGAGACCCAGTAGACAGGGCAGGATCCTTCTGTTTCCTCCTGAACAGTTTTTGAAAGAGTAGTGAAAGACTGAAAACTCATATTAATCTTAGAACAAATCTGCTCCTGAGCTCAAAGTCAAAACCCCATGCTGAATCTCAGACTTAGAGCCAGCAGCATTAAGTTTCCAGGACAGGGCACTGACCACAAAGCTAGATTTGGGAAAAAACAAATGCACTAGAGTGCACAACCCCATGCACTGGAGTTTCCACTTCTCCCATTAAATATTTCACGGTCCATACTAGTGCTCTAATGGCAAATGTTCCAGCCATTTATGCAGTGATGATGCTGTGGAAGGAGCAGATGATGCTCTCAACATTGGCCAACACCAGAGGAAGGCCTCTTAATAAACGCACGTGAGTCACGGGCTTGGAAAAAGCGAAATCTGCTTCTGAGGGAAGTAGAGAGAACAGTCTATTTAAAGCAGGTACTCTCACCTCTCATCGTGTTGTTTGGCCATGTTTTAGAAGCAAAAATAGCTCTCCTTGCTTCTAGCCTAAGTTTCCAAGCAGATCAATAGAGCAGAAAGTTAGGAATGGCTTGATTGTCTAACTTCACAGCCCGTTTAAAGGGTTAAGATTTAGAAAACTCTTCTGACATTTCAGCTCAGATCATCAGAGTAGGAAGGAGCAGGCCACAATTTCCACTGGAACTTTCCATTTGTTTTGTATTAAGCTTGCTGGTAGAATTCTGGCATGCCAGTCTCAGGAATACAGAAAATTCAGAATTATGTCCAAATTTGAATTTCTTATTTTTATGTGCCACCCTGCTTGTGACTACTTCAGAGGTATTTAAAAAGCAAACAGTCTATCTAAGCACTTAGCTCTGCCCTGTTTTCAACAGCAGGAGACTCTTCCTGCTTAAAGGGAACTGAGGTTATTCTCACCCTCTGAATGATTTCTGGAAGCTGCTTTTGTGGTTGTGATGTGTTGACCCTGGCTGGACACCAAGAGCCCACCAAAGCCAATCTCTCACTCCTTAGCTAGACAGGGAAGAGAAAACATGCCAAAAGGCCTGTGGGTTAAGATAAAAGCAGGGAGTGATCACTCACCACTTACCATCACAGGCAAAACAGTTCTGAGTCACGAAAATGAGTTTAGTGCCAATCAGATTAGAAATAAAACCAAATCTTACCACCACCTCTTCCCCTACCCCTCTTCTTTCCTGTTTTCAACTTCACTTCCACTTTACCCCCTCCCCATCAAGCGGTAAGAGCAGGGTGGGGGCGGGACAGGAACTGGGGTTGTGGTCAGTTCATCACAGGTTGTCTCTCCTGCTCCTCCCTCCTCAGGGCAAGGAGGACTCTCACTGTAACCCTGCTACATCTCCTTCACTCACCTTGGTGTCTGCAGAGCTGTTTCTCTCTCATACTCACTCCTCTCTCTCTGGCTGCAGTTGCTCTAGGGCAGAGCTTCTTCCCTTTAAGTGTATTGTTTCAGAGGCTTTATCACAGGGGCTGATGGGCTCAGCCCTGGACAGCAGCAGGTTCTCCTAGAGCTGTCTGGCAGTGCTCTCTCTTTTGGACATAGGTAAGCTTCTGGCATCTTTTCCCAGATGTCACCTATGCAGCCTCCTCACTACAAAAATCCCTGCCACACAAACCCAATCCAATACTCTCCTATCTCTGCCCAATAATTATGAAAGGAGAAATTCCAGCTCTTAGGTGCTCCCAAAAAGAGCACTAGCTATCAAATCCAATGCCTCAACAGACAAGTTTCCTGGAAATCTCACATATGTTACACACACAAAACCAACTAGGAATGGCAGTAAACTCTTCAGTAACAGTTATGCTGCTAAATTGGCCAGAAAGCAAAGATAGCCTTTACAGTTTATGGCTAATCTTGTCATAATCTTTAATGACTTTAATCTTTAATGGTGATATATCACTATTTTTTTTTTCCTTTTTGACACTATCCTATGCATATAGCAAGAAACTTTTGAATAAGAAAAGTAAGTTGGACTTCAAGGACTTACCCCCTCAAACAAGATCATTCAATACAAATTTTAGTAACTTCAAGTAAGAAAAAGGGGTTTTTTGCTTCTCTTTATAAATGCAAATTCACATTATTTAGCTGGAAAAAATCCCTTTCAAGTCCCACTACTGAAGCAGCAATTGAAAAAATGTGTGAATTTCTAGGGAGAACATTCCCTAGAAACCTCATTTAGAGTGCAATTTTGCCATAATTCTTAAAATTTATTTACAATTTTAAATGTTTTATACACTTCAATTTACATACTAGAGTACTTGGTATTACATTTTATAGCAATTTACAATGAATAAGAAAACCAATGTGCATAATTAAAATTAACCTTTATTACTCCAAAAACAGATGCCAAATATGCAGTATATTTCTGTTTCTGTTGGTGTATTTCTGAAATACATGTACAACTGTAACTAGTCAGCCTAGATATTTCCTATGCTGTTTTATAACATTTGGAAGTTCTCCCACGCTGAGAGGGATGCCACTAGAGTAAGCTGACAAAAACAGGCAAAAAGAAAGTTGATCTTGTTTTGAAGGGAAAAAAAAAAAAAGCATGTGCTCTTAATAAAAAAAACGAGGTTATAATCAAGCATTACACTCAGAAAATTCTAAAACACTGTATTACTTCTAGTTTTAGGTGTAGCTACCAGTTTCCATTCACATTTACTGGCACCAGCCCAACTATTTTAATGTCCAAATATGGCAACCCTCAACATTATAATGTGCTAATACATGCCCTCTCTGTAATAGAAGCTTGTAATCCCATAATGCTATAACTGATTGTGCAGAAGGATTATGACCAAGATGTGTTATTCCTAAAAAAACAGTTCTATGAGATCAGAGGAATACTGGCATATAATTGCTAGCCATCACTTCCACTTGATTGGAAACTGCTCTTGTTTTCAAAACATTTTTTGTATTTTCATTAAATTTCCCAAGGTTTCAGTAAGGATTGAAAGAAAAGGTTTTATTTCCCTACTACTACCATAGAACAGAACTGGGAATGTTGTTTTAAACAACAGATGCTTCAAACATTTTCTGAATTACTCTTCAGTGAGCAATGTTGTCCTCTTCAAAGAGATTATCTGCTGGATTATCAAATGCCCGTACACAGTATTAACAGAAACTAGTTCTGTAGAATTTCTAGCAGTGTAAAAGCACTGTCATCAAAGCACTGTCATCTGTCTACTGCAGTAATAAAAATTTTAAGAAACTTGTCAGCAGCACATCAGAGGTCACAGGTATTTCTCTTATCCCTGCTATGGTTCTACCCAAAACATGGTCCAAAGAGGCTTAGACACATTTAGCCTGTTGTTTTTGCATTAAAATTTCTCTCCCAGCCATACACGTGTGTATTTTAACCCCAACAGTACTGGAAACATAACCAGTAACATTTCTGTCAAGCCTGGTGCTCCCACAATGTAGCTTGTTTGTTTATTGAGATGTTTTGTTACCTTTCTAAATACGAAGTCTTTAATAGTCGTCTCTAACCTCAGAGGATGAGTAACAGCTACAGGGCATACTACTACTTTACATCTCAGTCTGTCACTCTCCATAACACATTCCAGAGCACAGATTGTGGGGTATCACTTCAAACACACATGCAGCAGCACAGCCCAGGAAGCTGTGCCAACACACACCAGTGTATCTGCATGTTTTTCTTCTCAGCTTCAACACATTTGATTGAATCAAAATGCTGAATTCAACCCTGAGATTTATCCTTCTGAATAACTTCTTGTGAGAAGAGTATAAGGAGCAGAGAATGAGGAACTTGCTTTATTTTGTGTCTTATTCTGATGAGACACAACAAATAGATGAGTAACAGGAGCTCACAAGAGACAGACTAATATTAAAGTGACACTAATGCCATACACACATCAGGAAGAGGAAGAAAGGCTATGCTGCGTAAGACTACTGCATTGCTAGATGTACATTCTTCAAATTATCAGTTACATATCCCAGAAGTTATCATCTTACTTCTAGTTTTTTCCCCTCTAGAACAATTTGGATTTCTTTGGCATCCAAAGTCTCATATTTCAATAAAGCTTCTGCTAAATTCTTGTGTTCTTTTGCATGAGTCTTCAGGATGTTCTTCGCTCGCTCATAGGAGTCCTAATTTGAAGAACAGGTAGAAGGAGATTTTAAGACTTGACAACAAAAACAACAGCAAGATTCCGCTTTAAAAATTGTTTCCAGATAAATACAGCTTGAGACAAACATTTAAAGTTGTCTCTTACACTTAAAGCTAGCACAGCTCCTGACTCACAAAGCTTTAAAATATAGCTGGCATAATAAATGAAAAACAACCAAACACTTTATGCCATCTGTGCATCTTGCACAGGTAGGGCTAAAAACAAAATCCCGAGACAAACCTTAGAACTGTTACATATGACTTAGAAGACTTACTGGATTTGAAAGTTTCCTGATTTTTATAATGAATTTTTTTTTGCACTATGAACAAAGCTACAGCATTCACAGATTGTTCCTCAAAGACTAGCCTTTTTTAATATTTATAAAACTCAAAATACTATGTAGTTTTACAAAGCTGAAAGCTACCAGCTACTGAAAGTCACCAGTTGCTCAAGTAGATGCACACTGCCAGCATTACCAGCTTCAACTTTTAGTTCTACCCTGGTAGTTCTCACAAGGCCAAGTCAGTTCAAAAACAACTACAGCAAAAGTGTTACTCATTTAAATGTTGTAAGTAACTCTCCTGCTTGTACCAAACTGTCGCCCTGATTCTTTACCGTTCTGATCTTATTTACATATTTCTACTGGAGATTCTCACACATGTAACATAAACAAGTAGATTGTCTTCTCATTCCTCTCTGTGATGGACTGCTGGTTTGACCACTAGGGTCAGAGGGGTGTTCCTCTCATCCCCCAATCCTTGTTCACATTCCAAATCCTATTTAAACCCCAAATCATAATAAACTGCCCTTCTTTTGCTTCTTCAACCTGATGGTGAGTGTAGTTCTTTTGTGTCCCTAACAGCGACACCAAACTAAGTCAGATTACCAGAACAGTGATCATGAAGTTCAGTGATTATCAAATGTTCCAAATTTCCCTAAGCATCTGACACTGATCTCTGTGAGGAATAGGATACTGAAGGCAACACTCTGATCTGATACAGCCATTTCTGTGATCTTATACAGAGTTATAAAATGGAGTTATGAATGGGAGTTATGAAATGTCAAAGTAACATAAAACACCCACATCTGTTCTAAAACAATTTGTAGCCATACTTTCCCTGTGAATTGAATAGGAAAAATACAAATCCTGACCAAATATAGGAGAAGTGTTAAGGCAAATATTAAAAAGCTCAACACCACCAACTTGAGTCACACTACTTGTGCATGACAATCGTCAGCAAGTTTTGATAGAGATTCAAAATTGCAGCTACACTAAATACTTGGGAATACTTCAATCCCTTTGGGTATTTTCACCAGTACAGATTACGTAAATGAATTAAGCAAGCAAGCAGGCATTCAATTCACCTCCTTGTGAATTGTACATATGAAGTATGTGAAGTATGAAGTACTGTGAAGTGTGAGAGTGGAGGGGGAGAGGCTCTTACCCGTAGAAGTGTCCTCACTTCCTGTTCAATTGCAGACTGGGTTTCAGGGCTGACTTTCCCGGTATCAGTGTAGGTCATAACACCAAGCTAAACAATAACAAAAGTACAAAAGTATCTTTATCTTGCCACTGTAGCAGGAATATATAAAAAACTGTCTACAGTTTCAGCACCTATTGCTTCTGCATGCAAACAAAATCGTGAGTCAAATGCCTCCCAAAGTATTAAAGCAGAAGCAAAACAAGAAGCCTATTCATCAACTGCAGTTCTGTAGTTACTGCAGAATTCTACTCCAATAGGTCACAGTACAGACCCTAATGAGGCTTTCTTACTTAAAAACCAAAACAAAATGCCTAGACTACTAATACTTGATGGACAATAAACATGACTAAAGAAGCTTCTAAAGAAAGTCTAGAAAACTTACTGTTGTTACCCCCTTTGCCCTTCCAGACTCAGAATTATCCTCAATTCCAAAATGCCTGGCTTTATTGTAACTATGTCCTGAAGATACTAGAAATTTTCAAGGCAATTTTGAAGTGAAAATCCCATGAGGTAATTTTTTAAACTGTCAAATATACAGGTTTTATAGTTGAGTTCTCTACAGCACACCAGGTCATAAGGCTTACTCTTTCTGTGAAAACTACTTACCCTAATCTCAAAGATCACTGACAAACAAATAGGCTTTAGCTACAGAACAGAACTTGGTTTTGCTCCATATATATATTAAAAGACTGATGATACTACCTTCTCACTCATTCCAAATCGAGTCACCATCAGTTTTGCAATTTTAGTAGCATTGTCAAAATCACTGGAAGCACCTAGAGAGCAAACAGATCTAAGTTACATTACTGAAACCACATTAAACATGCCAGTCCATAGCCTTGATCAAAAACTTTTAACTACCAATCAGCTGACCTGTTGTGATGTGATCACTTCCAAATATGAGCTCTTCTGCTACTCTTCCTCCCATACAGACATCCATCTGTGCAAGCAACTGAGATCTAGTTTCACTCCATCTGTCATTTTCTGGGAGCAAAGATACCTGTAAGTTACAGAACTGTGGTCAGGTAACAAAAACTGAAGAAGTACTGAAGTAATCTCAAAAATATTCTTGTTTTTATCTGAAACAGATAAAGATTTTATGTAACACCTGACATTCTCTGGCCTGCCTCTAGTATACACATTCATCAGGACAGCTCAGCTGAACCACTGAAATAGCCTCCTCAGACCCTGAGCACCCCATCAATGTGAGCAATTTACACCTACTGCCAGAAGAAAGAGAACAACCCATTCTACCAATTACCCCTTATTTCTTACACTTGGACTGTGTACAAATCAACTTGCCCAGAGGATTCAGACCAGTGGTTTTCATTAACTGAATAGATTAACTTGAAGTTCAACAGGAACAGATAAGACAAATATTTTTCTGTTCAAATGCTTGGTAGATAAAGGCAAAACATTAAAACTTATGCATATCTAAGCAAAAAACAAGACATGTAACTGAAGAAGTTTAAAAAAGCCAAACCAGACAAAAAACAATGTGATAAAAGATGTCTGTATTAAAAGTACAGTTGAGCTTCTATGTACCAGTCCTTCAGGTGTTCTTCAAAATTTTGCTGTTGGGTGCTATTTCAACTGCAGCAGAATCAAACTTACTTATATTTCTCTTTCCTTGTACATGTGAACTGTTATACTAGTGCATGGTAATTTATTACAAAATGAAGACAGAAAGCTTTTTATCACACAGAAAAGATGACCTTGGGTTTTCCAAGAGATTGCTCATAACTGAGTATTTCAACAGACTAAAACATTCATTAACAATCACAGCAAAGAACATTGTTACAAATTCCTCTACAGCACCAAACCAACATAAAAATAAAACTAAACAAAGAAATACTAATAAACTAAATAAAATTTAAAAATACTAAAGAAGCTGGATGAAGAAACACTCACATGCCCCAGTGTTGTTCCTCGTGTCATGATTGTGGCCTTGTTGATTGGCATTGCATCCTTGGTGTAATAGGCAATGATTGCATGTCCAGACTCATGGTAAGCTGTGATGGTTTTATTCTTCTCATCAATTTCTACACTTCTACGCTCAGGTCCTTAAACAGAGGAATGTTAAATTAACCTTTTTGTACAGCTGGCCACCACAGTCCACACATTACATACACCCAGAGCACAAAGCAGCTGAGGAACAGCACGTGATCAAAGGGAACTAATGCTTAAATGCAAAACGTTTACAAGTCAGATTTTAATGCCTAAAAATGGACCCAAACATATTCTACAGACAAGCCGCATTTAAAGTACTAGATTTAAAATGCAGTCTAAGCATCTGAGAAAACTGCATTTCTTCTCTCAAGCATGAACAGACCAGATTTATAGTGGTTATGCCTAAGATTTGTGCTATCACATTAGAAGTGAAACAGAAGTTCCAGGTTTCTGGTCACAAGTAGAGGAAGGATAAGAAATCAAGCCAGTGTCTCCCTCCAAGATGAAGTATGACATGCAGCATTTTTAACTTTAACAATAGTATGACATTTTAAAGAGCGTATTCCACACCAGATTTTACATACTAGTCTCTGGCTGCAAAAGGTTCTATTCAGAAATAACTAATAGGAAACTTTATTTGTTAAAAAAACAAACAAAAAAAAACCAACAAAAAAAACCAAAACAAAAAAACCAACCAAACAAAAAATCCTCTCCCAATCCCATGACAAAAAACCCAAACCAAACAAAAACAACAACAACAAAAAATGACCAACCAACCAAAACCCACAGCGCAACAATCCAAAAAACAACACCATAAAACCTTCTCTATTTTCCTATAAAAGTCTTCATCACACAAGAAAAGCTCTGTGTATTGTAATATACATGTACGTCTTTTGTATAAAATCCTACCCATTAGAATTTTGTCCTTGGAGAATTCTAGTTCTTTCATGGTTACCATATCTTTTCCATCAACAGCTGCCTTTAAGGCAGCTTGATTTACAAGGTTTTCAAGCTCTGCTCCAGAAAATCCAACTGTGCCTCGTGCAATTATTTCCGGATCAACAGCTGTAGAGGAAGGAAAAAAAGCCAAATCAAAACCATTTTGTTTATTAGAGTCCATACCATTCCTGAAATTTTAAGCAAGAATCATATTCTATTAAAAATTATGCATTAAAACAAACAAAACAAACAAACAAATCAGTTTTAAAAGAAACTAAGCCTAATTATCAAGACACTATGAACTCCTAGGGACTAGAGAGAAACACTACATACAAGACCATTTTTGTGTTCTTTACTGACACAGTAAAGCCACAACTGCCGATGGAATAAAGGACTAATATGAAGGGGCTGATCCAGTATAAGAATTGTTACATAAAAAGGCACTACAGTAAAATATTTACTTACATGGGTCATACTTGATTTTATTAAGGTACCACTTCAGAATTTCTGTGCGACCTCTTACATCAGGCTTGGGAACAGTAACTTGCATATCAAAGCGACCAGGACGTATTAGAGCACTAAAGGAAATGATGGTTTAGTACATTGACTCAAAAATGCTGCAGTAAACTTACTAACATGTATCAAGGAACAAAAACCCATTACTGTTTCTAAAGATATCTACATAGATTATTGTCTTGTGCACGATGCAAAGAGTATGTTTTTCTTATCTGCTTGTAAAAAGACATATGAAAGATATTTACTGACAACTCATTTTAAAGGGCTTTTTGCATTTGAAAATTTTGAACTATGAACAAGGAATGCAGCTTATCAATTTAGCTGAAAAACTTACAGAAATTTCAAATGCTTAGGAGCATATTATTTCTCCATATTAACTCTGCAACCTATTAAATGCCAAAACCTGATCAATAAACATCCTTTTTAAGCTGGAAAACTCCAGCTATGACACTATAGTACTTGAAGATTATCACAAACAACATCCGTTTTGTTGCAGTGTTTTTTTACTACACGATCTGTAAAACAAGCAATGCATTATACTCACTTGTCTAATGCTTCAGGGAAGTTTGTTGCACCAATAATAACAACACCCTCATTTGGTTTAAAGCTGTGTGGAAAACAAAGCGTGATTTATTTTTTTTTCTAGACACAGAATTTACAATTTTGTCAATAACTACTGCTACTGACCTCACTGGCCAGTCAAAAACATGCTTTCACACTACAACATGTGAGCCAAGAATGACCATGTTTAATCCAGCAACTGGTTAAAAACATGGTCTAATCAGTGTTGAGTTTCTTCCTTTAGACATATAACAAGGCTAAAAAGCCTGAGAAATTATTTAAGATAAACAGCAGCTATTGTGCAAATACAACTCAAAAGCTTCTATTTTCTTTACAATAAGTTCATTAATGCTACTGTTGGCAGTACTAGAAAATTGCCATAAAAGCATATTAAACATATATCTTTAAAAGCATTACCAAATAATTACACAAAACTACAAAGCTGTCAAGAAAAAGTTCACCCAAATATCCAAAATACCAGTCAGTCAAGCGCCTTCTGTGCCCTCAGAAACCATATATTTACCCATCCATTTCAGCAAGGAGTTGATTAATGGTCTGTCTTGAATAGGGGTGCATTGGAGATTCAATTCTTTTCCCACCAACAGAGTCCAATTCATCAATGAAAATAACACAAGGTGCATTTGCTTTTGCTTCCCCTGACAAAAGGAAAATAGCAGAAGGAGCCTTGACCACACAAAGGAACATGGAGTATATCAGGTAGTTCAGCATTCTACTGTTTCTGTTATTCTTGAATTATAAAGTGTTCTATTAGACATCACCAAAACTGTTCTGCCTAAAAAAAAGAAATAGAATCTTGATTCTCTTTATCTCACCATTTCAAAAATGTATCTCCTCATCAGCTTATTCTCACCATGCTACAAGAAATCACCAGTAAAATAAACTATGAAATTGTTGTGTTTTGCACGAACTTCCTACAAGAGTTTATTTTATAGGCTTGGGTAGAGAATATTTGCCTATCAAATAAAAACAATATGAAATGTGACGGGTCTCAACATTAACTTACTTCAATAGAACCTGATTGTCATTTTACAGTGAAGGGTTCACACTCAAGTTAACAGGTATTAAAACACAAAATAAAAATGCAGTAATAAACGTGAAGACCATCAATTGATACATGCATACTAGGATGCAATTCATCTCACCCCCCTGATATATCTGTAACATTAGTATTAATGAACAAGTCAAGTATCTACACTTCCATAGTCAACAGAAGGAAATGTATTTTTAAGGTACTACACGTATTATATTTTGTATCTCATCCATGTAAAATCACCTTTCTTCTACAAATGCAAACTACTTTGTACCTTACATGTATCTGACCCTATCAATCTTCCATTTAAGAGGGAAGCTGGATTTTCTCCTCCCCAATAATATTTTCACACTTAAAACAGGAAGTCTCTTCTGTGAAAGTTACAAAATCTAAACATTAGATTTAAAAGTTTTGTTATCATGTCCTTTATTCTGAGCCTGTTGATGGGGCTGAGAAAGGAAATCTCAGCTTATTACCATGCCATGATGCCATAAAGCTTTAATTTAGATTAAAAAAAACCACAAACAACTAAATGAGGGCAGTAATTGAGAAGGTTAACACAATTTTTTAATCTTAAATTTACAATTCAAATTTACAACAATTTATGTATGACTAATTAAGTTACAACTTCGAATATTCAATTTAGTTTATAGAACATTACATTTCTAATTAAATTACTACTTCTCTCTGGGACCATTGTAAAATCAGTTATAAGTTAAACTATAATTTCATGTGATGGTTAGGAAAATTCTACAGTTAACTGATGCTCACAGAATTGTGACTTTTACCGACACAATTAAAGCTTTATTACCCTCATACACTGCTACTTTACAGTAACCAAAACTGTAACTAACCAAGCCATGTAAGCAACACTGAATACTTAATCTTGCACGTGAAAAGATTTCAAACCCATGAATATTTAACTTACTGAACAGGCTTCGGATGCGACTGGCTCCCACACCAACAAACATCTCATCAAACTCCGACCCGGACGCGTAATAAAATGGAACATCAGCTTCACCAGCCACAGCCCGGGCAAGGAGTGTCTTGCCAGTACCAGGTGGTCCAACTAACAAAATGCCTAAAAGACAAACAAAAAACCCCAACAAAACCACCACAACCAACACAGTCTACTTATATGAGTAGTTTCTTCATGCATTAGAAGAAATAATGTACACTTGTCTCCAGAGAGCTGTTAAGATGCCGTTTCAGGCAGGGTGCATTACTGACAGTCTGAAGGACCTTCCTTGCAACAAATCCAGATACAATTTGATCCATATTTAAACAACAACAAAGACTTGCAAGACCATCAGAACAGAAGACTGAAGTATTCTGCAGCTTTACTGTCAACTCTAGCAGCTGAATCTCTAACAGTGTTTGCTTCAAACTGACATTTTCCTGGCTGTTTCTGTGGAATTTTTTTTTTAAATTAAATCCTTCCAAGTAACTGTCTTTAAACAGTGTAGAGCACTAACAAGAAGCAGATTTCTCAGGTCTACACATTTTAGATTCACGTGGATTTCCACTATGATCTTAATCATCCTTTTACATGAAAACATTTGTTTCTGAACTATCTAAAGCAGTTAGGAAGCACTAAAAGTAAAAAAAGCCATAAGGATGAAATAAAGGCCTTTCAAGAGTTCAGTTAATAAACTCCCCTGCTGTACAGGATGAAGTACTACTGTTCATTAGTTCAATAACTGAAGAAGGCACAGTAAATTCTGTCTAACCCAAATATTTTCATTTGCACAATACATGAAATAGTAAGAAACTAGGCTGTAAAGTAGTCATTCAGTACAGAACATGCCTCACAGCCATGACTACACAAGTTTTTCACTTCTGCTGAGCAATGATTCTTACCTTTTGGAAGTTTACCTCCTAATACAGTAAATTTGTGAGGGTTTTTCAGAAATTCCACAACTTCTTGCAATTCCTGCTTAGCTTCTTCAACCTGTACATGAAAAACATGCCATAAATGTAACTAAGCATTTAAAAAATACTGCACATTTTTGTAGGTAAGTTTTGCATTACAGATTAAGTCCCTAATTGTGTACTGATCAAAAATACAAACAGAAGAAGATCCAAGTCTACCACAGAATTTGTGTGGATACCAATATTTAATTCAACCTACCCTAAAACTGCAGGTCTAACTAAACAGTAAACTTAGTAACAGTGAAGGAACAACCAAACAGTTCAAGACTAGATCTGACCGAAGAAGATAAATACAAAATCAAAAATTCTACATCAAGATATTAGTCTTATTAATTAAAAAGAGATGAATTCTATCTGTCCAAGGGGAAGGTAAGGGGGAGGTCCTCATTTTGCCACTAACAGTTAAAGAACAATTAGACAGAAAAAATAGAAGTATCCCATGAGCAGTGACACACCCACATCTTTCTGGGAATCTCCATATCTGCTGTCCCAATAACACTGCCTGAAAGAGATAGTACTAACAGAGAATGGATCAAATGGCATTATCCTCTTCTTATATCAATTAACTTCTGCAAAAGGTAGATTAACATTGATATTTATGGCCTGCCATTTGCTATTTTAGCCTTTAGAAATGGTATTCAACAAGTGGAGAGTGCACCTTTTATAAGGTATTAAATGCCACAAAAACAAAGTAGAAAAAGAGTAGTTAAAACCTTCCTTCACCTTGGAGTGGCCAATGCACATAAAGCTTCAGTTCATACAAAGGAATTTCTTGAACAGAGTAAGACATTCTTAATGATTAGTTAAACATCAGACTCGTAATAGTTACTTAAAACAAGAACTTGCATACATTTTACTTTTGATCTTACCCCTTTAACATGTTCGAAGGTGACATTTTTCAACTGGATTGGATCAACTGCTGCATCAAAGATACTTGAAGTTCGAAAGCGTACTAAGAGCAAACAGCAGATGACGAACAACAACTTTACACACAATGTCATTTCACTGCAAGACTGTGCTGCACCTGAGCTCATGCCAGTAAGGCACTGACCTTACACCTGCCCTTTTGACAGGGCATGTGTTCATTTACAAGCATCCAGCAGGAGTAAGATTTATGTTTCAAAAAAAAAATCTTTAAAATATTTGAATTAAATCAGTGATATGGTTTTTAGTCACGTGTAGTAAAAATAGCTCTTTATCCAGAAGCATGTACACAAAGCTAGAACTTCTCCCTCAATGTTTCTATACGTATCCTAACTTTTTTGAGACCCAGGTGGTAACTCAGCATCAAGCTGAATGTCTCCAGTTACATTAGCTCAGCCTTTTGATTGTTCCACTATTTCCAATAGATTTCTCAAGATGCCAATTCAGCAATCCAAGTTCCTAGTTGCTATAAACTAGGCTGTGAGTACAGATTGAAAATTCAAATTTCTGATCTAGATAACACATCACCTAAATTAAAAGTCAAATACATAACTGGTGACCAGTCTGACTTCTCTGGTTAACTGCTTCACCAAAAGAAATGAAATAATTATACTGATACAAAACATTTTTGTCTTGATAAATGTTTTTGTCACACTGTCATCTGAAAGGCTGTAGCCAGAAGCAGTAAATAACTCTTAGGATAACTTTTCAGTGTACTAATAAAACCAAATCATAATGACAAAACATATTTAATTTATGCTAAACCTCCTGGAAGAAACAACACAAGTGAAATAGTGTGGGAAAAAAAGTTAACTAACCAGCATCAGAAAAGGAACCTTTCCCAGGTAAAAATGATGAATATATAGCAAGATAAAAACAAAGAACGAAGAGAAAGAAAGAAAGCAAACGTGATCTTCTTAAGGAATCTGTAAAAGAAAATAAAAACATATTTAACACGGGCTAAAATAAACTACTTTCTGATTGCAAAGACAGGATATGTAAATTAAAACAACTTACCAAGTGTTTTTTGTAGGAATATCTGTGCTTTCAAAAAACCTTCTGCAAAACCAGTTTTAAAAGCATCCTGGTGTGCCTCCGGGATGTTTTTTGTTTTCATTAGTGCATCTAAGTTTTCAACATCAATTCGTCGCTTTCTCAGGATAAAACCCTGCAATATTTTCCAAAGCAGTGTTAGTATACACCAAGTTTTCATAAACAGTTAACCTACCAGCTGGCTAACACGGGTGATAGAAAAAAAAAAGAAATTACAACAGCATGTAATTCATATGCTACTGGGTTAGTTAGAGGGTACAGGCCAATAGCTTGAGTGTGGAACCCCCATGGTTTGAGTACGGGCGTTCCCATTTTTGCTGAGCTATTCAGCTTTGGAGCCCTCCTGGATCCCAGTTCCAAACTGAAAACACAGCCTAAGACAGATGTGTACACAGCCAGCTTTGTTCCCTGTGTTCAGTGGGACTTACTAGCTTAAGCTTCTTGCTTTATTTCCTATTGCAAAATATCTTTGCAAGTATCGTTTTTATGGAGCTTAAGCAAATACATCTCATGTGCCCTGTCAAATTTCAGAGCAACACTACATGGAGCTAGCTCTGGTTTATCTTCATGCACAGTACACCAAGTTCACAGATGAAATAAACCACCTATACCTAGAAGAAGGGAAGAGTTCAAAGAATTTACATACACAGTAAAATGAAAAGCCTTAATTAGCCTGACTACTGTACAACCAATCAGAAGCAGAGCATACCCAGGTTAACTTGGTTTTGTTAGTGCTTTGGATAATTATCTGTTTTAGAAACAGAATATAAAGAATTTAATTTCTAGAGTTAAACCCACAGTTACATGCTGAAACTGCCCTCCTAAAAATTAAAATAATCTCATTATTGGTAGCATATGAAGCAAATCTATGCATTAATAAGAAAAAAACAATGCATTGCTATTAGCTCAAGTTTCAGAATTAAGAAATCTTTTCATGCTAGTGAAAGAAAACACTTCAAAATTTTGAAGATTTATTCAACAGAAACAGATGGTCTGAGTAAGCCCAAAACAACTTCATGTTACTCATCTTTACCTTCAAAATTGAAGAAAGTGAACTTTTTGTTTCTGTGAATTGATCAGATGTTGATTGCAGACGTCTTGCTCTTGATCTCAGTGTCTTGAAGTTCCGTGTCTGTATGTAAACTTCACGTAGAAAGAATAAACAGAAGTTAACACCTAATCATTACTACCACTACAAAAAATAAGTCTTAAGAAATTTCAGAAACTATCATATGAAAGAATATGGAATATAATCTTCCCAACATATCCATCACTGTACTGTGAATGGATAATTATGTGACCACAAACCCTATCTGCAATCTGACCTTGCAAGCAAACTTCTAACTGTTTCATATAAAATTTCATGTTAAAATAATCAGGGTTCATGTTGTAAATTATAGCTAATTGGCCAACTCGGGGAAGAGGAGCCATTCAGACAATTAAATCCAGGCAGGCTGACAAACATGAAACGTTCAGAAGCAAATCCAGAAGGATGGAAATAATGCTTTGTGAGCTCTGCTGATAAGGTGCCCTGAGGAGATCTGGAATGGCTTCAGTGTGCTGTTAACTTCAGAAGCGACAAAAGAAATAAGATCATTTAATCACATTGAGCTTATGGCACTCTAAGTCACCTCCGACCACATCAGAAACCTTGTCATGGACATTTTACCACAAGTGAAGAGTATTTTTCTTCTTTCACTACTATGCTTTAAAATAAACCCCAATTAGATTGGTTTCCCTAACCTTTTTGTTATTCAAAAAGAACTTCTGCAGCTGACCCTTGAGCCCAGCTCAAAAAGGTCTAACATTCAATCAGGTAGCTCTGGACCTTGTCCAGCTCAGTTTGGAAAATCTCCAAGGATTAAGATAACCAAACTTCTCCAGACAATCTGTTTCAGAACTTAGCCAGTCTCACTGTGAAAATTTTCAGAAAGGTTTTATTTTAGATGCTTTTACTTGGGATTGTTGCCTCTTCTTTGAGGTGTATGCAAGAAGGGCAACTGATAAGGCTCCAACAGCAACTGGATCAACTCCTTGCCTTCTATTCCGCTAAGACCTCAGATCCTTCAGCTTCCCCCCTATATAAAATGCTTAAAAATCTGCACCCTTCCTTGTGACCCATCACTGGGCTGTTTCCATGCTGTCAGCACTTCTCTTTGCCACAGCATACAAACATAGATATACCTACAGGTAGCATCAGAACTGAATTTAAGATAATACCTGAACTTCCTGAACTGCTGATTATGTTTCCACTAATGCTGCCAGTCACCAAACCCCTCAGAAAATTCAACTGGATGAGCACTGAATTCAACATATCTATTGATTCAAAAACAGTCATTTCATCTGTGGTCTTTCAAGATTATGATCCACAAACACTGACATCTTGGAACAACATGGTGTTTACCAAATTTGGGAAACACAATACTCAAGTGCAAAAAAATAACTTCATGATTTAAAATGTTAATATAGACAAAAGTTTCTCCTGGAAGCTTACTGATATTTCCTGAGTGATGCCTCTACAACAAATGCAAAAATACTTTTCCAGAATAGACCAATCCTATAGAAACTAAAACCAGTGTAGTTTAATGCTTTATACCTGGCCAGCACCGAACATCTGAACAGAAATTTTGGAGGGGATTAGGATGTTGTCCATACAAACAAGATGAGCGTAAAGCACTGAAAACATCCACAAAACCTGCAAAAAGACACAACAAAGTGTAAATACACCTATCTTAAATGGCATCTCAACATTACTTCTCGCACAGAAGTTTTTTTAGCTTTTTAAATATTAATTCTATTTTACTACACTACTCCAGGCATCTTTAATTAAACAAATTACCAGAACATCTATCAGAGCTTTGAAGCATTTCCAACAATTTGTTTGCTTTCAGGCAATTGTCACTGAGCTGGTTTTTTTTTGTATCTCACAACACAATGCAATTTATTATTTTTTCTCTAATAGCAGCCCTGCAATATAATTCTTAACACCCCTCCTCTCTACAGCAGTACTATATAGGCACTATCTCAAATGCCAGCTCTATACTTCTTTTTCTAATACATTCTTAAGCATCTGCAATGGTCTTACTTCCTTCATTTTAGACTAATTCTAACAAAACACCTTCACCTGCAAGGAACTACTTTTGTTTATTTCAGTAATGAAGTACTCTACATGGAGTGCTCGCTGTTTGCCACCTTGAATTCCTTTCTAGTTAATATCTTCACATAACATTGCTTCAAGCAAAAAAATTACAAAAAAGCAAACTCGAGATGTCTGTCACATAAGTAGATTAGCAAAATCTAATGTCTTGGTGAAACAAATTGGTGGAAAAATTCACAGCTCAGGCTCATCATTAGGAGAAATGCACTTGTATTACAGCTGAGTTTAGAAATGTTTAACAGCAACCAACTTGAAATCTGAAGAAACAATTTGTTGAATTTTCTAAATTTCCAAAGTTTATCGAGACAAGCTATATACAACAAAAAAAAATTAATATTATTTTTATTAAATACATTTAACTACGATTTATCTACAGCACAAGAGAGTAAACTAAAGAATAACTGTATTCACCTTTACAATTTAACTCTCACCAACTCTCATAAACACTCCACTCAAACATACCATGCTTATTTTCAAAGAAGGACTGAGCAGAGACGTATGACGTGTGCCATTGTGAGGAGACTTTGCTTTCTGTACAGTAGCCAGGAAGTAGCCTGTTCACCAACTCTCTGAATTGGTTAGCTTTCAAATCAGACAATCCCAGATCTCTTAAATTTCTAAATACAGACTGAAAAACAGAAATAAATGTTCAAAATTTACATGAGATTATCCTAGAGAAAAAAAATTCCCAGCAGCACCAGAAGCAAATATAGACTGAAAAACACAAAACAACCAAACCAAAAGACCCCAAAAAAACGCAACAATGGAATCACAACACAGTGGTGAGCAGTACCACCCATGGCTGATGTGTGCTGATGGCCACAGTGCTGCAGTTACTGAGAGATTACACGGTTTTCCTCCCAAAAAAGTGCTTAGTTACCAAACTTGTAAGAAATAAGTTGAAAGAGAAGTGGCAATACCTAATACCCCTTGGCACTGTGTTTTAATTTTCAATGTCAAAACCTAACGATAATGAAAGATATTTTAACAGAAAAATAAAACTGAACATGAAAAGATACCATTTAATCTCTCAAAAACCTTCAACACATGTTAAGTGACAGTGCCCATTTTCTCACAAGCAATAATGAAGCAAACTCTGCTAGAACTCAGAAGAAAAAGATAATATAGGGTTTATTAACAGAAAACTTATTGCTATGTTACAGAAAGAACCATTAAACTGGAAACGAAAACAAATCCCTTCCTCATCTGCAAAGTATTACAGAGACAAGCACCAGCTCTTTTTTAAAATAAAATACTGTATTTTTGTAGAATCCTTACTGGCAAAACACTGACTGACTGCAGTTCTGCCAAGAAGATACATTCTACATGTTAACACTGTTTCGTTTAGTCACATCACATTATTTTATAGACCAGTCAAATATTACATTCACTTAAACTATATTTATAGTTTATTATCAGTTAAACCATCACTTTTTCAAAAGGTTTTTTGTACCTCACTCCTCTGAGGATCATGCTCTGGGGAGGTATCCCTCTGGATAGGCTGTTTAGATGCTTTGCTGGCCGAAGTTGTGGAGCTTTTTGGTGAATGAAAGGCATTGATAAGGTGACTCAGAGGAACAGTAGCCTGGAAAAAAAATTAGATAAAGACTTAAGCTTGTTTAAACTATTTAAACATACTTCTGTTCCAAACTCTATCTTATCATTGCATATCTTGTACACTGCCTTTTAACTGAGGACTCAATTATAAACCACATGATCTTCAACTCCATGGTGTTAGCTGATACCTTTTTTAAAGAGAAAAAAAAAAGAAAGCTTAAGCACATATAACAGATTAGAGGCTCACATTTTTATCTCTAAAGCAATACTTTTATAACTTGAATTATCTATACTGTTTCTTGCATTATTATACACTATTCCCAAATGCTGCCTTTGTGTTTTCTTCCTTGGGATCATACTTTCAGCTTAACAATCAAAATGAAACTACACAAAGCACACAGTCAAATCTACAGCTCAGCAGCACCTAGCCAACTCCACCTCATGAAACAGTACAGAAGCCCAGGTGCAGCAGGTATCAGGGCTCCTCCTCTTAACACATGACTGTATCTCTTGTGAACAAATGGGACAAATAACCTCAGCAGTTCCAAACCTCCTCAGACTCAGTACACGTCACTAGAAAGGAGCTGAGGCACAACCAGCTGCAATGATCCCTGATTGCAATACCTGATTGAAGCATAATTGGGTATGCCTGTGAATGTCCTGCAAGGATTACCATCTTTGTGTCGAGTAGACAGAAGATCGAAAGAGACAATGCTGTGAGACATGAAAACTGCTTCATAATTAATTGTCCACAGTTGTAATTAGACTCAAGAGTTTGTGGTAAAACCACAAAGACTCTAGAGGTGAAAAGCCAACATCCCAACCACTAACCAAACTTCTGGTCTGCATTTCCCACTCTGGTGAAATGACACATTCCTAGAAACATACAAATTCTTCCATTTTACTACTCCAATGAAAGCTTTAAACACATTCTCCACACATGGAAACACCAATCAATTCCCATTGCGGGATCAGACTCTAATCACACACTAATACAAAACTTATAAATAGAACCAAAACTACTGGCGCCGATCAAAGTCCATATAACTCACCAGTCCCATCAGACTCACTGTCTAATTAACGATGCCTTCTCGACTGCGTTCGGACTGTTCTGTGTAACAAATTACCGGCGGTTTTCCCTCCACTAACTCTTCTAAGTCATTTCCTTTTAGCTTTCACAACAACCCGTTAAAATTAACAGCATAGTTTAACTGTAGTAACACACGTCACCACCTCTTGCTTCTGCTACAAAAACAGACACTAAAAAGCACCGTCTAAGGTTATTTCGTCGTTTCGGAATGCTTTTACTCTTTACAAGCTTTTACTGTACCTTCCTCTCTCCTCCATTTATGTATCTTTTTTTCTCGATGCGGACCCCACACAGCCGTAGCCCCCACCCGCTCCTCTCCCCGCTGCGGCCCCGCTGACGCCCAAAGCCCCGGTAACGTGGCAGGCAGGAACTCGGCTCCTCCCGCCGCAACCCCCAGGCCTTCCGAGCGCCTCCGCCCGGACACGGAGCGAGCCCCCGCCGGGGAGCGGGCCCGGGGCGCGGAGAACCGCGCAGAGCACCACCAGAGCGCCCCACCAGCCCCTCACCTGCGGCTGCACGGTGGAGAAGGAAAACATCCTCCCGGCGGGGGGGACGGCGGCCGCAGGTACCCCTTCCGCCTCCCAGCCCAGCC
>JANPWX010000214.1:39811-91273 GCA_024734555.1 Trochalopteron elliotii
ATGCAACAGATGTCGGGTGTTACATGAGGGGAGCGGGCGCAGCCGGGGCCAGGGGGGCCCGGGCGAGCCGGGCCCGCCGGGGATCCGCTCTCATCCGGGGGTGGTGCAGCTCCCAGAGGCACCTGCCCCTGCTCGGTGTCATCGCCCCCGGGTGTTGTCCGGAACGCGGGCTCGTTAACCGGCGCGCAGCGCCAATTCACACACCCAGGCGAGGTATTTCTGATTGTTATTCTGGTTTGCACAAAGCAGGAACATAGGTGGTGACCCACAGAAGGCTGGCTTACCAATCATGAAACTTAACACTATACATTTTAACAACGACATTAACATTTATTGGTTACCAATTACATAAGTCTTTCGTTAATTAGACTTCAACCCCGTATTTGCTAGCTGTAGATTTCGCTTCTCATGCTAATCAGTCTGTAGGTGCAGTTCTTCCTTCCATTTGAGTCTGGGGTCCGTTTTGAGTAGGTGCTCAGCAAGTTGGTGGACAGTGTCTCCCACTGCCAAAGTTACCTTTCCCCAGTTATTATTGCTCAGTCCTGACTTCATTTCTGGTGGGTCTTGTCCAGACAGTGCATTTGTCTTGGGATTGTCTTTGCTTATCCTTATACAACAAAAGATTAGCCAAGTGTATGATGTTTCTAAAGCAATGGAGGATAGGGAGGTGATTCGAGACAGCCAGCACGGCTTCACTAAGGGAAAATCCTCTCCAACTAGCCTAGTGGCCTTCTATGATGGACTAACTATATCAGTGGATAGGGGAAGGGCTACAGATGTCATTTATCTGGACTTCCATAAAGCCGATTTTTGGGGGGTTTATTAGCATTTTCTTTCTTTCACCTGATCACTGCTCTTCACTGAAAAGTGCTACCCCATACCAACTTACACTGCTCTGGATGAGCAGAGCCCCACTGCTGCCTCCCCCTGCCTTTGTATACATCTCTTGTTTTCCACTGGCACTCTCATGATCAAAGTCATGTAGCTCAGCTTGCTGATTTGGCAGAAACCTCACCTGACAACAGCAAAAAAAACCTAAAAGATGATGAACATTTACCATGAAGCAGTTTTCCACCTAGCTGTACAACAGCTCATGCTGCCTCGAGGGGAGGGAGAGAAGGTGTTACCGTCTCTCTGGTGAGCTCATGATATAGTGGAATGCTCGTTCCTGATGCACTATCATTGCTGTCATAACCTGATGTCTGCTCAGGGTGCCAGTGCAACAAGCAACCCCCCAGTTCTCTCAGCTGGATTCTTCCACTGGCATTGCAGCCAGTAAGACACACCTAACTAAGGTTGCAGAGTTAAATGACAGACAATGATAAATTGTATTTAATACCATTACAAAAAGCTAATTTGAGACATGTTTTTTGCATTTGCTCATTAAATTGCACATACCATCTGTGATAGCAGCTCTCCTTCACAAGTCACAAGCAAGGCCTCTCTGATTGGGGTCAGATTGTAAGTGATGTACTTTGAGCAAAACAAGGGCCTAATGACTAATCTGCTGTGTGAAAGGAGACCCACTGTTGTGCACTGACCTCTGCAGCGATATGTCTTTGCTGATGCACAGACTGCAACAGAAAAATTATGATCAGTGTGAACAAAACATGAACAGCAAGGTATATGTGAAACCAACGTAAAAGCAGTAAGGCAAGGGTTAAGAAAGTGACCTAGAACACAGCTGAGAGCAGTAAAACTGATAAACACTGAGGGCTGTGCAGTGTAAACAGAGCAGAAGGCCTGTGCTCTGGGAAGAGGAGGATGGCAGCTAGGTCAGAGCACACGGTAAACGCCATCCCTGCCCCTGCTGTCACAAGAGGGAGGCAGAATGTAGCCATGGAGATACCCAAAATAAGGAAACAAATTGTGGAACAACCCTGCTCAAGATAAATGGCAGATGGAGCAATCAAGAATTGGTGGGAAACAACCGATTACGTTAATCTAACTCCTGATCAGTATGGACCCGCCCAGGGAGTGGTTTGCCATCACTAGCCCAGAGAATGCCAAGAGACAGTGAGTGACGAACAGCAGTATGGACAGGGCATGTTTTCTGGCACACAAGCCCTTCTGTGCCATTTAGGCACAGGTTTTGAAGCTATCAAGTATGCAAGTGTGACAAAATTGTATAAAAATAGAATATCCTTGAGCTGGAAGGGACACATCAGGACCATTGAGTCCAACTCCTGTCCCTGCAAAGGACACCGCAAGTGTCACACCATGTGCCCCAGAGTGTTGTTCAAATGCATCTTGAACTTGGATGGGAGTGAAGCATGAGAAAATTATGTGGGCCCAAAGTCGTTGTTTCATTCTGAACAAATATCTTCCAGTTCCTTGATGTCTCACACCAAGCTCTTTTGAATTCCTACACCTTCAAGCCTCCCATAAGAATAGGTTGTAACCGATCATAGCAAGTTACAACCTAGAGCCAAGCAGGAAAACCTAGAAGCCCACCCGAGCAGCGATCAGCCTGCTCAGAGGCGCGGTGTTTTGTCACGGGTATGTTCTGAGGGCGGCACCGCACGGGACCGGGCACCGTTCTCCTGCGAGCGGCGCCTCCCGCGGCCACCGCGCGGGGTCTCGCGAGAAGTCGGCTGCCGTTGGTGCCGGCCCGGGCGGGGCGGGGCCGCTTTGAATCGCGGCGGGCCCGGGGCCGGGCGCACCATGGGACCCGAGCGGCCCGGGGGGGGGGCGGGACGATGCTGCCGGCCCCAGCGCCGCCACAGCTGCCGGCCCGACGCGCGTCGAGGTCCCCCGGCCCCCTTCCATTGAGGAGTTCACCATCGTGAAGCCCATCAGCCGCGGTGCCTTCGGGAAAGTGTACCTGGGCCGCAAGGCGGGCCGGCTCTATGCCGTGAAGGTGAGGCGTCCCGAGGGCACGGGGAGGCGCGGCCCCGGTGTGAGCCCCCGGCCCTCAGGGAGCGGCCGCTGCTCGAGCACACTCGGTGCCCGGGGACCCGCTGTCCGCACGGCTGTCCCGCGCTCTCCCCTTGATCAAGTCCTGGAGGGTTTGGTCAGGGGACCTGTGATAACCATAGCTGTTTTTATAAGTATTTTAAATAAGGGGAAAAAACGACAAAAACCTTGGCAAGCGCCAGAGCGCTGTTGGCTTCTCGCATGTAAACAGTTGCTGGAACTGAGGCCCCTCAGCGCCTGCCGGGCGGCTAAAGCACCGCCTGTGAGAGGCAACACGAGAATAAATTATAACAAAACGTTCTTGCTGAGTAAGTATTTAAAAAACGCACAGCAAAGAAACATGTTGTGTTTTCTATGTTGTTGCAGAGAGGACTAAAATCTAGGCTTGTCGTTAGTAAGAACTTTACCAATTATTTGTGCAAACTTGACTTAGTGATTGAAAGGATTGTAACAAGCTACATAGTACACAAAGAATAGGAAACGTAAAAACATAAAGTCATGCAAAGTTGGCGTTGCTCTGCAGAGTTATGTGTCTTCATGGTTTTATTATGAGCATTTTGAGGTTAGATAATTTGTGTGCTCTATTTTGTTTTTCAGGTGGTGAAAAAAGCAGACATGATCAACAAAAATATGGTTCACCAGGTGCAGGCAGAGAGGGATGCATTGGCTCTCAGTAAAAGTCCTTTCATTGTGCACTTATACTATTCACTTCAGTCAGCAAACAACGTCTATTTAGTGAGTAAAACAAATGGCTGTGGTGTTTTATGGTAGTCTTGGAAATTGAGTGTGAACTGTAGGGATATCTCAAAACATTTTTGTGATGGCATTCCTTAGGCACTTTTGCATCTTTCTCAGAGTGGTTGAACAAGTAAAATATTTCTCTTCCTGTGGTGTCTTTGGGCTCTTGGCACTCATGTTCCCCTCTGTTACAGAAGAAACTTTTCTAATAGCTACTGTCTTAGAAATATGTAGAAATCTTAGGGAAAATCATTCTGTCCAAGCAGAAGCCAAGACTGGAAGATACTCTATGGCTCACTTAAAGGAAATATATTTTACATATTGCCAGTGCTCAAATTTTGTTCTGGTTGTTGGCCTACATGACAAGATGATTACCGAGTGGCAAAACTGAATGCTGGTGCACACAGAGCACTGTGGAGCACAGCAGGAGTGGTGTATGGGTTTATATACTGCCTTCACATAAGGATTCAGGCTGTCTGCAAAGGGTCTGGCACGATTTGTGTGGATTGCTCTAAGCACACACAGGGAGCAACAGCTTGATGAAATTCTGACACAAGGTTGCTATGCACTCATACAATGCATTTTGAGTGTAAGCAAAGGCTTCTTTTTCTGGAATCTCTGAACTGCTGCATGGAGTAGAGGACTTCAGGGTGAAGGATTTGTAAAGGAGATGCTATAGAATCATGTCTGTATGTATATATGATTTACACACATGTAAATCATGTGTGTGTAAGAATATTGTGTATTGGAATGTAAGTGCTGGTGAGATTTCCTGACCAAAACCCTATAAATGCATTCTTGACATCAAAGAGTGAGTTTCAGAAGCCCCTGCTGACTTCTGTTTTATTTTGAATATGACATGGGCCATCATAATGTGTCTGCATGATGATTTATTGGGTGTGTGTATTTTTTTTTGCACTCTTTTTCACGTGTCTTAAATGTACAGTAACTCTCACTGTTTGCATTTTTGACAACGTGTACTTATTTCACAAAGCTCAGGTCTGAATCCAATATTGTGTATAAATGATTGCAAGATGAAGTATTGAGATACTTTGATTTGTATAGAACAGGTGGTCTTTGGCTTCAGGTTTTGAGTTTCACAGGAATGCTTTGCACTTCATTTTCTATACTATAGAAAGACACAATATTAAGCTAAATATAGATTAATATATGAATATAAATATAGGTTAAAATATATAATATTCCATATAGAAATATATCATATTTATAATTTAGAAAATTTTCTGTGGTTAGCTCTCGAAAGCTGTAGTCAGCTTTTTAATTAGCTTCTAAAAGTAATCTAGGCAAATAAAATAAGTGAATGGTCTACAGAAAGAAAATGTTTCATGTCTGCTGTTGCATGAAGCTTTAATTATTTTATCCAAGTGAAAAGTATTGTGTGGGAAATGAGGTTTGCACAAAGGAATTTCTATCTGCTTCTACTTCTTGAAATTAGATTTTTCTAGAGGTGAAAGTTATTTTGTATTTTCCTTGCAAATTTGAAATGTGTTTTAAATAAAAAATTTAAAATGCTTGAATGACAGGTGATGGAGTACCTTATTGGTGGAGATGTCAAATCTCTTCTCCATATTTATGGATATTTTGATGAAGAAATGGCTGTTAAGTATATTTCTGAAGCAGCGTTGGCACTTGACTATCTTCACAGGCATGGAATAATCCACAGGTGAATTTTTTTTTTCTTACAAATAAGTATTTGGTAGTTTGGGTTTTTTATTTTTTTCAGTCTAACACATAACCATCACCATTTCATTGTGGCAGCTACCACAGGCACCTCATTTGCTGGAGCTCCTGGAACCTCTTTTTGCACGTGTGCACTGCAGCAATGTTGTGAAACAATGGCTAAAATCCAATCTGTCCGTGTGTGCTGAGCACACAAACCCACGCTGCTTTCCCTGCCAGCTCTTTCCTGCTCCAGTGCTGCATTAGCAGCTGTGATGGTTCAGGAACCCTCTGGGTACTGCCCCGGGCCTGTAGGACAAAGGGACACTGACTGCCCTGATGCCCCCCTGCAGTGAGAGTTCTTTCTGCATTCAGCAGTGCTACAAAGAGCACACATGACAGCTCCTACTGGAGGCTTGCTTGTCACCTGCAGGAGCTGCACTTTAGTGAATGTTATGATGGTGCTGCTTGTGAAGGATGCTCGTTGAGCCTGCTGAAGTGCAAAATATGCAACTCTTGACATGCATGCTGATTTTTACAAAGCCTGAGATGTTTGTGCCGTATTTAATGCTAAATATATTCAATTCTTTTGGTGTGTTCTTCAAACTGGAATCTTCTGCTGGCTAAGAGATGTTGCTGTTAAACACCTCTAACCAATGTTTTGTATTGGCTGTTTCTGGTCAGTTAACTTTCTTCACGTTGCTCAGTGCTCTTTTTGCTGACTTCAGCTGTATTCATATTTTCAGGGATTTGAAGCCAGACAATATGCTCATTTCTAATCAGGGACATATAAAGTTGACAGACTTTGGGCTTTCCAAAGTTACTCTGAACAGAGGTAAGAGTTCTTTCTATCCTTTTGGTTGTATTAAAATGTATTTTTGCATCACATTTCCATATTCTTGAATACTTCACATCCCTGTAAAGGGCACCTTTCAATTAAATAAGTTGCAGTAATACCTGATTTCTAATAGGTAAGTACTGATTAGCTATGTGCTAGTAAGGGGTCTGCTCTTTGCATTGTACTTCAGAAGGTAAAATATTTATTCTTTGGGACAAGGGTGTATGAAATATGATCTGGAGCCCTTTCTTTGGAGGGATATGGGTTTGAAAGTTTTCTGAAGTCCACTAGGAGATTTCAATTGGTGAGCGAATAATTCTGGCTTGTTCCTGTTTCTCTGACTACTTCTGCCCTTCAGTTCGTGTCTCTCAGTCCTGTTTAAATTAATTTCCAATAAATTAACTGGGACATTCCAGACATCAATTTGAGGGATAAGAGGAGGTGCTAAGTCCATAACAGAAGATTAGATCAGTGCTTTGGCATGTGAATGTTCTCTTTTCAAGCAGAAAATATAGCTGAATAGTCATGACTGTCTGGCACAGGCTGCAGATCTTAAGGCGAATAGCCAGTTTCTGAGCTGGTTTGTACCTCCTTAGTCAGATCATCCAAACTTATGCTGCACAGCACCAGTTGGGGTTTTTTGAGCCAGCTGCTGGAGGGTACATCCTTTTTATATAATTAAAGGAATGTAGAAATTCAGAGTTGTCTATGGAGTTTGATTCATGGTTTTAAGAATATAAAGGAAAATCCTAGGTATTCTGTATTTTTTATGACATACTGCTTACTGATGTTCTAATGAGACAGGCTATTGTGTCTAGTTGAACATTATATGGAAGCTTTACAGCTACTTACTGCTAGTGAGCAAAAGGTATCTAAGGTTGAATTTTCATCTATGAAAAATTCTTGTGTAGCTTTTTTGAGATGTCTTTTGAAGTGATGGCACGTTTGGAATCAAATTTAGTATCCTGTTCCACAAGCTGGAACTGCTGCCTAAATACCAAAGCTGATATCAAATTAGAAAATGTAGTGCTTTTAGCATAGTATATTGGAAAAGAAATTTGACTTCCATACATTTATACATACAGAAGTTGTGGATGTATAAGAAAAAACACCTTGTGTTACATAAGAATGTAGTGGTAAGTCTTCAATTAGTCTTGGTGGCTTAATTTGTGTATTTGTTGAGTATGTGACTAAAATTTTTCTTCCTCTTCATGAGATTTAAGTAAATGTCTGCAACTTTGCCTTTGTTTAATATCAAAATGAAAACCTGAATATTTGATTTTGGGTTTTTTTTTTTCTGTAGAGATAAATATGATAGATATCCTTACTACCCCATCCATGGCAAAGCCAAAGCAGGACTACTCACGTACTCCAGGACAATTGTTGTCACTTATCAGTTCTCTGGGCTTTGTAAGTAATTTTCACTGTCTTTGGAGTACTTCATCCTTTCCGTTTATTTACTATCTTAAATTCAATAGTTGGCATTATAAGGCCAGTCTTGTATCTCTTCTGCCAGCTGATAGAATGACTTATGATATGTTTAGAATACTTTGAAGTTCTGATTACCTTGGACTGTATTTTGAATTGATGACTTTTTAATGGGCATGGCCAAGCTCCAATGCAAACATCATAAAGAATATGGGTGAAGTTAAGCTTTCAATTCTGGATTGAGAATTTGTTCAGACTCCATTAACTTTTAACTGTGCTTCTTTCTGCTTGTTAGTATACTCCTCCTGTAGGAATGAAAGTGCCGGGGCACAAATCAAGTCAATCACCTGACAGTCCACATGGAGTGGCTTCTCCTGTACCTATGGCCCAAAAGGAAAATACCCCTCTTTCAACTAAATTATTCAAAACACGTGAGTATACCAGGCCTTGTGCTGAGGAATACTCTGGCTGTAAGGTTGTGGTCTTTTAATATGAGTAAAATATATATTGGACCCTCTTCATAAAAGGTGTGATTCTACCGGTGTCTTGCTCTCCACCATTCCTCCAGTGCTTTTATGTCTGACATATTTTCACCTACACTACTTATGTCATCTTCTATAGTGGTTTTGTTTGGGTTTTTTCAGGTCATGACCCCTGAATTCAAAATCACCCTTTAATATTTTACAGAAACAGTGTCAGTTCTTTGCATACTTTCACTTCAAAAACTGTTTAATATAGCAATATATGTTTTCATTTAAAATGTCTTATCTTGTTGCTTTCTCATTTCTAACCTGAAATGAGAAAGAAAGCAACTATGTTGCTAGCGTTTGTATTGCTTTTACATTCTTGGCAAGTTCCTAATTAAAAAAATGTGTGAATTGAATATGCAGGAAAGATGACAAGAGAAATTGTTGTCACACAGTACCTTTCCTTAGCTTCCTTTGATGTGCAAGCTTAAAATAGTGTGAAGTCAGTCAGTATATGTTGCCTGTTTGTATCAACATTTGAATTTATTTTTTTTCTCTTAAGATCTGGATAATTCTCAATTAACACCTGTGATGCCAGTGAGGAGTTTAACTCCTTCTCTGCTTCAGTCAAGGAACAGGTTTGGTACCTCCAGTGCCCATAGGCAGTCTCAGACACACCTGTCCAGTGTGGAGTCAGAGAACCGGAGCAGCCCCAGGTGCGGGAACGATGTAGAGGTCAGGACTGTTTCATCTTCCCACTCAAAATTAGTCTGTACTTGTGTATGCCGTGTTGCAAATGTCTTCTACTTATTTGCCTCAGTTAATTTCAAGTATCGAGAAACTGTCCTACAGTAGAAGGAGCAGGGGTTGTCATTTGTATTGAGTAGGATTTTGGATCAAACCGATACAACCTTTTTCTTCAAACAAATATTAGTCATGTGCAATATAACAGGAGAAGCAGGTGCTATTGAGCCTGCAGCAAAGGAGTAAAAGAGAAGGCTTCACTGGCCATCACTGGTTTAGCCCTAGCCTGCACGAGGTGGGCACTGCTGGGAGCAGTGGCTTTTTGGAAGCTGACCTTATCCCTATAGTTTTATTTGCTCATCATTGCAGGCGAAAGAATTTCTTTAAAAGACAGAACTTGGGAAAACAATAAAATCCACTCCAAACTTCTACTAGCTGTTAAACTGAAAAGTTTAAGGCTTTTATTACTGAAGGGTTTTGCATGACCTAACCTAACACCAATAATTATAGCTGATAATATTTTATCCTATTTTAATATGTTAATGAAATTCTGCACAAACACAAACCTAAAAGTACATGCTGCTGTGCTATGTAGTTCCTTGCCATGATTCCTATTTAGGGTATACAGAACAACTTATATTTAAAACAATTTATTATTCTGTGTCTATCTCTTTCTTAGACCTTGGTTTTAGTATTGTGTTATCCAAACATCAGTAATACCAGATTTTCCTTTTGTCATCTCTGAAGTCTAGTATACCTTAGGGTACTGTGGTGGAGTTCTTTCCTTTGAACTTTCTTGGAAACTGCGAACTTTTGAAGCTTAACTTCTTAAAATAAAATCACAAATACAGCTTCAATTGCTCTATTTTTTCATCCTTCAGCATTTAAAAATATGGCATTTTCTACTGTATTCTAGCAAGCTTCTTTTATGTTTTTAAAAGAAGTCAAATTATCAAGTTATCCTTAATTTGGCTTTGATTTTTTTTTTGTATTTTGAAGTATGATTTTTCACTAGTAGTAGTTAGAATGAGTAATGCTTGCAAATCTGCATTTCATTATGGAGGTTGCAATAAAGTATTTCAAATTAAACATCTCGGTAATGCTGTAATCATATTTTTCTTGATACTCAAAACTTAATGTGCTTTTTTGCAGCAAAGTGAAGATGAACCTTGTTCTACAACATGCAAAACCAGTAGCAGTGGGTCAGCTCTCCTTTCAAATGTTATGTTGACAAATAGCCAAGGTATTGAAGTTTTAAAGAAAGAAGAACTTGAGTCTGCCATTTCTCCCATTGCCAGCAATGATTCTGGCAGTAGGCAGAAGTTGGATATAACAGACACTCCAGTGAGCACTCTGGATGTGAAAGGTGTAGTAAGAAAGTGTATTTCTGAAAATAAGATTTGGAAAGAAAAAGTCTTTGTAAATAAAAGAGACTTGACTTATGAAACAGCAGAGTCTTCCAGACTACAACAGTCACATTCAAGGCAGAATGAGCCTGTCAAAGAGGAAGAAATGTTTGAAAAGCCAGGTGTAAAAAGAAGCTTTGAATCAGTTGATACTAGTCCTTGTCAGGAACTTAACTATGTTAAAAAAAGCAATGCAGAATATAAACGTGGCTGTCAGATCTCAGAATTTCCAGCAAACAAAGGGACAGGTTTGACAACAGAAATTCAATCCTTAATGCTTTGTAATGATGGATGCCTATGTGACACCTGCAAAAGCAAGGAAGAAGTTAAGGGTTTTATTAGTAACCAGGAGACAGTACAAAGATTGCTTACTCCAACTGTAGCTAAAAATCTTATGTGTGATCTGGATGCAGACTGTGAAAAGGATGATGAAAAGGAGTACATGAACTCAAGTTTTTTAGGCATTGATGATGAAAAACCTTTAGATGTTTTCAGTGCAGATTCTGACTTACTTCCTGAAGCGTCTGTTACAGAAAGTCATCTAGAAAAACAGCTTTTAGATTTGGACAGAAGTGTTAAAGACCTCTCCTTTGAGGAACCAAAACCTGAAGGTGTGCTAATAACATCACCAGAGTCCCAAGATGCCTCAAAGAATGTAGAGGAGGCACATACAGTCCAGGACTGCAAGCCATTACCTCAGAAAAAGGATAATGACCAGAAACACATGGAAGAAACTTACCTTGACAACACAGTATCCTCTCCTTCAGAAAAGATGATGGAAGCACTGAGTCTCTTAAAAAAAAATGCTGTTGTTTTTCGGAGTTATAATAGTCCAATTAATGTATCCAATGTATCTGAGCCATGCAGCATGGCTTCCTTAGATATAATGGATCTTTCACCTGCTTGCAGTGGCTCTTACCCAACAGCTCTCACTCCATTGCAGAAAGGAAGACCATATCTGGCCTATCAGGTAGGTAAAGGAGGCAGATAGAAACTTTGTGCATATGTTGGACGTTAGAGACCTGAAATTATTTCAGTGGTAAGTTTAGGGAAAAATCAAGTAGTTTGAGGTAGTCTGTCAAAATGACCTTTGCTGACAGGGTTTCACTTGCTGCACTTGTGTGGCCAAAATTATAATTTCTGCAAGAATTTAGCAGTAGCTTTATGTTCACTGGTTTGCCTTTGGCTCAACATGCATTGACTGTCCATCTCTAAGAAATCTTTGCAGTTACAGCGAACTGATTAAAAAAAAAGGCTATGCTGTTTTGTCTCATTCTGCTCCTAGTGCAGTGTTGTATTTTCTGTGAGCAGTTATAGGTTTCCTGATGTAATGGGAAATCTTTGTTGTTGTTGCTATCCTGCACCCTTCCCAAGACAGTCTGTGAATGCTGTTCAGCTGCTGGTAGCTGCCATTGTACCTGCTGCTTTCTTTTTTTAATCCTGGTCAAAGTGATGGTGTAATGTATTCTGTCAAGTGCCAGTTACAAGCCTGTTACAAGGATTGATGTAAACAGTGATCGCTGCTGGATGTGACACTGGAGGAAGAACTTAGGGAAAAGTTTCTCAAAGAGTCATCATCTTTATGCCTCAGAACTGTTGTGGTAAAGCAATGGAAGTTTTTCAGGGAATGTTTTGTGACTAGTTCTTGACTTGAACTTAAGTATCAATTATTACATCCATGACTAAACCTGGAGATGGGAGTTTCTGAGCTGGTTTTGTTTGACATCAGAAATCCTTGTCCCGTGTTTTCAGACCCCTCATCGAGGGGATGCTGGCACACCCTACAGGACTCCAAAGAGTGTCCGAAGAGGAGCTGCCCCCGTGGAAGGTGAACGCATCCTGGGCACCCCAGACTACCTGGCACCTGAGCTGCTTTTGATCCAGCCTCATGGTAAGGCAGACCAGCCATCTGTCAGCACTTGAAAGGTGGCATCTTTACATTTCTAAATGTCTGGGGAACTGTAAACCCTTCAAGCAATAAGATTGGGAATTCTTCAAAAATAGCTAGTGCTAAGCTTTTGCCATCATGGATGGCTGTGTTTGCTTCAGCTGCTCCTTCCATTTGTTTGTTGCTTTCTCATAGCCAGAGGTTTTGGTTGTCCATCACAGTCATGCTTGCTGCCAGTCAGCATTGGAAGCTGCTTTGGCAGTCTGAGACTTGTATGTGGCTTAGGAGTAACCACTTGGTCATCCTGAGTGCCCTTAAAGATTGCGATGGGAAAGGGGGAATTCAGTGAAATTTTACAGTGACAGGCTTAAGCCTCCAATTATTTTTAGAATGTCTTCTGTGTTTATTGATATTAAAGTGTTATGTGAAGGCAGAAAATTTTATGAAGTTGCCTTAAAATCAGTTATTGAGTTGAGTGAAGTCATGAAACAATTCAGACATCTGGCAGATTCTTCTGTATAAGGGTGCAGTAATAGCCTTCAAATTTTTGGAGGTTGGTTTTTTGGGTTGGTTTTTTTGTTTGTTTGTTTGTTTTCAAAATACTGTACTAAAATAGCACAACTCTGAAGGGCATAAATTTCTTTGTCTCAGATTCTGAGATCCACTGAGATCAACAAAAAGTCTGAAATAGTTTTCTGCTAACTTGCAAGAAGCATTAACAAAAACTAAATGCAATGTATCTATCTCTAGTACAGTTGTTGATGTATAATTGAATTTTATTTCCATCTCAGAAGTATACTACTATCTTGTAGAGCTGCAAGTCTTGGGAAAATTACATGAGTGAGAGATTTTAATTGAGAGGTAGTGATTACTAGCCTGTGGAACAATAAAATTCTGCTAATATAAATTAACTAAAATTCAATGAAGAGATTTAACAATTTAAAGGTACAAACTGAAAATACTAAACATACGTAGTTGTTTTGCACTTCCATTTAGGATTCCTGGTTATCTGGCAGATGTTAAAACTGGATTATATTTGGAAATGTAATCAGTGTTACTTAGATAATTTGAAACTTGGTCACAGGGTGATTTCTCTGTGGTAACTGGATTTTCAGGACTTCAGTGAAACCTTGCAGAGTCTGGGGTTTGTGTCAGGAAGTTACAAATCTCCCAGTACCTTCAGCAAAGTCAGGGTTTTTGGAACTCCAGATTTTCCCTCACTAAATATTTTGTCTGTTGAACTGCTTGTAAATGTAGTTTTAATCCTAAATAAATCATGTTACAAAACTGTTTTATTTTTGTTTCTAACTTGGATTTAACATTGCCAATTTTCTTTATTGTGGAATATTACCTTAGGAAAAAATCTTCATTCCTATGCCTTCAGAGAATCATACTTCATATTCAATGTTCGTATTTGTTATTGGTTTTTTTTGGCAATAATTGTAATATTTTTACTTCATTGTCTTTTCATATGCAGGGACTCTGATCTCTGGTGAGTTTTCTATATTCTGTGCAGAACTGAAGTGTTCAGCATAACTGAACAGTCAAAGTATAACCAGATCACAGTTTCTGAGAACATTGTTTGGGTGAACAATGTTTTTCTGTACAGAAAGATATGTCCAATATGCCTCCACATAAAAATGTGTGATGCTCACAGAGTCAGGAAACATCATATTGGTGTGACTAAGCTATCAGAAATCACACATTTAAATGTGTACTTCAGAAGGAAAGTCAGCATTAAATTGTGTAACAGGAGGTAAAGCCAGAGACACTTTTTCTCATTGCTGCCTTTCACTTTATTGCAATCAGTCTGATTTACTTTGCCTATGGGTGAAGAAGATTCAGGTGCTCAAGACCTGGTGTTACTGTTTCTTGCTTCAAATCACAGAATCATAGACTATCCCAAGTTGGAAGGGACCCAAAAAGGATCAAGTCCAACTCCTGTCCCTGCACACGACGGCCCTAAGAGTGACACCATGTCCCTGAGAGCATTGTCCAGACATTGCTTGAACCCTTGCCAGGCCTGCTGCTGTGATCACTGCCCTGGGGAGCCTGTTCCAGTGCCCAGCCACCCTCTGGGTGAAAAAGCTTTCCTAATACCCCACCTAAACCTCCCCAGCACAGCTTCATGCTGTCCTTGGGTCCTGTTTAGCAGGGATGTGGTAGGAGTTAATTGAATTTTAGCCTTTGTATGGGAAAAATTGCTACTGAAACCTGGTTATTACATTGTTCAGGTTGTGATCTTATTAGACTTTGACTGGAGCTGGGAGTATTTTACTGAACATCCAGGTACTCTAACAACAGTGGATGTGAACTCACTGCTTTGATGTGCTTAGCTTGGTGGGGCACTCTTACTGCTGTTAGGAGTTGCTAAAAGTGCGTTCAATTACTAGTTAAACACTTGGGTTTTCAGCATTTCTAAACTTAACAGTAATCTTGGGGAAATGGCTCAAAACATTCATTTGCTTGGAGGTGTCTCAGGTTTTTCCATATGCCAAAAAAGCCAAGAAGAACTAGATTTATTATCTTTCAAAGTTGTTGGTTTTTTGGGTTTTTTTTGATAGTAATTGTGGCATCTATTTATATAGTGAAGTGGGCATGGCTTGAAGATGCAGAAAGCTTAGAATGCATGCAGTGGTGTCTGGGATTGCTTTGCCTGCTGCTTTTGATGTAGATTAACAGAAGAAATTGGCAAAAAGACATTTCCTGTAATGTGGAAAACCAGAACTATTTCATAACAAAGCAGAGATAGCTAATAACTACACATTGCCCCAGTCAATTCAGTGTAATGGAAGGTAATGCCAGTTTCATGTGTGCTGGCTCATTTCTGCAAGCTGTCTTCATGATGTTCACCATAATTTAGACAAACAAAAATTAAGTTCAGTAGTCTCAAGTTTTGGAGACTTTTTAAAGAACTGAGAGAAGGGTAGAGGTGGCAACGTGGAGCACTCGTCTGGGCTCTAGTCATGAGGCATCTCTTTCTTACCACAAAATAATCTCTTGGAGAACCCAGCTCCTGGTTCTCTGTGATGGGAGTTGATAATTAAATTGTTACTAAGAGCCCCCTTGGTTTTATCAGTAAACCCCAGTGTTACCTATAATTAATTAAGAAGCAGAGTGGCCTTAAAAAACCTTTTAATATATTTTTGATCTGCATGAATATTAAATACAACTTGTGTCTTCATAATTTTCAAGAAACTTGCAGAATCTAAACACTCTTCTGTTTCTGCTAATCTTTAAGTCTTTGCAAGTATCATCTGTGTGAGTGTAATGATGTGGATTTATTTTACCAGGTTCTGCTGTAGACTGGTGGGCCCTTGGAGTTTGTCTGTTTGAGTTTCTAACTGGAATTCCACCTTTTAACGATGAGACACCAACACAGGTCTTCCAAAATATATTGAAAAGAGGTAATCTGTTTCAGTAATCAGGGTAAATATGCATTTCCAATATTTGTTTTATAGTTTGAGTTACCAACTCAATTGCATCTTTGTCTGTAGATATTCCCTGGCCTGAGGGTGAGGAAAAGCTGTCTGATAATGCCCAGAATGCAATAGATACTCTTCTAACAATTGACACTACTAAGAGGGCTGGACTGAAGGGTTAGTATTAAAATTGTTCTTTGCAATTAATTGCAATTTAAGTGGTGATCTCCTTCTCTTGAAACTTAGACTAATAAACTTCTATGCCTCACTAGGTTCCATGTATAGTACCACAGCACTTAAGGAGTTGTGGTATTTTCTGTGTTTCTTGTGGGGTTTTTCCTTTCTGAACAAGGTAATTCTGAGGCTGGGTTCTTTCATTGGTTTTTAATTTTTTTAATTGAACTTCTGTTTTGCTTTACTGTTGTTCTGCTATGCATTTTTAGTGTTTGACATCTGACGTACCAAAGTTCTCTCTTATCTAATGGGTATTTGAAATTTTTAACCTAAATGACATTGGGAACCTTGATTAAAAGATGATAGTTTGGGATCTCCTACAACAAACAGTTAATTTAGAGAGAGCAGTTTTTTCTTAGGAATCAGCTTGTCCTTGCTGAATGCATAGGAGAATATGAAGTTGGACAATATATACTGTTACAAAGTCTACTTTTTTTTCCCTCCTAGAAGGGCATAAACATTTGCTATTGTTAATAGTTACTATGTTTTATTTTAAAAAAAGTTGATAAAGGAAAGAAATTTAGAGTGAGATATTTTGGAAACAGAGAAATCTTATGAGAACTGCTCAAGAAATCCGTGGAGAAGGAAATTACTATGGAAAAGCTTACACATAAAGAGACTAAATGCTAGAAGCTGAAATCAAGCCAAATTGAAATAGAGAAGGCACAAGATTGAATGAAAATTATTATGTCAACAGAAAATCCTGTGGCTTTGATATTTCCCAAAAAAGCAATTTGAAGGTGTGTTAGTTAAAGACAAGTTATTATTTCTGGATTTTAGAGTGAAATCTAATTGCCTGTCAAGGGCAGAATTTTAACATTGATTACATAATGGTTTCTTCCTATCTGAGCTTCTTTGAAATTCATTCTTTGTCAAGACTTAAAACTGTATCTGGCTTCATGGTCCAGTTTATAGTCCACTGAAGTGAAGTTGGATGAGTAGTTTTCAGGACAACCATTAAGTTTTTCTTGTTGTATCTAAGTTTCCATCACTGTCATCTTCTCTCCCCTCTCCAAAATTTTTACTCTCCATTTTATTGCTACGTCATGAAGCCTTTTGTCCTGAGAAATCCCAGTTATGTTGTTGTAGTGCTGTGCTTCTCTAAATTCAATCTTTTTGGGTAAGAGCAGCTTTAGAGCTGCTTTTGGCTCAGTGGAACTGTGTGGAACAGGTTTTCTGCATGGGGGTGGCAGCTACTTGTCCTGCCAACAGCTTGATCCTACTAAAGTTGGGGGTAATCAAAGCCCAATTGCAATTTGCACTTTTATGAGTGTCTAAACAGGAAAATAGAGCAAATCTACTGACAGTTGTAGATGAGGAAACAAAGTGACTATGGGGCTTGGACATAAGGAAGTTTATAATGCTCATGTGAACTTCTGTTTCAGAACTGAAGCATCACCCTCTCTTTCATGGGGTGGACTGGGATAATCTCCAGAATCAAACTATGCCATTTATACCTCAGCCAGATGATGAGACTGACACCTCTTACTTTGAAGCTAGAAACAATGCTCAGCACCTGACTGTGTCTGGATTTAGCTTATAGTATCAAGATAAGTGAAAATTCTCCATGGTTTTGCACACTTACAGGTTGTCTTGTAACCCTAGTTTGGTCTTGACTAAGTTTCCTTGCTGAATTTAGTGTGTTTCAAGTTACCAGCCTATTTTTATTATAGCCTCCTTTATTCTAAAGTGAAACTACTGTATGAAAGTGGTATCAAGTGCCTTTGTGCTACTTTTTTTGTCACTGCACCTTACTGAGAGGCCAGAGCATTGCATTTCTTTGAGCTCATAACTCTTGGCAATAATGGGGCTTTTTAATAGCAATTAATTATTCCAGTTAGGAAGTGTGGTGTTATTTCCCAGCTAAATATAATGGGGAAAGGATATAAAGGAATTGTAATTGTATCTAATTAATAACTTACCTATTGGTGGTTCAGTGTGGTGGCAAGCTGGTTTGGGAACAGTCTTTTCTGACCAGTATGAATATATATCCACTGTGCAAAACTGGTCATTTCTATTCAAGGTGGAAAATTGAAATCTTAATACAGCATTGAAATGTCTTGTCTTCTGTTTGTCTTATTCCCAAGAAGGGATGAGAAGGTGCAATGGTATTCCGAGTTAATTCAGGTAGAAGTGGCACGTGAGACTGGCAGGAGCTCCTCTGGTTGTTATCCTGTCCTGAGAAATGGGGCAGAGAGAGGATACTTGGGGCAAGTCTGTTAAATGCTCTGCTGGAGTCATTGGCAAGTTGTAACCACTTGGGCTGTAGGAAGCTGGACTGAATATACATTTACTGGTTTTATACAGAAAATGCCCAGTGTGTGTGTGTGCTCACGTGTCAGATGACAAGTGACAGGTGATTTTTTCTTTTCTAGCAAGTAGCATTCATACTGAAGCTGCCACATATTAAAGACCATAATATATTGTAGGCCAACAGTCTGTTCTGTAAACTCACAGCCAGAGCTTGGATTTTGACTAGAATATAAGATAGATATGTATATTCTGTATAAACCTGAATTAGAGGGATGTATATTTAAATTTATCTTTAAATGCAATACAGAACTTGTGTCTGCTAGGTTTTAGAGGTTTATTTGTAGATAATCCTGTTTAAATAATTTCAGTATTTTTGTTGCATAGGTATCTCTAACTTAAAGATTTTAATTTTTCAGGTTAATACATGTTAGATAGAGATCAGTTGTGCTAGATGGTGTTGCCAGCCAAGGGCCACATGCCAGAAGCCAAGCATTCTGCCAGTGATTTTTGCCAAGTGCCTTTTGGTTTCATGAACTGACTCTTTTTGCAGCAGCAGTGAGTTGTCCCTTCATTACCCTCCTTCCTGGAAGATTTATTGATGGAATTCTGAGCAAATAGTGTCTGTCAGGCTTCCTGCTATCCCCTCAGGTTACTGGGAAAGGAATGGGAATGGTGAAGAAAAACAAAGTTTCCTAGAAAGACCTAAAGAGAGCTGATTCTTAATAGCTCAGAATGACCAATCCCAGCTCTTGGTGTAATAACTCAAATTTGTGAAACAGAATCTTGGCAAGTTGCAAAACATAAAGTGAATCTCCCTCCCCTTGCTAAGGACTGCAGTTTCAGAAAACTTCTAAATTGTTCAGTCTCACTACAATTGTTACATGATGGAAAAGGTGCAAACTAATTAATACACTACTGAAGCAGTATTCATAGACAACATTCTCTGAAAGTGATGAGAAATTCTTTAGTGATTTTCCTGTGTACCGTTAGAATATATAAACTGGGGTAGGAGAGTACCTTAATCACTGGTATTTTATGGAATTTATTCTTATATTTCTGGTAATCTAGTTTAAGAAAGCAAGTTTTACAAGAATTAACTATGATTACATGTGAAAGAAGTAATATAAACTGAACACCACAACAGCTCTTTGTCTTTAGTGCTTTACAAATGGTTACACCTGTTCCCATTTGGCAGTATAAGACATTCCCATCAAGGTGGAAGAAACTTGTTGCACTGGTATAATCTTTTCTAACTCCCTGAAACAGTTCTTAATCATCTACAAGGGTCAAGTAAGCTTCTATAACAACCTTATCTTAAAAGAAAATCGTGGTGTTTCTACCAATTGATTAATGCAATACATAGAATCTGTAGAACAGTGAATAGGCCAATTGACAAATCTGAATGTTTAATATGAAGTTATCACTACACTGCTGTCCAAAATTTAAATTTCACACAATTAGCCCTGAAAAGATTGCAATACCCTGTTCTCTTCATTGTCTTGCATTTATCCTGTTAGAGTAAACATGGAGTTGAATGTCAGATGTTGATTGTTGAGATCTGTGGTTTTGTTTGTTGTAGGGTGTTTCAGTGGGGCTTTTATCTTTTGTAAAAAAGGTGAATCCTAGCTTTATTGTTCAGCGTGGAGTTCCTTGTCAACTCAATCCCATTGGTTTTGCTCCACTTGTTGTTTGACTTGGAATACTACAGGTAAAAGTTTAAAAGGTGTAATGTAGTAGCTGGGAGAGATTTAGTGTTTCTTCTCATTAGTAATGATCTACAAATAATTGTGTAGGCTGGCAAAGTTTTTGATCCTTAGAAGCTGTGGAATACCACTTGGCAAGTACTCCAGCTGCTGTGTGGTGCTCCCTGAAGGCCTAAACTTTATGTGCATAAACTACATATAAGCTTTGTAGCTTCCAAGTTATCTTGGGAGATAGTTTATCACCATTAGCACAGTCCATCTGAAAACTACTGGAGAGATCAGTGTTGCACTTTGTTACATAGAAGCAGCAGTCTTGGGACAGTTACACCCAGCCTCATGTGCTGTGGGGCTCACCTGCACATGGGGCAGTGCCTGAAGGTGCTCAAGTGCTGCCATGTGTTGTTGAGCTCAGAGGTCCCAGTTTCAGCATGATTGGGTTTACCCGTGGTTACTCTGGCAATAAAATGCATTCTTTTCCTCTCTACTGCATTCTCCAAAAGTTCACTTTGCACTTACTCATGTTTAAAAAATACACTTTACTTTTGTGTAAATACAAAAAATAAAATAGTGCAGTTATGCTGCTGTTTCTGCATGTTGTTTTTCTTTAATTGTGATACTTTCTCCCCTGCTGGCAGTGTGACAAATGGATTTTAACACAAAGAAACCCTGAATGCTTCCCACTACCTCAGCAAAGGCAGTGATTTTAAGTAAGAAAATACCTCAGTACAGGTGTGTATGCCCTTCAGCTAGTTCATAACTTGCTAGCCTGTGCCTGCAGGCTTTAGTACCAGCTACATTTGTGTACTGAAATGGCAGGAGAGCAAAGGCCTGAGCAGGCCTGTAACTCCTGCAACTTATGAGTCCCCTCCTCTGCATAACTTGAATGAGCCAAGAAAGGATGGTGGCTCCATCTCCTCAGCACCTGCTGTGCTGCCACAGCACCAGAACAGAAGCTACAGAGCCCTGAGGACAGAACAGCTGCACCATGCACACACTTAGACCTGGCTCTGCTTCCCTGCTTTCAGCTACGCAGCTCTGAGGGGGTGGAATGTCTAATCTGGTTTGATACAGAGCAAGCTTCTGCCTTTCAGGTGAAGCTTGATTTGCTGCAGGAAACCAGCTTGATGTTTGCTTCACACCTGCAGTTTGGGGCTGGGTCTGGCCCTTTCCAGTGCTATGCAGAACTGATTTGGCTCCCAGCCCTCCTGAGGGGAGAGCACAGGCTGAAGCTATGTCAGCCTATCCTAGGTCAGAGCTCCAGCCATCTGCTTCTGCTACTGCCTCCACATCAAAGCTGTGTCTCTTTGTACCTGGGCAAATGATAAAAAATCAAACCACCAGTTTTCCTTACCTTTAAGCTGAAATGCCTGCCAACTCGGAACCTGTTCAAATTATCCCATGATACTATGAGAGAGGCCCAGTTCTGAGTCACAAGTGAATTGTTACTCAAGTGATGTTTTGTTTGATTACAACTGTCAGGTTGTGACTGATTCTTTGTGATACAGCCAGCAGGCTCTTGTGTACAGTCACAGCATCTGATGTACAGCTTTTAGTAAATATTAAGTTCAAGATAAAATAGAAACTATTAAGGGATTGATTTATTGAAATATGAATAAATAACAGGGATAGTACAAGCCTACATTTATTTCAGGGGGAGGTTAACAATTAAGTACCGCTGGGAATGTCTGTCCCATGTCTAAGAGCTCGAGCCCTCCAGCTGACCCAGTTCTGAGCTGTGGGAGGCACTCCAGGGTGGTTTGTCCTGGCAGAAGACATGCTGCTTCCAGAGGCTGGGGTTTTCATGTGACCTTCAAGCTCGAGTGTCCTTCCTGTATGATTTCTATCCCTTATGATAAGAAATCAATCACTTCAGGGATTTTAAGTTCAGGCACAATGGCTTCAGGTCCCAGCAGAACTTCCCTTCCAGGATAAGCTTTGTTCAAACCTGAGTGTTCAGTACATCTCATGCCAAAACTCATCTCTGGCACATGAAACCATCTGCTTGTTCCAGCAGTCTTCAAAGAGGTTACAGCTATTTTATTTTTTAATTCAGATTTACAATAAGAAAATCAGAAGAGGGGAAAAGTAACTAAAAAAAATCTGCACATAACTAAAAAACAAGATTAAAATTTCTCTGGTAAAACCAACATTAAATTCTGTGATTACATTTTTATACAATATAGCTTGTATGAAAAATGTTTTCCAAACTATAAAAGATTTTCAGGAAGGACCAAAAAAATTTTCCTTAAAAATTATTTGTAGGATGTAGTCCTGGTGGAAAATGAAAGCACATCAGTAATGGTGACATTTCTGAAGATTCAGAGCTTAACCATGGATTACGTTGTGATATAATTCTTCATAGCAAACTGTAAGTTTTCTGTCAAATCCAATTTTAGTGCATTTACATTTTCCAGAGATTTAGACATCTTATATATTAATTTATTTTAAAATTAAGTGTAAAGCATTCTTTTGTCAAGCAAACCTCATGAGGTTGTACCTCTATCTGTATATGGGTTAATAATTATTCTGTGGGGGAAAGCAAAATACCAGCTCCAAAATTAGCTGAAAAGTTTTTTTTTTCTGAGAGGAAGTAGAAGGATAAGAGAGACATACCAGAATTGATATGTTTCATGGTGTGACTTGGGGAAAATCCATAATAGATTAAATCTTTAACTGCCAACAGAAAACTTACAGTGCACTGAGCTTTTTAAAAGCTTAGAGCTAGATTTACTGAGCTAGTTTTCATCTCATTTTAAAGCACCTGGTGCCTAAACTATGCATTTCAGTTAAAATAAGCTGTTGTCAACAAGAATACGGTTATGAAAGTTAAAAAGATAAGGTGCAGCCTCTTAACATGGATCCCTTGTACCACATGCTGTTTCCAAACTTGTATTTGACAGTCCCCGTTATTAATGGCTCTAACTTTCAGGATATATACAAATTCCCAAATCTTCTTTACAATTTTACATGAGAAGTGAAGGACTCAACTTCATTTCTGACCAATTTATATGGAAATTGCCCCACACTAGTTTAGCAGCAAAAATAACAAGTTGAATTCCTCAGAGCTATACTGTATTTTTCCAACAGCTTACCTGGTAATATGTAATGCTGTGGAAAAACAGGCAAGTATCTTGAGATTGTAAAATTATTTCAATGTTAAAGTGACAGTTTTACATATTTTTCACTTATTCTTTTACAGAGATGTTATTCTCTTCATCAACTGACATCAGCAAGGCCAGTAATTACTGAAGGCCCATCCACAAGCACATTCCAAAATAATTATTGTTCATATGGTTTTGAGGATGGAATTAATAAATTTATTTGTAACCTAGGAGCTGTGAATCATTCAAGTTTCAATAATATTAGTCCTTAAACATTTAGCTCAAAGGTAGTACAAAATATTACTGTAACATAAGGAAGATCATCCCAAATTCTGAGGTTCTATGAGAATTCAGACTTCCTTTGCTTTCCAGGGCCATCTTCTCCTTGAAGTCCTTAGTCTTGAATTCTCAGTTCAGTTTTCTAGAAGAGGAAACGAATAAATTAGTTTAATGTACCTTCACGAGAGATGATTTTTCATTTGTCTAAACAAACAAATTAAGGTTACATGTGAAAGGTTGCCATTCCAATAAAACACAACAGGGCTTCAAGATACCTGAAAATTTGCCCCCTTACACCAAGGAGGAGGAAATTCACTAAGAATTTGGAACTGCAGATGGAATTCCTCAGAAAAATCCCTGATCCTGTGTCAGTGGTATGCTGGCTCAGCAGAGCAACAGTCAAAAGCTGTTTTCCCCAAGACTCCATAAAACTTAAAATTAGAGGGTTCTAAAATCATAAGCTGAATCTAGACAACTTTTATTATTATGAAAATGTACTTCTATCTGGGTTCAGGGCCCCTAAGCTTCAGGTTTTCAAGCCTTCTTGATGAGGACTCCAGTACAAGTACTCAGATTTCAGCATTAAGTTCCTCATAAAGGAACAGGAGACAGGTTAAGAGGTGCTGGGATGGAGCTGAGCTAACCCTGCCCAGAGACAAGAGCTAAACACAAAGCTCTTGGTTACAGAAGGCTGGTCCCTCCACCAGTTACATGGAATTTGCTACACTGTGCAGAAGAGTTTAGAAGTCATGGCTCCACAGCTGCAGCATGAGATAACTTTGCATGGTAGCAGAGAATCATGGTTTCTGCTGCAGGGACAGTTAATGTAATTTAAAACTAAAAGTTCACAGAGTTAATGCAGCCACTGTGAACAGCTATTGCCTAAGAGCTCACACACCTTAACAGAGCATAAGCTGAAACTGGCCATGGGACAGGAGAGAAGGACTCGTTTTGCAATTCCATTTTCTCACTGAGTGTACTTGATCAGCTTCCTACACATTGTTAAAGGAGACAGAACTCCAGACAGAAATGTGCTGCAGAAGCACATAGTCCTTAAACTCTGCCTATGAGCAGACTTCTTCAAAAACAGAGAAAATCTCAAGAACACAGAAAATTCTTTAGTTGTTTCTGTTATTGAAGTTCATTTCAAAACAATACATGAATGAGTAAACAAAACATGGGGCTATGCTATGTGTTTCACACTGACACTGGTATTACCACTGGTACAAATCCTGATGTCCAAAATTCAAAAAGAATGTTGAAAAACTGAAGCATGTGGCAATGAGCCACAAGAATCATTCTAAGACTGGAAAACAATTTTAAAATGAGATTCCAGTTGCTCCATTTGTTTTATTTAAGCAAGAGATTATGAGATGACCTGGTGACAGCAAAAAAGTAACCAAGGAAAACATCACAGGCTCTTTGTCAACTGCATTAAGATACAGGAAAATCCAATGGAGGCAAACTGAAGGTAGACAAATTCAAACTAAAAGTAATGTACCATGTGTTTATTCATCAACTCACTAGGACAATATAGTGGAAAAATTGCTGGAAAGGATGGTTTTCTAAAAACTGATTTCTGTCTGAACCTGTGGCTGAATTGAGGGTGCTACAGAGGTCAGAACAGATGATCAAAAAAGATTTTCAAGAACAGCACACTGTTCAGGGAGAGGCAGAGAACATAGCCATAACAAGAGCAATTAGCAGAACACTGAAGTTCATAGAAGCTTGAAGTAAAATACTAAAAAAAAAAAGTTTTGTTTTAAAACACCCCAACTTTGTCCTTGCTGACAAGGGGAAATTTCCATTTGCTAGTGCAAAGAGTGAGCAAAATGTGCACAACTGCCTGAAAGCCTCAGTACTGCAATCTCCATTTTCATCAGACAGTGCAGCAACACCAATGCTGCTGCTGACAGCTCTGAGCCAGGGGAGCTCCCTGGCAGATTTGCAGCCTTGTGGGCCCTGTATTGTTCACAAAGCCATGGGCTGGGCCCAAAGAGCCATGATCAGTGACAGGAGTGTAGTTGGAGACCAGTAATTAGTGGTGAATGCCAGGGGTCCCTACTGGTGCCAATCCTGTTTAACACCTTTAGCAATGGCCTGGATGATGGGGCAGAGTGCACCCTCAGCAGAACTAGAGATTACACAAAACTGGGAGTGGCTGATATGCCAGAGGGTGGTGCTGCCATCCACAGGGACTACAGCTGGCTGGAAAAAGGGGCTGACAGGAACTTTATGAAATACAACAAAGGGAAGTGCTTAGTCTGGCACTGTTTGGGGAAGTGACTCCAGGCATCAGTATGTGCCAGCTGGAAGGCAGCTTGGCAGAAAAGGATCTGGGCATCCTGGTGGACACCACTGTGAACATGAGCCAGCAACGTGCCTTTGCACCAAAGGCCAGTGATGTTACAGGCTTCCCTTCCAACATTATCCCTTCCTGCATTATCCCTTCTGACAGGGTGAGCGAGGTGATCCTTCCTCTCTATTCACCACTGGAGAGGCCACACCTGGAGTGCTCTGTCTGCTTCTGGCTACATGAGAGACATGGACAAACTGGAGAGAGTTCAACAAAAGGCCACGAAGATGATCAAAGGACTGGAGCTTTTCTGAGGAGAGAGAAACACTGGCACAGGTTGCCCAGGGAGATGATGGAGTTTCCCTCCTTGGAGATAATCAAAAGCTGCCTGTACAAAGTCCTGGGGAACTGGCTTCAAGTGTCCCTGGCTGAGCAAGGATATTGGACCAGATGACCTGCACAGCCTTCCTGCAACCTTAACCACTCTGTGTTTCTGTGATTTACCACTGAAGAGAAAACTATACCATGAAAACTAGCAAACATTAAAAAGCTAGAGCAAATTCAGCTAATTCTCCTAAGATACACACACATGCAAACTCTGCAGTCTGACAGAGGAAAAAATGTAAAAGCCAAGAGCATACTAAGCTAACAAAATCAGGTGTGATGCTGAAGTAACCAGACAGTATCTAGAGAACATTCACTTGATCTTCTGATGCTTAGACAGCTGAGAAATGGCAAGAGCAGAGTACAACTGTCCTTCAGCTGAAGGAAGTCAAGGTAGATGTTACAAAAATACCATAGTAAGGTGCTAGTGGATGTTAAATATAGGTGACAGATGGCACTCTACAAAGGATGTGATAGCAAAAAACATTCTCATGGTACAACAGGACTAGAAGCAGTGAAAGTGGCTCAAGAGAATATGAGGAGATCAAAGAATGTTATGGAAATGCTTCCAAGCTATCCAGCCTCACACATTTGTGTATTCTCAAAATTACTTATCCTGTATCACATTTCATAGATTTAACATAAATTGCCACATATAAAGTATACTACATATAAAGTCAAATTACCTAATACTTTCTCATACTGACAAACTTTCAAGGCAAAGAATTTTCTGTCCTGTCTAAATAACGTGATAATATTACCTATCGGTTTAAACAGGTGACAGACAGTGTATGTGTTCCATTGAATGCATATCTTTACCTTCTCTTTCTTTGGTGATACACATGTACCAACCACTGGGCAATAAATGGCCATACAATAGCAAAAGTTAAGATACCAGGAGAAATTTCAAAGGGCCACCATGATGGTTTCTAAGGAAAACAGAAAAAAATTCCAGTCAGCAACCTGTGTGCACATATTGAATACCACCTGTATACTTCTCATCACTTCAAATACTACAGTACCAAAGACAATAATACTTAGACCAGAAGAAAAGATTAATCTACCAAGTAATTTTCTCAGACAGAGATTTTTTATCTCCTAGTCAAGGAAGAGACAATACAAAAGGCACATACCAAGAGCTAGAGATAAAATATTCAAATTCATCTTTTTTCACAGTTTGCACTTTTTGCACATCATAAAAACAGTATTTTACCTTGACAGAGGAGGCGGGCTGGTAATTTGACTGTAGTGTTGCAGATTTTGCCTTTAAATACAAACAAAGGCTGGTAAGTATAAAAAAGGAAACTGCAATTAAATTTTTTCATCTTCACGAAACAAGAACATGAGGTTTTTTTCATCTTGTGATGGCTTTGCAATCTGTATATATCACACTTTAATGCACAGAACCATCCCCATGTGACCCCATATAGCTGCTAACCTGCCTCTCATGTTTCCACTACTCTTTATAGTAATTTCATCACTTCTCTGTGTCTTAGAAAATGAATCAGTGTCACTTACTGGACCTCCTTACAGTTTTTGAAGGTTCCCCTGCTCAACCTGTCATTGCAACTTTCTCAACTCTGGTCTAGTCCCAGTTCCAACTTGGAGCAGAAATTGCAGCAGCTTAATTTGCCTGCTTGCATGTCCCAACATCAGCCTCTACTAAGGTCAGAAACGCTGTTTTAGTTTGCCCTGGCCTACAGCTACAGGCATGTCTAACACCATAAAGGAAAGAGAATACTCTGTTCCATGTCTTCCAGGCAATCATGAAAATGAAGTACCAGAATCTCTTCAAGACTATTCCTATACACTATTGTGGTGCATCCACAAAAGCAAAGCAGCTGGTTTCTAGGTCCTTCTTAATTTATGTAAGCATGAAAGAGAAGCTTCTGTTTCTCCTTAGGTAAGGACAGCAAGCACAGCATGAACTGCTGGGGAACAATCGTTTACTGCTTCTTATATTGCTCAGGCAAAGACAGAAAATCAATCTTTAACCAAACATTAGATTCTTGAATATCTGTGATGCAGCAAAATTATGGTTTTAATAAATCCTTTTCTGTGGCTGCCTTAGATTTGGAGTATGTGCATCTCATAGGATGTGTACAGCTTGCTGATTCTCCTGCAGATCAAAATATATCAGCAAGTCAAACAAAACCAAACATTTCCAGGTTGCTGGTTCAACTATACTCACAACATGTTCTACTGAAACAGAAGGGAAAAGAAACACTGTATCAATAATATCTACACTTGCTTAAGAGTTCTACTGGCTGGATGAGGACATGATGTGTAATTCCAATAAAGCTGGATTACTTCATGAGGAAAGAAAGTTATGAACAATCAAGTCTTTTGCTAAGTGAAAAATGGAATGTGAAGTTCTGCCTGTGAGCATTTATCATGTGAAAGAATAAGGTAATTTCTCACTTTCTTTGAAAATGATTTGAATTCTCTGGGATCATGCACTACTGACATTAACTGTCAACTCTCCATATCCAGCCTGTCCAATGTGTATCAATAACTATGGCTAAGATCAATCTGATCAGAAATCAGTGAAATAATATATGGTTAATTTCTAGGTCAAAAATGCATAGTTTTGCTTATATGTACCAGAATTCTGAATTGTGCTCCTGAGAGTAGGTACCAGTAGGAAATTTTAAGTTGGACTCAACTACAAAATGTAACTGAAATGTCTTTACAGCTGAAGAAAATACTGTCCAAAATTTCAATCTGCAAAAGCACAAAAACATCCAAGGACATTTAATAAAAGGTGATCAAATAACTCCAAAGGATAATACCTGTGACGCTGCAACAGCCTCCAGCATATGCAGCCTGTGCAGGACGTTCTGCATGTCCTCCTGCAGCCGCATCAGCACCACTGCGATCTGCTCATTGAGGCTTCCCCGGGGGCCTCTGTCGGAGCCCCAGCGCTCGCCATCCCCTCCACTGCCCATCTGGCCACCCTGGGAGCCGTCCCCTAAAGGCTGAAGTCTGTGCCCTGTTGTGAGGGAGGGAAAACAGAAACACAAAACACAGAATGGGCTGCAGCTCTACTGAAAATGTTTAACAGTTCAGTTTTCTCCCTCGGTTTTCACCCAGCAGTGTGGTACTCCTTGTCACAGGCTATATTCAGACAGTTCAGCTGCACTGGGAGGCCACTGAAATGTCACCTGAGATGCTTCCCTACAGCCTTAGAGTGGCAGTATCATTCAAATTCCTAGAACTGCAAGAACATTTAGAAAAAGCTATTAATACAAAACCAGTCAAGTTCAGCAGTAAATTCTGCCCTAGCAAAAAGTAACATCTGTCTTAGTATGTGTTTCAAGTTTGGCAAAGTCTCCAGCTGGAAAATGAAGATCACTGGAATAGTGTGATGAGAAAAGATAATTATTTGAAAGCTACAATACTCCCTTAAACTAGATATAACTATCACTAACCTGTCATGTTTCTGCCTGTAAGTCATAAACTTCAATAAAACAACAAGAGAGAGAAGAGGAGATAGCTGACTATAGTATGTACTTTATAATAGTTTTCACCATAAATTTCTTATTTTTATTTTCTTTTGAGTTTTTTCATCTGATTACCTATAGGTGCTATACAAAAAGGCATGCTATATATAAATAAAATACTTTTTGCCTTTTTTGGTTGATACAAGAAAAACTGATTTTATCAGTTACAGATTACACATTACACTTTCCAGATCATACCACTGGAATGTGGTGCTGCTCGTAGGTGACAGTATTAGAAGTATTATGGAATTAAAATGCGCAGCGGTCCAACTTAAAAGGAACATCTGGGCTATTATGTGATTAAGAATCATTAAGTTTTCAGAATCATAATGAATAGTATCAGGATCACTCAAAGGTGTGGCTAACACTCCCATTATATACAAAACAATATGTCACTGATATCTTTCCATGGGATTCCATGGTTTCAAATAAACCGCCACAGAGATACAAATGCACATGTATTTAGCTTCTAAGGAAACTCCTCTCAGGCACAGACTGGTTTTGAGGATTACATTTCTAAAAATCCAAGTGCCATAAGCAGCAGCTGGAGTATAAGTTACCCACTGTAATAGGCATTTTGTTATCTATTTTTATTGTGAAGAGCAGAAGCACTATACACATGACTGTCCCACTGGACAGTGCTGACAGGTGCTTCCCAGACACCAGTAATTTATGGCAGTGAGGAGAGTGGGGAACACAAATGCAGGGTCACAGTACCTCTCCCTCTTCTGACACTGTAGAAATCTGCTTTTTCTCCACCTTTTTTCTCCTTGTGAGGACCCCCATTACTGGCTTTGCCATCTTCTCCTCCACATTTGACTTCACCTTGTTCTTCAGCTACTCCCTCTCCACTACTTCCAGGTTGGAGATTCCCATGAGTCACGCAAGTGCGCCTTGGAAAATCCGTATTTTCTAACAGAAGACTGTGATCTACATCCAAGAAATGGGATGAATGCTTTAAAGATCCTTTAGCTGATGTGATGATCTCCAAGGGCTACAAATTAACATTAGCAAGTAATTAAATTCTGTAAAATATGACAAGTTAAACATTAAAAAGGAAAAAATATCATCTTTACTTTCACATTAGGAAAATACTTTGCTCAGAATTACGACTTTTCTTTTAAGGGGAGCAGTTGTTTTCCTGTAGAATATACTTACTATTGTCTAAATGTTGTTTCCAGATTGAGAAGGCATTTCAGGCAAATCTCACAACAGTGATACCACAGGAATTTCTTTAGACATTTCCAACATACACTAATACTCAATAATTACTAAAATAGAACATTAAGGTCTAAAACCATTCAGTTTTCCCCTGTAAAACTGGCTTTGCTTCCCAGACAGTGAAACAGTCACTTCCCTTGAATTTGGGAGCCATGGTCAGAAGGCCCAATGCTGTCAGCAGCCTTGGGTAGGCAGTGTTTGCACTCAGCAAAGGGAGCACACAGCTCATCATCAGCCTGCTCCAAGCAGCTTGGCTGCACCTGTACCTCACACCAAACAAAGGAGAGGCAGAGGATTTTATCAACTTCTCACTCAAAGCTGGTGGTGCTGCAGGAAGACAGTAAAAAAGGATGGTGCTGTTCAGGTTCTGCACTGGGACTGTCTTGGTGGGTGGTTCAAGCAGCCCCTGGCACTGGGGAAGGACAGGCCCCTGCACAAGGATATGCTGAAGCAGACTGGGCACATAAGCTGAAAAATAACTTCATGGAGAAGCCAAAATAACCAAAAGGAAGAGCAGAGAAATGGAAACTACTGCCCAAATTTGTCAAATAGCAGTTCTGGATCATCAGAACTGAAGGGCAGAGTGCTGGCTACATATTTTCCAAGAAACAGCTGTATTTATTTATTTAGGTGAACTTCTTCTAGTTTGAACTTATTCACCTGTAGTTCTACTTGTGTATTTATTTACATATACCTAAACATTTGTTATTTTGTGCAAAACTAGAACTTTCCTCATGCAGGTTGGGAAACTGACAAATTATCCACCCACTTCAATTAAAGAATGTCAAACAAGCTTGAACAACACACAAGATTGGGAAATCAGCTAGATAAGACAGCTTGCAGCACTTCTATCAAATTACATTTCCCAACATTTCTCATTACTGGGCAGAATTCTGATTTGTTAAAACTAATTCCCCACATACTCAGGAAAGAGGGAGACAAGAGAATGATGCAATATTCAAGTGCTTACTGGCCGTTCTGATCCAGGCACCATTCACACATTTCCCTCCAGAATCAGGAAACAAGGTGTCTGAGTACAGCCTACAAAGCCCACACTTAACCTGGGCCTCTGAAGGAGGTCTAGGCCAGAAAGCCAACAAAGTTTACAGCTATGACTAGTAATCAGCAGGAGCACAAATCCAGTCAAAGCTATGGCAGCACAGCTGGTGCTCACCTTTTATAGGGAGGTCAGAGGTGTACATTATGACTGAAGAGAATACAGGAAAACACAGAAATCCTTGTAATCTCCCACTTTTTTAGACCTAGACCACTTGCAGACACTGGCCTACAGGCCACCTGCAAATGCTTATTCTTTATTTATTCTAAGAAACAAATGCAGGAGTCATCAAGCCAGAAAAAAATCCAAGCAAAAAGTGAATTGTTACAAAGATACTTCCCGTTTCTTAAAAATAGCTGAATTCTGGTCGCTACATATTATGAGACCTACATTAATTTGTAGAACAGACCTTAGTTTCTTTATACTGTTTTTCCTTTTTTGACAATTGTTTCTTTGTACTATTGTTTTTGAAGCCTTCTCCTCACATAAATTCTCTGAGGGCTTCAAGGCTTTTAGATCAGAAATAACCAAGTTGTAAAATGCTGACAATGAAAGGAACAAATCCCTACAGTTCAAACAGAAGGACAGCATGCATGAGCCACGTCATTCACCTCTACATGTCCATGTTCACTTGATTGAGAGGAACCCAATAAAAATAAGCAGCACACCAGCTTCAAAATACACCCAGGAATACTAAACCCCTACCTCTTCTAGTCCAAGCTGCTCCATAGAGTCACAATAAACTTCACTGTCTGAATCACTGGTTAAGTGCTGAGCTGCTGAGATCTCTTCAGTATTCTCTTCACTTGCACCTGCAGGGAAAGAGAGATAGCACAGAGGCTTTGTAAATGTGAGCCAGTTGAGCCAAACCTGGCAAAGACTAGAGCAAGAAGTTAAAATGTGTAGGTGAGCATCAATTCACAACCATCCTATCTACAACTGTCATCCTAAACTAAGATTCTGAATAAAGATGTTATATTAATTTAGGAATTACAGAAAATCTTTATGAGTGGGAAAACTCATAACAACAAACTTTCCTTTATGGGAAAACTATACTTCATATTGACATTTCTGCATTATAAATTTTTATTTTGCCTTTTTCATTACAGTCTCCTCCCTAAGCTCAGTATAAAGCAGTTTTGCCTAAAGTTACCTTAGTATTAAAAGTATATATTCAGATCCCAGTTTCAACAAACTGACATTTATAAAATGTTCATCTTTTCAGATAAACCAGATATAAGTGATTCTTGTTTTACTACAAATTCACTTCCAAAGACAAATACTATTTGCACAGGTAGCATAATGATATTACAAGAAAACACTTGTATTTCAGTGGATTTAGGACTCTCTGTCTCTGAATTCATCTTTCTTTCTGTAGAAAAAACTAAAAGAAAGCCTTATTTTTAACTGGAATTAGTTAGTTTTAGCATTCTGTCTTCAGATTTCTGCAGCTGAAAGACACCATTGCTAGTCTTTGAATCCTGGGATTAAGCTTTCAAGAAAAGAGCATTTTTCATGAAAAACATGTGCAAATGAAAACATGGTCTTGGAAGGACAATACCTTGGTGAGCAGCATTATGAGCTATTTCTAGGCTTGGCTCTGTTTTATTTGTTTCTTCCTCTGGGTTCAAGCCATTCAAGGCAGATTTGGTCTGGATGCCATTCTGCATATCTGGGATAAGGCTGTCCTTGTAACAGCCATTACTAACAATACCTTCCAAATCCTTAGCAGCTGCTGATTCCAGTTTCACATTCTTAAAATCTGTAAAAGAAAAGAAAACTTCGCAAAGAGAAAGCTCTATACCTAGTAGTTCCAACCATATTTCTTCAAGCAGCTAACTTGCTAATGGACTGTATGTGTAATCTGCAGAACAAAACATGTAAATACTGCTGTATTCCCATTTGTGTGGATTGTTCTGTTCTTGTAAAAAGCATATACTTAAAACAGATACTTAAAACATAAGTAAATCCAAAGTAGGTGTCTCTTCTAAACTAAATAATAATCCTAATGTCCTTGGAGGACATCTGTATAGAATTCTAAATATGTAATTTTCATTAGGTTTTCACTAGATGTTCTTATTTTAGCATCCATTTCTTTATGGACCCTCTAAATGAATCTCACTGAAAGTTCTGTTTTATTTTCTCTGAAGAAAAAAAAAAGTGATTGTCAATTCTGTTCTTACAGGCCATGTAGCCATTCATAGCTCTTACAAAAAAGCACTGGCAACAAAACCCAAAACAATGCAGGGTATAAATATTTAGATAACCTTTTGACAGAACTTGCTAGGCAAGTCAAAAATCATATGGCATAGCCTGCAAATTTGTACTGGTTTTAATTCTTACAGCCTAGGTTGAAACACAGACATCTTTCACATATGCATTCACATGTATTTGCATCTAATTCCCTAGAAAAACTACAGCATTCATGACATTTTGGTATTTTCTGCCACTTAGGTGGCTAAGAACAAATCTGGGAGACACAATGGTCCAGAAAACTTACCCTTTCCATTTATCTGCAGTTCTTTTTCTTCCTCTTCACGAAGCCCTTCTTCTTCTGATTCTGCTCCACTATCACTGCTTTCAGCTTTTCCATTTACAACTTTTATATTTGGAGTGGAATTCATAACATTACTAAGGTCTAAGAAAAAAAGCAAAGAAAAAAAGATGTATTTTAAAGGAAACAAACATATACCACCACTAAAACCCCCAAAACTATCATTCACAGATCTACAAAAGCATGTCCATATCAGAAGATGTACCAAATAATGGCAGCTTATTTCTGTAAGCTCTTTATTAATTGCTTTAATGTTTCTCTTTTGTGGCCCATCACTGAGTGCCTGACTGCTGGTGCAGATATTCTCAATGACTCTGAGGCAGCCCCCAGGGAAGAGACTGCAGCCACTTTCAGAAGGAGTCTCAGACCAAGCCTGTTACTGTCTTTACATTACAGCTGCAGCTGGGACTGATGTGGCCACGTTCCTTTAAACCCAGAAGTCACTGTTTTAACAGAATTTCCCTTTTGGGCTGAAATGTTTCAAACCTTCTCACAGTTCAAAGGCAAATCTTGAAACATTATCTTCAATTATATGAACAACAGAATTCTGAATAAGGCAAATACAATATTCCACACATCTTCTGCTGTAATTTAGGCAGATGCAAAATATGGTAAGAAGACTGACATTTATACAGATCTTTACCTAACAGATGACACATGGAAATAAATTCCTCAATTTCAGTGAAAAAGTTGATGAAATTAATATATACACTGAGCATTTTTTAAATAAATATTTTAAAAAACAAATACTGAAATAGACAAAGTAAATACCAAGTCCTTGTTTTCCACATCTTTGATGTGGATCACAATTTACTGTAACTGTACAAAAACTGAAAGGTAAAGATTTAAAAATATGAAGTATATAAAGGACAATTCTACCACCTCCTGTAAAAAAAGTTATGGTCAAATACATCCTTATGATCATTTAAGCCTCCTATGTTAGGACAGAGTACAAAAGGTACAAAGAGGGGACAGTTTCTGTGAGACACTTGTAGTTTACATGTTGGCTCCAAGGCTGAAATCTGACTGTTTTAATCATCATCACAGCATTTCATCTGCATAATTTCTACGTTCCCTTGTCAGAACCTTGAAAGATTTATTCCTACATCTAAGCTTAACATTAAATAGCAAAATAATATCCAATTACACTGGAGTTGCCAAACCAGCTTCACTACTTCCTCTTGCTGCATGGTAATTTAAAGCTAAGGCTTTTTTCTACTTCAACCTTCCAATGAAGAGCCTTCCCACATTTCTCTAGTTTCCACACTCATCCACAGCATTTTAAAAAAAGAAAAAAAGGTAAAATAACTTATTGTATAGTAACAATGAATATGTTAAATATCAGGTTTACCTTCGTTTTATTGCAAGGTAATGTTTCTGTGGGCACCCTGCATCACTGCTTTGGATTGATTTAATCCATCTCTTATCTGAAGATTAAAAAACCTCCTACATTATTGTAAAATGAGAATTGGAAAAGCAATTGTCTGTCTCGTACACTACAAGAATAAAGACACCTGCTCATTTTCTCCTCGTAGAAGGACACTACTTATTTGCATGGAAATTTGCTTCCCAAAAGAGAAATCCCAACATAGTGCCATTTTTTTTCTCACAAGTGTGTTTCATGAATTGTGAATCCCAGTTCTCAAGATGTTTTTCTGAGAAGCAGCAGCATTAAGAATGATAAGGCAGCAGTTATGTCCTCACAACACGAGCATTAGGCACAGACACAGCCCCCTTGGCACTGTAAAGGCACACATCAGCCTTCCCTTTAACAATAAGGGGGTGGGGACACAATAATCCGTGTCCTACCCAGCCGTGGGAGTAAACAGGAAAGGCAAGACCAGGAGGAACATTGAGCTGTGATGGTGAATTCAAACTGTAAAGCTGCTCACCCTACCAAAGATACTGCAAAAAGCCCCAGCTACACCATACAGTTTTTCCTAAGATTTACTTCTTTGCTTTTTGAAAGGAATGTTTTTGAACATTCAAGCATGTTCTTTCTTCACTTACTTGCAGTAAGGAGATTATTCATTTGGGGAAACCTCTAAGTGATATATCACATACATTTAAATTAAGAGGAGAAACTGAGAGAATGTATCAACAGGTACAGATTTATGGTATCATATCACAGGACACCTGAATAACTGAAATGCATCAGGATCGTATTTCTTCCACCAAGTCATTGTTGGCAACAGAGCTCCCCAAGACCATAAAGAGGCATTGCTTTGATGCAGACTCTAAGAACACAACCCTGTACAGAGTTTGGCCACCTGAAATGCCAAGCCTAATTGTGTGCTTCAAATCAGAACCCTTACACTGCTCTCCTCAGGTCCTTCCCCAATTGCTTTTACCCCATGGTAAACCTATGGCTGCCTGCCATTCTCCTTGCTCTGAGCATCTGCTAAGGAACAAGACATGATGGTCAATATTGCATCAATTTAATCCTGGGGGTGACAGGTTTAAAGACTAAGCAGAGCAGTAACTAGCAGTGACTTCTACAGCCCCTGCTAGTAGGTTAATGGCTGTTGCCTGAGGAATGTATATCCCCAGTGTGAATGACACAAGTTAAGCAAGCTTTTAAAGCCTCACTTGGTTTGTGCTAATCCCAGCCAGCCACCCCTCATCCCTTTATTTAATGCACTCACTTCAACTGCATCCAAAATGGTAGTAGCTTTTTCTGTTGCCCTTCTTTAGATAATAAAGAATTCCTCTTGGCTTATTATTTTCATCTCACTACGTACAACATCAAACTGTGAGATTTGTGACAATTTTTTACATCAAAGCTGTACTGCTTTTTAGCCATACGAGTTCTTTCTGTAAAAGCCTGGAGTGTGGGCTTGGGGTTTTTAATGCTAAATAGTAGGAGCTGTATAACAGTAACAACTTGAAATAAGGATTTGACCAAAAAAAAAAAAAAAAAAAAAAAAAAAAAAAAAAAAAAGCTAGATGGAAAGGATGTGAAGAACAGACACACAGCCTCTGTACAAGTTTTCACTAGATGTTTATTTTCTAGTGTCAGCTCTCTTAAGGAATTTCCTACAAGCCATTCTAAATATATTTCTTTAAAGAATATATTTCTAATGTATTTCTTTAAAGGCAGCACTAAAATTCTCCTCAATGACCTATATAATGGGGATAAGTTTCTCAAAAGTAAGTATGTGATTTTTAACTCCCCACATATTTCAAGGCCGTTTTTGTTACCCAGGTGGGAGTTCAAGCCTAAATGCCTCTGTACATCTGCCCCAGCCTGAAGGTCATTTTACAAAAAGAACCTTGCCTAGCAGGTTTTTCTCAAATGCCTTGTATTTTTGTTTTATGAACAGGCATGTAATTCTTACACAAAATTAACATGCACTGCTGGAGTTGTACTGATGGTTAGCCCAGTACACCACAGAATCATCCTCACACAAGTTCTACAGCCTCTGACATGCTTTGCAAATACCACTGATCAGGAGCCAGTCTACAACAGCACATGAAAGACATGATAAAACATGTAGCTAGCTGTGTACACCCTCACTGTTTAATAAAAACTATATCTTTTCATGAAATACTACAACTTTATTATCTGCTCAACAGCAGCAAAATCTTAACCACTAGGAGATTATTTTCATGACCTACACTTGTATCATCTTGTATAGGGATCTCCCTGCATGCCTGTGTTTATGTTAAGGCTCAAGGAGTCTATATGCTGTACGAAATTGTTTTCATCATCATCAGGTAACTGTAATTATTTTCTAGTCATCATCCCTTGATGTTTCATGCTTGTTACTGATCCAAGTAGGCTCCCTGCTTCAATTCCAAGTTTGTGCAACCATGTTCTGCTGTTTCCAATACACTTGGTTACACAAATCCCCACCTCATTTAGAAACTGATGTACCAAAATACTGCAAGGAGTGACTGCATGAGACACAAGGGGTACACGTAAGCATCTGGGAGCAATAAACTCTTCAGCTAGAAAAAGAGTTTCTATTCCCTCATTTCCTTGCATTCTTTTTAATATAAGACACTACAAAGAAAATTTCCAAGGGCCCAGTCTGCTCTGTAACATCTGTTCTACGCTACTCAAACAAGCAGCCATCACAAATAAAAAGAGATTTTAGAAGAGTCTGTCAGAAACACAGACTGAAAAATTTAAAAATCGTTACTTTAACTACCATGGTTTTATTTCTTTTAAATTTAAGTGCATTAGGTGCACTTTTCTCTGAAAAATGTACACCCTAAGCACACATACTGGGGCAGGCACATCTTTCTCTATATGCTTTCCTTTTTTTTTTTTTTTGGTTTAGTCTTCCTAAACTTTATTATAACAGAAAAAGCTTCTCCTCATTTTTCTTTTTCTTTTAATATACTCCAAAAGACTACAGCCTTGTTTTGTCAGCATTCCCCTCTCTGCTTATGTGCTTTTCAAGCTTTTACACTCCAAGAGATGCCTCTGTATTTAATAAAACAATTTAATCAACAATACTCATATCTTTATTTACCATTTTCTCACAAGTGTGTTTCATGAATTTAATTAGCATTAAAACAATAGTCTGTGGATAAGAACAAACACAGAAAACAGCAACTTCTCAGACATTTACATTAACTTGCACGTACAGTATTTAGGATCACTGACTAGTCATCCCAGACCTTTACACTTTTCAGTATCTAAGGATTTTCTCATCTCCATCCATATTGCCAGTACCTTTTCCCAAGAATTTTCAGAATATGTGACATATAAATATGGATACCAAGTTTTGGGGTTGACTTGGACACATGTCCCTCTTCCCTGATGCTCCTCAGCCTTCTGCAGCAGAGACAACGTGCCTGGGATTTCCTGGCAGAGAGAAGGCCAGGCAGAAGAGCAGCTGCTCCACAGGCATTCCCAGCAGTGGCAGGTAGCTCCCCAAAGGCCCCCGGATGTCCAGGGCCACCAGGCACACCCAGCTGGGTTACACAGTGCCTGTGCAGCAAGAGCAATGGATCCAGGCTCTGCCAGCCTTCTGTCAGCACCTCAGCCAACACGTGAGAATGAGCATGAAGAACAGCTGCAAACAGATGTTGTGACTTGAAAGCATAGTAACATCATTCCAGGATCCGGGATATCCCCAAGCCTGGTACTACTTCCTTCTGGGAGGAGCAAAACTTGCTAAGATCTTTTCTGTGCAGAAGAGATAAAGTCATCATTTGGAACTTTCACTTTGCATGGAAACTAGGAAGGAGCATTATTACACTCTTGAGTTTTGTCCCAGAAAACACGAAGTGCGAGCACAGTGAACTCAGAACCCTATAAAGAAAACTGAATTATGCTTGAAAACAGCACAAGGCCACACAGCTGAGTGGCACATTGTATCCTGAACCAAAAATTGTTTTACCCTGTACCAGAAAAAAAAAAAAAATGAAATAACATTAAGGCCATATTCTCTTGTCATCTGCTCCAAGCCTACTATCTGAACTGCCTTTTACAAAGCCTGTATCAAACACATCAGAGGTAAAACAAATGGCTTTTTCATGCATCTTAAAGGTTATAGTTAATTATTTTTACTACACAAAGTTAAACGTGAAACTCCAGTCTGGGTCCACCGGGCACTTTTCTGACAGCAATCAAGACACAACTACCTACACCTGTCCTTCCCCAGTCTCCCACAACTCCATCCACTGCTTCCTTGTAGCTTGTCTTTGTAGAACAGAGCTCTGAGAAATACAGATTCCAGTTCTTTCATCACAAGATCTTAACTACAATAAGACAGCTAAAATATAAGACACCAGAATTTTATAGCAAGTGGGTACATCTTCTAAATTATGAAACCTGAAGAGCTTTTGACTTTTACAATCATTTATTGCAGGGAAATCTAGTCTGGCTGGAGGAAAAAATCCAAGTTCAACAACCAATTATGCACCAAAACTGTTACTGTTGACTCAACCCAGCATGAATCACAATACATACAGGCTTTTCTTTCCATGGAAGAAATCTTTTCATAGCTCCCTCCACACAGAAAGAAACTATTTTTCATCTTACATTTTCACATTTGGATACTTTGCTACTTACCCTGTAGCACTATATTTTTTGATTCCTCTGTATGAGAGGGGAGCTGTTGAAATGCTCAAGGCTTAGAGCTACATTGATGCTTTGCCCTGATTTCCAGCACTGTTAGACAGCACTGACATAATGCCATCAGCTTGAAGTAGAGTCACAAAGGAGGCTGAGAATTGATGTGTAAAGCCTGAAGCAGGTATAGACTGCACCAGGACAAGCCATGGCTTGTTGAGACACTGATTCCACATCTCACTAAGACTCTCCACTGACTGGCACTTGCTGGCCCAGCCCTTAATCTTCTATAATAATCCCATCCTGCAGCAAATGCTGGAGAGAATGTTCTAGACACTTCTGGAAGCTAAACTACTGAGATTTTAACAAAAAATATTTGTATAGCAAGTTTCACACTAGCCTTTCTGAGCATCATTTGTAACCTTGATTATACCTGTTAATTTATAATTGGAAACTAGAAGGGGAGAAAAGTTTAAAGGATGGCATTTTAAAAACCTCACTCACCCACACACCCAGCAGCTCCTCCTGCCTCAATGCAACTCCTTATTGTGGTGCAGCCACTAACAGAACCTAATAATGCACTGCAGTTCAGAGCAACATGGATCTTAGCTTTGCCTCTTTCTTACGAATGACTAAGAAGATTCACCGACATTGAGTTCTCTAAAAATCCTAGTGAAGAAAGGTGGAAGGAAAAGGGAAGGAAATCTGTTAAGCAAATATCTTTGAAATCAAACAGCCATGAAAAAGTGAGCTTTTGAGGAGAACAGAGGGTGTTTCAGAGCAAAGGCTCACACATAAGCAGAAAGACCCACCAAATGGCTCATTAGAAAGCAAAGATGTTGAAAACAACCTGGAAAGGTCTTTGAGAAAACAAAACTATTTGAAAAGATAAACTAGTCGTATGCAATCTAAAGAAACACAGTTGGAAAATATTTTGTACTTTAAGAATAAGGAAAGTATTTCTACCTGGAAAATAGTAATTAGGAACAGGCTCACTTTTTTCAAAGCTGATCTATGTCCTGTGCTAACTACTGCCTTTGAAATACAATGTTTACACGTATTTGCTTGTTCTAAAAGCACACAGACCTCAGTGAGTATGGTCTTTTAAACCTAGCTCCCATGTCTAATGCAAGAAGACACCATGACAAATGCAAGCAAATTGTTAAAGAGCTGTGTCTGCCTGTGAGCGAGCCCAGCTTCTGCCAGTCACACAAAAGTGCCCTGCAGAGATTCCTCCCTAACAGCCCTGCCCCAAACCAGCACATGCAGCACTACACAGCACCCTGCTTCAACAGACCTTCATCTGGTGCAACTGCAACACAGCTGGGAGAAAAGCTTTTGGGAGAGAAACGCTCCTTAGGAAGCCGAGATTTAAGAGTGACTATTATAATGCTGACATTTCCTACAGCCTCTGCAGTACCTAACTTCTTGTTATTGGAGGCAACATTTGGTTTTCACAAAGGTTTACTAACACCACTAGTACTCAGCATACAAGCAAAGGGTCATCTTTATTTGGCAGGGTTTTAGAACACATTAAATGTCTTATCACAGAGCAAAACGATTATACAGAAAAATTCTACTGAACAACTTGTAAACAATTTCCAGATACTTTGCTTAGTTGCTCAGATACCTTAACTTAGTGTGGGAGCCTGTCAGATAGGGATTTCCTTGCCCCCTTTTGGATTTACTCCCATTTTGAAAAAAGAAAGCATCCACAAACATTCTCAGGGAAACATTCTAAAGGATGAATTGGTTCTGAAACTCTCAATATTTTCCATCCCCTTTCAGATCACTAGGGTGCCAATCCTAGCCCACCTTTAGCTTCTTCAGCTATTACACAAGAAAGCTTGAATGCCCATTATAAAAAAATCACATTTACTGAGCAATGGTGTTTAGAAGCTTCTTTGCCTTTTTAACATTGACTTAGACAGATTTCTTGTGCATTTACTAGCAAGTGCAAAAAAGTTAAAATCCTGCTCTTCTAAAGCACCCATCCACCTTATGTGTCCCTGTCCTCTTCCAGCAGCTACAAACAAGAGTCTTTCTATAATGCTGCAAGGGTTACCTCAGCCCTTCTGCAGTGCTGTCAGCTAAGAGCCCACTTTCTTCTTTGATGGCAAGTATTTCATGTACCCAAAAATAATTTGTCAATGACTTTGTCTGTAAAGAAGCACTTCATACCTGTCAGAAAGAGACTACTGACACAGCTTTCCAGAGAAGTGAAGCATTTCACACAGCTGCAGGGTGACCTTTCCAAACACTACCCAGGTTACATGCTTTCAAAATAACTCTTGTATTTGCTCAGCCTACTGGAGTGAATTTTCTATTTTTCTTTCTTTACCAGCACATTCAAGTCTGGATATTTGTAATCCATGGATCCAGTAAGTTTGTCCTTGTTTTCTAGCAGATGTTACAAGTAATTTATTTCAATACTAGAATGTCAGACTTCTATGTTCTTTATTAAGGAGCCACAGGCTCTATTGATTCAGAAAGGCAGTATTTCAATGGTTTGTATTTAACATTTTCAAAGTAACCACAAAGACTAGAATGCAATTATAAAAGGCTATACTTTTCTGTTGAGGCCAATCTGCTAGAGACAATACACAAGCCATAACTGATGTACACTGAGCTTACAGACAATTCTCTTCCACTAATTCAAGAAACTGTTGATTTTGAGACAGTGGCATACAATTCTTAAACAACTAGATAATGATCTGCATACAGATTAAAGTTTGATGGAAGAATGGAAGGCAAACTCAAAACAGAATGGACCAGAAGATGGGGGTGCAATATGAAGCGAGACAGTCAAGGAGAAGGGTCCCAGTTTTCAGAACATACCAACTGCCTGCCCCTGAAAAATATTCCTTTCACAACAGGATTTACAGACTGTGGGGACTTGGAGGGGAGGAAAGAAACTAGACTGGATAAACTCACACAATCAAAACATAACTGTGTGTCAGTTTTTAACAGTATTGTCACCAGTGTCTACATCATCCCACACACAGACTTGGGCACATTGGTTCTATTCTTCAATGTGTATCTGAAAGACTGAAGGTAATCATGCTTCTAATACGTGAAATATTTTGATATTTGTACTGTAAACAACAATAATGATTTGCAGCTTTGTTTTTGATCAGGGAACTGCTAAGAGCACCCAAGAAAGGGCTTCAAAACCTTAAATTCAACGGTAAAGTTGTAACATACAAGGGACTTTGTGAAAATTGTCCTAATTCATTGTGGCATAATCAGATGTTGCACTTGTAAGCAGTATGAATGATGACATATCACCAGAATTATTGCAACAATGACAGAACAAGGTAAAGCTGAAATCAGCTATTCTGTTTAACTTACACTGCCTTATGCTTAAAGTGCCTCTTTAAAAAACAAGTATGCTAGATTTGTTATAGAAATAGGTACAATTTAACTTCCATGATTCTCTGTGTATCTATGCAAGTCATTTTTAAAGAAGTGGCTTCTGGCACTGTGCCACAGACACCAAGTATAAGTAAATCCTTATTACACAGATCACTGACCTGAATCTACTGATACCTGCCCATCAATCCAGCTGTCAGGCAACCTATTGCATCCCACACATGAACTATACACAACTTCAGTTGCAAAAAAGTCACACCCACTTCCAAAATGGCCATGTAAAAATTTCAAACACTTCACTGTTTTCCCCAAAAACAATGAAAAACTATTTCTGTTTCTCTGAGGCTTGATAATAAAACCATATTCCTTTAAGGCAGGGGAAAAAAAGCTACATACAAAAGGCAACTTAACCAGTTGACTCACACTTCTTAAAGACATTAACCAATTTATTTGTGCAATGGATTTGGTTTTTAAAAACAGTTTCAAGTTTTGCCCTGTTGCATTTCAGTTTTTAAATGTAATTTTAAGCCAGATTTAAACAACTGTAAGACTTATACAACAGCCTTATGAACACATTACCTGTAACTTAATAACTGGTATGATCAAAGCATTCTCACAATGGTATTGCTAAATAAAAATCAACACACTGATTATTATGCAGCTCTGACACTACTAGGTTTGCCACCTGTCAGTAATTTAAAATGTTTAAATATTCCCTTCATGAACTTGAGCCTCAGGAAACTTGTATGTATTAGAGAAGCCATGATTTAAAAAGCTTGAGGTTTGATTGTTAACTTGTTTTCAAAATTTGAGATTAGATAGATGACAGAGCTGGATTACCAGAACTGCATTCAGTTTGACGAGCCACATCTACATCACAATGTATCAGTACACATTAGTTGTTCATTTTCTTAAAGAAAAGGCACAAACTAGATTTGGTTGGGAGAGTTATTTCATTTTAAATACTGTCCTTTCTTCAGGCTTCCTTCAACAGCTCAAAAAGCCTGTCCACAAGGACCAAGCATGCAGCTTCCTGGACCTAATCACCTCAAAAGTAAAATAAAACAAAACCCAGCCTAATGAGGTGGCAAGCCCAGAAGTCACAAGTGTTAGCAGGAAGTTCCTACAACACCAAAACAATGGAAATGATGAATTTACATATAATTTATCATTCCTACCTTCCAAATACTTAGAGACTTTCTCCATTCGAACTGCCATATGGTAAAGAGAATGAACAGAGAGATGCAACATTTAGCTTTTAAATCATTTACAGAAAACAAGCCCCCAAAAACATTGAGTTATGATTATTAGTACAAAGAAAGTTATTCATCCGAACCTGATGTTAGGTCAGATCCTCTGTTCTTTTTATCTTCTACTATTTCATAGAATGGGCCTATTACTTGTAGTAACTCTTCAACTTTGTCCGTCATTGGCATACTCTCAAGAATCTGCACAAGTCCAAAACAAGAAACAACTTATGAAACAGGATTTCAATGATTCAGTCATTCATTTCAACTGATTTTAGAAATTGCTGGGCATTGTAAAACTGAGTAACATTTCACTAAGTCACTAAACTTGTTATTCTGATTTTTTAACTTTTTTTTTAATTACAGGGAAACAACAGAAAACGAAGTTATTGGACAAGAATCTTACATTAATTTTTTTTCAGGTGAAGATGAGATGGAGAGCTAATTTGCCAACACTAAAACACACCCTTGAGACAGTATTTATTAGTAGACCTTGGAACCCATTATTTCTGCAATTTCAAACTAAACCATCTCAAAGTTCAATAGACTGCTGTTAAAGCCAATACAATTATTTTACAGACAGGTCTTTCTGCAGAGAAAATAAAATGGAAATACTTTTTTTGTCTTAGAGGATTCTTCATACTGTCAAACCCTGCCACCTTCAGTGGAATGTAAGGAGCAGATCAGAAGTGCCCTACTAGGTCCTTCTACGCCCAAACAAACAAACAAAAAAAGGGCACAATACAGCAAAACTGAGACACCCAAAGACCCACTCAGAAGAAGAACAAACCAGAACCAAGTTCTGCTCTTGAAGTCATTTGAAGCATTTCTTCATTTTAACTTACAAAAACAATACCTTTGATCATATGATAGGAATGCAAAATCTTAAATCTAAAATAAATTGAACAGAAGAGATTCAGTAGCGGGATACTATTTTAAAAGCACATGGTATTACTGGCCAGTTCTAGTTTAAGTCCTTTCAAACAAGCGTTTTGCCAATAGCTTTGTTCCTCTTTCATCCTCTGCTTTTTTAGTTACCATATTTTAAAAGTGGCAATAGCTATAGGTAAAAAAACAGGCTGAAGCAAACTAACAGCTACAGTGCACCTCCTCCTCCTGAAGGGCATCAAGAAAGCAACAGATGAAGGTACATGCTGCCACAGAACATGCTTCACAAAGGCACCAAGCACACCAGCAAGCAGTAGGAGCAAAAGCTGCAGTTATTGCACAGAGCAGGAGCTCCAGGCAGGCTAACACCTAGCAAGCCAACACTTGCAAACCAGTCAAGGACAGCAAGAGACAACAATTCTATTGACCTGCAGTTTCATTGCCACTTCTCTGATCTGTTTAGTGCACATAATTCATTCTGTCTCTGTTAGGGAGAAATACTCAAATACACAGAGCTGGATATGAAACAGGGATTGAACAGTTTTGTGATTGTTGATTTTTTTACTTCAGTTACATTGAGAGAAACAAGAAGCCTATTCTAGAATAAAGCTTGTATTTGTTATACATTTATTTCTATAGTCAGCTATTACTACGTTATATATTTATTTCTATAGTCAGCTCTGTAAACTGTTTCACATATGCATTTCTATGATGTCTGCACATTACTGCTCTTTATGTATTCTAAACAGACCTCAATATATTCTGTGCTACTTAGAGTAATTCTCAGAACTTTTTCTAACTGCCAGCTTTTAGGTGAGCACGAAAAGAGAAAATACTTCCACCAGCAAAATAACTGCTTGCTTATTATAGCCACTAGGCTTAATAAACAATCTCAAAATTTGAAAGTGAAAAGTAAGTTATTGTGTATCCTGATTTACTGTTTTCCTTGAATGTCACACAATTCATATATACTCATGTTTTAAATTAGAAACACCACGTAGTGTTAACACTTCATGCTAAGATATCACTTATTTGTAATACATAACAAAACAATATATCTGAAATGTAAACAAATTAGTTTAAACAGGATTGCAAAATAAATTTCAGAAATGCTACCTGAAACAAACTAACCTTGAGCTTGGGTCCATTTTGTTTACTTTAACTAAAAATAAGACATTTGGTCATCTCTCACTAGCATATCAAAACCTCAGCCAGACAACATTCCTCAACTGTGATTTTCAAGGTTACCACATTAAGGAGGGGAAAAAAAACCCCAAACAAATTTGGAATTTTGTGACAGGGTCATCTGATCCCAAACACAATGTGCAAATGCCAGGGAATGAATGCCCCAGGGCTGGGAGAATATGGCAATCTTATACACCCTTTAACACAGACCTGGGACATGGGCATACAGGTGGGTTTTTGCCCCCTCAGACATGGATACACAGCAACAGCAGACAGCCCACAGTAAGTCCATGAGGATTAGTGCAGTACGTGCTGATGGAACAACCCAGTGGATCCATCTGACATGCACTTCCATTGACATTGCAAGTAGAATCAATTGGGATGGAAAAGCTGAAGCTACTATTCCAAGTGTGAGAGCTGAAACAGCACCAAAGCAGGGTAAACAGATTCCCCAGATTCAAAGCTGAGCAAGGCAGGAAGTCTTTTACTCTCCAATCCCTACACGTAATCCACACAGAAGCAGAATATTTGTGGCTCATTAGGGTCAAGGAAGCAGACCTCCTCACAGGAGGCTTACTACAGTTTTTTAGAACAAACATTGCAGTTTCACTTGGTTTTAGTGTCCAGTCCAAACCAGTTACTGCACTGAAAAAAACCCATAAGGTAATCTACTGAAATATCAACATATATTGAATAAAAGATTTGAAATTAAGCAATTGTAACTAAAATTAACTAAACCTTGTGGCACACATTCAAAGGAATTATTAAAATTTAGTGGGATTTTTAATCAAACAAACAGTATTTGGCCTTCTGTATTTTCTGGAGCTGCTTATTTTTCATTTTAGAGCAGATATAGTAATAGCAGCAGGAACTAAATTACCAAAACTACAGACAGGAAGAAGAGCAATAAATGAGACTCCAGATCCTTGCCTAGTAAAAATTTTTGTTGTATCACCCACTAAATAGATTCAGAGTTTGATGCCAAGATAGTGGCCTAGGAAAAAAAGCAAGTGTATTTGGAGTAGAAAACTTTTTCCCCTTGACTCAAACCTCTATTATAATAATAGATTACAATTATATTTTTATTCAGATTGTCAGCAAATAATCTTTAAACTGGAAAAGTCATCTTTAAAAGTTTCAGTGAAAAGACTGCAGTGAAAAGGGTTAGTTAAGGAAAGACATGAAACTTTTAACTCTGTTTAGTTAATAATGCAGTTCCTACTTAATAAAGTAACTGTGACTGTTAACAAGTTACACATCTATTTGAAAATAGAGCACATTACTCAATGCTAATAGTTTCACTGCAACTGTAATATTCATGGAATATTTTTGTAACAAGTACAGAAAATTCAGGTTGCTGAGTTCTTCCTGAAAAATCAGAAATTATTAGGTTTACATATTTGATTGTAATAATGTCTCCAGTCATGAGAGTGAGATCTTTTCTCCTAAAGTCCTTCTGGAAAGTTATTTTAGTCTCATTTCCAGGACAAGGATCACTTACCTCTCTCAGCTCTAAGAACTGAGGCAGTATGTGGTACCAATTTTTTTCATTAATGCCCCCTTTACCATGATTTCAATATTTCACTTTCTTTAGCTCTGTCATTTAAGCTTCATATCAGCTAGAGCTCTCATGTTCCTCTGAAAACAACACAAATTCTGTACCTTTTGAAGGAACTTTGTAATTTTCTTCTCCCCAGAGGCCAAACAGCATAGTACTGAAATGTAACAGTTTACATGGGGGATAACTGGTTTGGAGCTCTGGCAGGAGTAGTCAGCAAGACCGGCCTCACATTCCCCTATTTCTGGAACATTTGTTCTAGAAAATCCCTTCACTTGTAAACATACCTTTTTCATTTCATCAACATAGGCTATCATGGCTTCTTCTTTGGACATGTTTCCCAAGGCACTCCAAGCATCCCTAGGAAAGAAAGTCACATATACCTTCAGTATCTTCAGGGCGTACTGGATTTTTTTCAACTTGGTCTTAAGTAGGTCAGTTATGTAATGTCCAAAGTTTCTCTGATACGAGTAAAATGCAAGAATGATTCACATTATTTTTTAAGTACAAATATATAATTTGCTAGGATAATCACACAGTGGAAGAAGAAGCAACAAACTGAACAGACTGGGGACTGAAGAGTTCCTCACTGACTACCTATGATTTTGTACCCAGTAAATTGTAAATAAGCCCAGGTACAAGACACACACATTACCCTTCTGACTGAGTTTAAGATCCTCTGCTGTAGACAACAAACAGACCCAGACACTTAAGCCAGCACTTACAAACAGCTGTCACTCATGTAGAACAAGCTACAAGAAAAATCTGTCTGCTTTGAGTTTAGCAACTGGGGAAAGACACATCAGTCTACTAGGCAAATAGTTACCACAGCAGCTACTTATGACCTAAATATAATCTTGCCCTCTCCAACTCTTCAAGACTCTAACCAAATATATCAGTATTGCACAAGGAATCCGTCAGAACACAGACTGCAATAAAACATTTTCTCAGTCTTGCACATGATTTGACATTTAAGAGAATTTGTCTCACTTTAGAAAACCACCAAGGTTGGTGGCTCACATTCCAGCTACAACTAATCAGGTGGATGAAAGCTCACTGCCCTAGTCTGTGCCCTGCACTCTGTGTTGGGAATGATGAGCAAGGAGGGAAAAAGAAGTCATTGGAATAATTTCACAGATTCCCAAGACCACCATGACCACAAAGACAGCAATAGTATTTGTTCTTCAGGACAAATAATCATTAAAATATTATAAGCAAAACATTCACATTGGCTTTTCAAAGCGAACTTAGCAATTTGGTGAATCACAAGCCTTCCCAGGCCAAGGCAAACACAGATAGTGGGAAGCCCTGCCACTGAGCAGACAAACCAGAAAGACATAAACCCAACCTCCCCACCAAGAGCTCAAAGCTGTATTAGTGGTTGCCAGTGAGCACTTATTTACTTCAGACTCAAGTCACACATGAAGACTCAAGAAGGAAGAACTCCAGACGCTCATATACGTCACTCAGTCTTCAGAGCACCTAAAACTTCATTTTACAACATGGGATAAACACTGCAGAGGTACCATGATGGTGGTTGCCCAAGAAAAACCTGCCCACCTGCATAATCCAAAGGAACATTTCCACCTGCAACTCTGAGAAGTTATAAATTATCTGAGTTAGAAAGTTGGAATACAACAGAAAACTAATTCAAGCATCAAAGGTTGTGAATGTTCTTTTCATTTAAAAAAGAAAGAGTTTAAAGAGTTTCTTTCTCCAAGTGCTACTCATCTAAACGTCTCCATTCCAAACATTAAAAAAATCCCCAAAACAACTAATGAAAAGTTACCATTTGTATCTACCAATTGGATCCCAAAATCCAGGTCGAGGAATGTTACAGGGTCCTTGGGTTGCTTGCTTATAAAAGCTATAGAACTTGAGCATCATTTCATTCGTTGGCTGGAATGAACCTAGTGAAAGCATTTTAAAATACAATTAAATTGTCATCAAGAATATTAGTGAGTATTTTACAAGCTTAATGGTTCTGTGAGAAAACAGCCTGCAGCCTGTTACAGCCTGATTCACAGTACTACAATAAAAGTCAACAGAAAACATCTTCGCACCATCTACCAAGAACCAGCACCACTGAAAACATTTACTGTACAAACAGCAAGTTTCAAATGGAGTTTAAAGGACTATAACCTTTACTGCTGTTAAGGTCAGACTCCACTATTAGAATAAAAAAAGGTAATAAGTAACATGAAGTCGATGTCCTTTCACTCAGTTTAAAGGGACAGGTTTAGCTCTCAGTAAACAAAGTATCTTGCAAATCACTTTACTGTTAACAAATGATAACTTACTGAGAGTCAGTTTCCAGAACTCAAAAAAATAACCAAACCAACATAATTAACCCAAAATACAGCCTTCTGCAGTGTTTTTATTTACTTTTGGTATTAGACAACACTTTCATTAACAGTTTCACCATACCACCTGATTTGGTTTTCTTTTCTTCCTTTGTGGAACACACTTTTGTAGAGGTAAAAAATGTAAATATAAAACTAATAGCTGGCAGAGAAGATTCATAGCCAATCCATTAAATGAAGTACCTTGACGTTGGATTCTAATCATTAGAAGTTTATAGTGACCTTTACCTCAGAACCTCAAAAATATCCTATTTACTTTACACCAGAATTAATGATGTATGTAATAAACAATTTTTTTCAAAATACGTTATAATAACTCTTATCAAAAAGATACGTTCTAAATTTTTTCTTTTTTTTTTTTTCTTTTCCATTTTGTTAACTTTCAAGCACAGGGGAACTCACGGTAACAGCTTTGTTCAAGCAACTCCAGGATTTCAGGGAGGCTGAAATCGCGGGGAGGTGACAGATCCTCATGTCCACGCTCCCGACTGCGGGGCTCCTGGCAGGGCTCGGAAGGCTCCCGAGCCGGCGCTTCCCCCGAGAGGCGGGGAGCAGCGCTCATGCCGAGCTTCCAGCGGTTCTCCAGCCGCTGCCGGGGCGGCCCCGCTGCCCTGGTTCCCCCGTGGGGAGCCGAGCCCCGCCGCTCACCGAGCCCTGCCCGCTCCCGGTGCCCGCCCGGCCCCGATGTGCTTCAGTGGATCTAGGCTAG
>JANPWX010000214.1:91649-110333 GCA_024734555.1 Trochalopteron elliotii
GCGCCCTCCCCTCCGGTGGGGCCGGGACAGCCCAGCCAGCACTTCGGATCGGCCTCGCCCCGCACCCCCGCCCGGCCCCACAGTCTGCCTACCCCGACCTCCTCCCCGGCCTCAGGCGCCCATGTTACGTCTCCCACAGCTGCTCCCTGCCCTTCCCTCCTCCCGCACCGCCCCGGGGCCGCGGGGGCACGCCGGGAAACGTAGTTTCTTTGCCTCTCCTTCCTCTTCCTGCCCACTCTCTCCCCTGCTTGTATTGCTACAATACAGGAAAGTGAAAATTTCAAAACGAGCCATAATCTGCCCGTTTTACGGACGTCAGTTATCTTCAGGACATCTACCACGCGGCAGCCTGCTGTGCTGCTGCCTCCCCTCCTCACAGCCAACCTCATACCCGCGCCTAGTCCCACACAATTCACCTAAATTACCACTGTAGACCCATTTTTTGAAATCGTTTTAATGACTCTATTTACTCTAAAATTTTAGGCATGCCTAGAACCCAGGGAGCAACTATTTCCATGGTATCCAGAGATGTGGGTGAATACCAGCACACTACTAGCTGTTAGCTCGGTAGCTAAATAAATGAATGGCCTTATTCAAAAGCACTGCGCATCCAGCACTCTGCAAAGTTAAACAAAAGTATGCTAAACCAACTGCTTTTGTAGCAAATGGAATAATTCACCCAGTGAGCAACAGGATGAATTAACAGCCTCATTGAATGGACTTGAGTACAAAAACTTGGCATTCAAGTCACTTCATTTATCTAGTACACAATATATATTTTAAATTCCTCTGAAGGCAGTTGTGTGCTCACAACTGTGCCCTCTGGTGGGAAAGAAAAGCTCCAGAGAGAGGGAATTAGAGCAGATCAGCCCCAGCTCTGCTGAGCTAGTACATTCCACAAGGTCAGCAGCCAGCTGGCCTGGGGAGAGCTTTGCTGGAGAGAAGCTGACACTTCCAGAGGTGTTCAGATAGGATTCCCCACACTGGGCAAATGATGAACCTGTGTTATGAGCACTGCTCCACTCCTGACTTACAGAATAATTTCTCTGCATTTTTAATTTCAAGTGCTAGATTTCTAAAGTAATTATGAGCTTCATACTAAGATCTATCATCTTTTTTTATCCATGAAGGTAGGAATGACAGAAGCTCAGATCAAAGGAAAGTGCTTTTTGAAGATAAATGGGTCTCTGTATCCTTTGAGCATGCAAGGAGTTAATTTCAAAAGTAATACAAAAATTAGGAGCCTTTTGTGAAGCCAGCTGATGTGTAAGTTCTGTTTGTCCAAGACAATCTATAATGATGTTTGCCTTTTAATTGATTTAAGAGAAATGCAGTCTGCATTTTTATAATGAAAGTTCCCAGACATTCACTGGAAGTAGGCTTTAGAAGAGATGCAAATGACAACCTATTTAATGGCTGTATGCAGAAACAGAAGCTGCCCTCTTTGAACTGAAGATGTGTGAGGGTGTGAGATCTGCAGATCCAGAATGAGGTAATTGAAGTAACCCAAAATAATCAGTATCATCATGCTCTGACACAAGCATGAAATAGTAAATGAGAGGCAAATCTTGAGCACTGATGAGCATTTTGTAAGAACATATCACAGACGACTAATTGATTTTAATGATCATATTTAATACTAATTAGCATGGTTAATATACGTCAGTATGTATATTTTGCCTTCTCAGTGCTGTGACATCCATGAAGAGTTAACAATAATTAAATGTGGAGTACAGGTAATAAAGGAGACCCTCTCATCTCTCACAGACAGCCAGGAGTGGATCTGCAGCTTTATCTCAAGAAGGACCTAGGAGGAGGACCTGGGCTCCATTCTTTAGGGAACAAAATTACATTACATGCTTGCAAAATCTAATTATGATGTATGTGTTAAACTGGGCTGTGTTTCTATTGTTCCACAAGGGCAGTTTCCAAAGTAATTGTAAGTATGACTTGCTCTTATTTATTTTATGACCCAGTGTATGAGAAGCCAAACTTTGGGAACTGTGGCAGAAAGAGTGACCAATGATGCCCATCAGTTGGGATGCAGGAGAAGAGAGACCACGGTGCTCTGCTACCAGCGTGATTTGGCAGCGAGTGCAATGCACGACACTTGATATGTCTGGGTGATTTACAGTCCTCACACTCCTCTTCACTTGGTGTTTCATGAACTACTTATGGAGAGCCTGTGAATCACTAATAGGAGGCATTCCTGGCAGCATTGAGACACATCAAATCTTGTATGGAAGCATGCTGTTGTGGCTGCTGAAAGAATACATTCAGGAGATTTCTGAAGAAAAGGCAGACAAGCATGATTTTGAGTGTATCCCTGGACCTGTCCTTCAGAGATGCATTAGGCATGGTTATTGAGTTAGTGTTGTTATGCCACACACTATCAAAGTCTGTCAAAGTCTGACGTGTGGACCTACCTTGCAATCCTCATTTTGTGCCATTTTTGAGCTACCACTGTCCCTTTGTAGCATTTTCATCATACTGCATTAGTTCTCTAGCAGTTGCTTCCAGTGCTGAGCTATACCCCAGCTCAGCTAGAAGAGCACCTTCATTTTACTTGAGGGACAAAGGAGTCAGTTCAATTATGCAAGTGAAAAGCTGAAACTGGAACCAATTATGCCTATTGCTCCCTCAAGGGTCTGAATCAGAGCAGTGTATTTTACAGAATCCTTTAAAAATGGTTCTCAAGAAAGTGGACCATAGTCTCATATGCATTATGAGCAAGTTCTGTAAGCTACCAGATCTAAGAGCATGTAATTTTAGCAAGGCTTACTTTTTGAAGTATGTAATCCAGAGGGGAGTAAAAATGAATTATTTAAAACCTAATAGTCATAATTATGAAGAACTAAATTAGCATTACAATTTCTCAGTCAAATCTACATGCTGATGAAGAATGGAAAGATGTCTAAGAAGGGAAGAGTTTTTTGTAAGGAGCAACTTTCTACACTGTTTAAAGCATAAAGGCTAATATTTCAAATAACATTTACTTAGAGGATTTTTTAATGAAATCATGAAGGATATTTGTGTCAAAACCAACAGCTCTAGAGAAAGAGAACTATTTGCTTACCATGAATATGGCAAAAACAGCAGCTGAAATTTGTTCACTTATGTAGGCCAGTCCCTGTTCCTCAGGAAAAGCCCTTTGGGCAAAGGACTATTTTGACACAAACAAGAATGCTTTTGGGGATAGAAGTTTCCTTGTGAGGTTCAGTTACACCCCTTAATAACTTGACTAGAAATACCCATCATTTCACAGTTGGGGATTAAGTAATGGGATTATTTTTAACCATTATTAACGGCAGCTTCTTTGCCTAAGGATTACCTTCCTCCTTGTCAAAGGCATTGAAGGTAACAGAATCCATTTCAAATCTCTTTTGAGCTATTCAATTCAGGTATCTCAGGTCTTTCAGTGATCAATATTTCAACCTGCATTTTTGTTTTCCACCCTGTTTCCCCACTTCACACATATTTCAAAAAAGTAGATGGAGTACCACGAGTATACGCTTAGATCTGTTTCATAAAATGCTCTTTGAAGAACAAAATATGATCATTCTTCCAAAGACATTTCAGCAGCATTTGACTTTGCATTGAAGTATCCAGCATTTATGAAGTCAAAACCCTTTACAGGTTTGTATCTTTGCAGATTCTAAAGCATAATGCAGTGCCATATTGTGTCTTAAGCCCCTCTTTTTTTTCTCCAAGCCTACTATTCATCTCTTTGATGAAATTTTTAATAAAGTTCAGTTTTCCTTACTGCCTCAAGGTATTATTCTTGTAGAGCCAGCACATAGTTATAAGAGAATTGTTCAGATTTTGCATATTCTAGAAAGAACATTCTAAAAATCCCATTCCCTTACAGAGCCATAAACTGAGCTTTGAAAAGTGTGTAGTTTCATCCTACAGCAATGACAAGCTGTGTCTTATTATAAACATCAGAAGACAGCTCATAATAAATACTTAATCCTTTCCCTTCAGTAAAATACACAAATTCTGGAGGTTGAATTGTGCTGTCATTTACAGTGATATAAATTTGGAATCATTTGATTGATTTGGGAATATTTATGGTGTTACACAGTTTCATAATGCAAATGAGTAAGAACTTGACTCTGAAAAATCAAACTGTGTCTGGTATATTTTTTCCTGTTTTGACATTTGTGCCTCTTGCTAAAGTTTTAGCAGCCTATCCCTGTGTAATTTGCCTCTTGGGAATAGCAAACAAAATACTGTGACTGTATCATATTAATGTGCTTATGCAATGGCATATTTATAGCCAGACAGCTCTTGTGATATTTTCTTTTCAGTATCTGGAAAGGGAACTTTATGCATGTTCTTTTAAAATTCTACCAAAAGAATTTTATTATTCTTCCTAGCAAGTCTGAAAAATGACTTTGTGAAAATTTGAGGATTTTAATGACATTTTTCATGAAACACATTTACCAGTGTGCAGAGCGTGGAATATAAATGGCAAACATCTCAAGTATTTTCAGGCCTGTGTTTATCATTGTGGATATTTATACAGGCAGAAGATATACCACTGTGGTTTTGCTCAATGGGTTTCAACAACCTAATTCAACAGATTGGTGAATTACTGGAATGTGTCCTCCAACAAGCTCTCAGAAGGATTTAAGACTGAGTTTAAATGGATGTCTCAGCACAGGACCCCCACGTCATTGCAATCCCCATAAGCACCCAGCTCTTTTTCTGTACCAGTCATAGTAAAGATCAGACTTTGTAGAAATCAGTGCCAGCTAGACACTCTCCAGTTATGAACCACAGATTTTTCACTCCCATATTCAGATCACGTTCACAGCAAGACATTTCTAACAAAATTTATCTGGGAAGCTTTATTGAGAAAGAAGTTTGACATTCGGGAGCTATTTCAGTTTATGCTGTTAGATCATTTCTGCTCAACTGAAATAAATGCATTGTCTTTGCTTCACAGTTTTGGGGTGATAAGGTCTGTCCAGTTCCCTTAGGTGGGGTAGATGGGTGAACTACAACAATGTACAACATCTCAAGATCAGAACCTCATGGGTTTTGCCATTTAAAATAAAAAATTAATTATTAGACTCAGTATTCTAAAGCAGAAAAATACTGTATGAATAAATAGACTGGGTGAAAAGTGAGGAAATCAAGTGTATTAAGTGTTTTTTTTACTTTTCTTTGCATTAAAGTTTCTGATCACTATAACATATGTTCAGCATGAGAAACTTAATATCAAAGCTTCTGTAAATATGGGTTAATGAGGAAAGATAGCTGTGAGTTTTTGTTTCCCAAAAACTAGAAAAAAATCAAAGAACTTGATGAATAGATTTCTAAGTAAATTACTGTTGGTTTTTAATAATAACCCAAGAAAAAGAGACAATTTAGCTATACAAAATGAAAATTATCTTTGAATGCACAGAAGTCTCTGAATGCACCTAAGAGAGGTGTTTAAAGGTCTGCTGCAGATAAAGACACAAATGCAGCCATAAAGTAACAGGGGAGCTGGGCAGCCACGTCACTGTGACAACAGTTACATTAGAATCTGTCACACTGAGTTATCTAAGAGAGGGCAGAGGGCAGTTTTGGGAGGCATTATCAGTCTCCAACCAAAGATGTACCCATTAAGAGCCCAAGTCTTTAGTGTCATAGAGATTACTTTAACACATCCTGAAATCAAATATTAATATTATATTTTGCCACACAAAAGAAACACAACAGTAAAATATGCCCTGCATAATATTAAAATGCCATGTAAAATATTAAAAATATCAAGTTTTAATCCTTATGCAGCCATGTCTGCTAGATTACTAAGCTCCCTCTTGTCCTCCTGAAGGGTTCTGCAACAATCCTATGAACCTATATAAATAGAAATCAAGCAGCTCCTGGATTTCTTTTATTTAGAATTGAATTCAACAATGTTTTCACTCCAGTGAATTCATTCTTTCACTACTATGTCTTTCCAATATTTTAACATCTTTTGTGAATCATTGATACTACCACTAGGTACTTGTATTAATGTCAGAAGCAATAGAAGACTGGAGTATTGCCTTCTCCAAACTCAATATTCTCACTCTTATGCCCAGAATTCATTGGCCCTTTAGGATGTAAAGGTGGGGGAAGGCCTCAAAACACAGGATCTTCTTACCCTACTTGTAGTCGAGGACCCCCATTATAAGTGTGTACTCTTAAAGCTTTTGTTTGGCGTGGTGGGAACAAGATTGGGTTGCAATCAGTTTTGCTCTTTGTGAAGCTGGCTTATCAGATTGCTCTGTCATGTCAGTCTGTTGTTTTAATTATTTGTCTCTATCTTTATCACTGTCCTCTGTGGGAATTTTATCAGCAGTGATTTTACTGTTTTCTTGGAGGCTAATCAAAATGAGTTAACCAACAAGGAGCCAAGATCAATATACCCTTTATGACCACTTTTGAAGTCTATCAGCTTTTTTTAAATTTAATATGCACCATAATGATTTTCTATTAAAGTAATTATTTATTTTTATTTTTTTAATTGTAGTTTCTCAAAGTTTTATTTAGATATTTTACAGAATATAAATACATTTCTACAACACATTTATCTATTCAATTTGTATTCTCACACAAAAGGATATTGAGTTATCCTGAAAATATGTATACTTCTCCATACATTTCTATTGATTTGCATTAATTAAATTGTTCTTCTTTAATCTTTTCTTAGTGGAATCTCCTGTTAGTCATTCTGCCATATACTTGGGATCAATATTAAGTTGATAGGACTATAATACCTATATATCTCTTTTCAATATTGGCACAACCTTAGCTTTCTTTCAGTGCTCTGGAACTTCTCCAATGTTTGAAAACTGTCTGAGAATTAATATTAACAGCCCATAATGCTCTTTGCTGGCTCATTTAAAATTCTTGGATGTGATTAAACTGTATGTGCGTATTTAAGAAGATGTAATTTTAGAAGATGCAGGTAACTAGATCTCCCTTGTTTTTCCCTTTAATGTAAATAAAAATGTGGATTTAAAATACTGTGATTAAAGCTTTTGATTAGTAGTGTTCTCTATTCCAGAGTCTATGTCATGATAAATGTACTGCAGACGCTATTTATTCACTTTCTTTTCCAAAAAGTTTTAAATTAGTTAAATATTTGGAGAATGTATTTGTGGTTTATAATAGAAGGAACAGTGCAATGACCAACTATATATATGTATATTTGTACATACATGATACAGTATAAAGTAGTGATGTTCTATATGAAATTGATGAGTAAATGATGAGCTACTGGTAGAATCATAGAATCATGGAATAGTTTGGGTTGTAAGAGACCTTTAAATGTCATCTTGTCCAAACCCACTGCAATAGGCTGGCACATCCGCAACTAGGACAGGTTTCTCTGAGCCCTATCCAACCTGATCTCCAATGTTCTCAGGGTTGTAGCAGCTACCAGCTCTCTGGGCAACCTGTTCCCATGTTTCACCACTCTCATTGTAAAAAATGTCTTCCTTGTATCTAGTCCAAATCTACCACCTTTTTGTTTAAAAAGTACCCCTTGTCCTACTGCAACAGGCCCTGATAAAAATGTTTGTCCCTTTTAAGTACTGAAAGGCCACAACAAGGTTTCCTCGGAGCCTTCTCTTCTCCAGGCTGAACAACCCCAACTCTCTCAGCCTTTCCTCACAGGACAGTTATTCCCTCTCTCTGATCATCTTTGTGGCCTCCTCCAGACCTGCTCTAATAGGCCCATGTCTGTCCTGTACCCAGGACCCCAGAGGAGGCAGCACTGCAGGCGGGGTGCTCCCATGGATTTGGTGGGTTGTGCTGTAGCTCATGTGGCTGCACAAACCTTTTGATCCCACTCCCACCACAGCTCCCCCTTTATTCTGCATAAATAAATCCAAAATCGTGCGTGGGGCAAAGGAAGGAACAAGAGATATTCACAAATCAAAGACCAAACCACTGTAACCACAGCTCAAACATGAGTTTGAAGATAAAATAGCAGTTGTGTTGACTTATGCACACATTCAAGCTCAACATTCTGAGCATCCCACTGATTTTGTAACAATAAAATTTAGTCTTATGTACATTTATAAGCCCTCGGCTGTCAGGAATTCTGGTCTTGTGGCTTATTCTCCTGCCACCTGCCATTCCCCTTATTTCTTGACTCAGATTTGCACCTGCAGTAGGACTCACAGATGGATATTTTCTAAATCATTGTGAAAGAACTTCATGGTTATGGGATGCTGTCATCTGCATCACCAAAACATCATTGTAATATATTTCATTAAAGAAGGTGTGGCATAATTGGTAGAGGGAATCAATGATAACATAATAAATATGCACAAAAAAATTTAAATTTTTGACCACAGATATTGAAAATATTAAGCTGTCTTACATGTCTTGAAATGGAAAATTTGAAGGTACAAAGAAACAGGTTAATCCCCCAAATCAATGAGTCTGGATATTTTACATTATTGAAAAGAGATATTGAAAAGTGATTGGGAGTGATTTGAGAAAACAAATTTTAAATAGTTGTAGTAAAAGGAAGTGAAAGCTCGTGCCCATCCTAGAAAGCAGCTCTGTGGTGGCTGTCCAGTCATTCCAAATAAACCTTCTTTACTTCCTCAGGTCTGCATCTCTTTCTCAGGTGCCTCAAATTATGTGCTTTCTGGTTGGGCCCACCATATTCAGAACAGTTTGTTAATACACCAAAGCTCTTTAAAATGCACACCATGTGTGCACAAAATGTCTTCATTTATCAGATTAGCTCACGGATCAGGCACTATTCAAAAGAGCAGGATGGTGCCAGAACAAAGGTGTCAACTCACCCTGCAGTGTAACTGAATTCCCTCTTCAATCCAAGGCTGGGAATGAAAAACAAAATAGAAGAAATTACTAATTTTCAAGCTTTACCCCATTTTAACTGACAGAGGCAAATTACATTTTAATAAAGTAAATAATTTTTAAAACTTCTTTCCACAAATTTAGTCTGCATTCACACATTCCTTGCTAGCTACTTCCAAGAGGCTGAGGTGACCATCTCCTGCACATCTACAGCTGCTGATTGCTGCCCCTCTGATCTGCCTCTGAAACTGCTCTCCTTAATGCTCTTCCCCTTCTTCCAGACAGAGTAAGGGAATCAAACAGTTTAAAGGTGCTGATCAAGGCCCTGTTACAACTTCGTACTGGTGGGGCAGTGTGAGGATGGCCAAATCTTGGCCACAAAACTATTCCAGCACAAAACTCCTGCATGGATGCAGGTGTCTGAGCAAACCTCCATGGTCATGGCACAGTTGGGATTGTGCCTGGGATTAGTTACATTGCCCTGAAGAACCAGGCTCCCACAGCTGAGCTGAAGCACTTTGGCAATACAGTAACAGGTATTTCTATCCTGCTGGAGCAGGATATTTATGAGGTAAACACATTTTATCCATTCACCCCTGAACAAAAGTCAGGTGTCCTAAACATCCATATTAAGTAGATAGACTGGATGAATTCTTTAATCATGTAACATGGCCCTCCCTGTATAACAGATGTGGCAGTATGTTTTATAGTATTCAAATTTCTGTCCTTTCCTTTCTACAAGCATGATATTGAGAAATGGTTGAGCAAAACCAAATAACTTTAGTGGTAGGAGATGTGCTAAATTATTCTGGATTAATTATTGAGTAATATAATCAAATATCAAACCAGATTTCTAAATGTCAGGAATAGTGAGAAGGAAGAAATTCATACCAACCCTCCAGCTAAAATCAGAGACTTATTGCTTCTGTGTCCTGGTTTTAGCTTTCAGATTACTGTTCCAAATGAAAATAAACATTCTTGTGACCAAATCTCTTCCTATTAACCAACAGAAAAGGACAAGAAATATGAGATATATCAAACAGTGGTATATTGCTTTAATATATAATACATGCCAGTTGAGGGCAAAACATATCATTATTTTGAAGTTTCCCTGCACAAATTCAGAAGACAAATTATAGAAGAAATCTGCTTGGCAAAGGGAGCTTGGGGGAGGAACACACAAAACCCAGCCTGCTGTTGTGAGATTTCTGACATAAATTAAGGCATGAATTTGAAACTGATATAATAGTTTTGGTATTACTCTGCATATGAATAAAAATTACTCAGGATCCTAGAATTGTCAAGGTTGCAATAGGCTTCTAATGTCAACCAGTCCAACCATTAACCCAGCACTACCATGTTCCCCACTGCAGTGCCCCATCCACATGTTTTTTCAATACTTCTAAGGACAGTGATTCTACCAGTTCCCTGGGCAGCTTTTTTCAATGCTTAACCACCCTTTCAGTGAAGACATTTTTTTCCTAATATCAAATATAAACATCTCCTGGTGCAACTTGAGGCCATTTTTTCTCATCTTGTCACTCGTTACCTGGGAGAAGACACCAACCTCCACTTGGCTACAACCTCATTTCAGATAATTGTAGAGAGTTGCAAGGTCTCCCCTGTGTCTCCCTGTCTCCAGGCTAAACAACCCCAGCTCCCTCAGCTGCTCCTTGTAAGACTTGTTCTTCAGCCCTTTCACCAGCTTTGTTGACCTTCTCTGAACATTTCCTTTTATTTGATTAAAACCTCTTATACAAAAATGGTTATGCATTAGATAGCATAATTTATACAGTCTATTTTGTGAATAAGCACTAGCAATGGATTATACATAAATTGTCAGATTGTTGCTGTGACCCTTATTTCTAGGCACTTATAAAAAAATATATTCCCCCATGGCTTCACTAAACCTTTGAAAAGTACATTTCTATGTAAATCTGTGAAAAGTTATATGGCATTGTCAGCCTTAGCATTGCACAAGTTCTCTAGTACCATAGTGGACTTTGGAACAGTCTGACAGCTGATGGATGGGAAGCTCCAGGCCATTTTCAGTAGGTACATTTAAAATTAGAGGGTATAAAAAGCTGGATATAAAGTACAGAGGACAATTTCACCATATTCAACGTATGTACTGGATAACCTTCTATTAGTATCTTAGTTATGCACTGATAATACACAATATTCACATAGTCCTTTGCAAACTCTTACTAACATCACTTAAGTGGAAACACAAGTGATCCTCTGATCCAAAAAATGCAGCTGTCTGCCATGCACCAAGGGAATGCTTGGCAGCTGCCAGCCTCCAGCCTAACCCTAGTGTGTGATGGCCAGCACTGGGCCTGCTGGAAGGACTGGGGTTGGGACTGGCTCGCTGCTGCTTTAGCCAACACCTCCCAGCTTTCAGCTGAGCTGAACAGCCTCAGCCACAGGCTTGGGTTACAGGTTCATGTAGTTTATATCTATCACAGAACTGTAATGGAAATCACTTTATAGCAATTTTATTGTTCTAATAGACTATTATAGCAGGAGGCTACTGTAAATAATACTTAAAGAGGTTACTGAAAAATAGGCTTTTTCAGTTATGAGTATCTTTGAATGAGGCACTGTATGTCAGATTTGCTGCTCTTTTCCCAATGCAGAACAAGAAAGCATTTGAATACTGAATTCTATTCTCTGAAATGAGATAAGGAACCTTTCAGCCACACAATAAAAAGAATCTAAAATTATATTTATTAACCACTTGAGAAAATATATTCAGCCCCCAATTTTTTTAAAAAACATTTTTTTCCTTTCATTGGAACCAAAGGAGTTTTCAAAAGAGAGCCCATTTCAAAAGGTTTTTTTTAGGATAAAAAGGACATGCCCCCTTTAGTAGCTTATATGATGATACCCAGCCAAGTATGATATCCATAAGATCATAAGAGATGATGGCAGTCCCTAGGTGATTTAATGGCTGATACATTGTTTAAACTTGCTAAGAGTTTGGTGGGTGGCCAACATAAGTACCAACATCAAGATTTGATTTTTCAGATCTACAGCAAATGACCTTTACATGGCAGAAGTAATTGGCAATGATTGTAGACTGTAGTACACAGATTCCTGTGAATTTTTTGGCTATTGTGAGAAAACAAGGTCCTGAGTCCAAGACTGTATCCTGTGTGGGAAGTGTTTGTAGATTTTTAGTGCTTTCCTCAGCCCACCTGTTCTCTGCTATGATCAGACACCACATAGCTAAACAATCTTCAATCTCATCATAGTTCCTCTTTACCTTTTCTTATTCTTCTCCCCTTTTACACCACACCTGTACATGCCCCTTCTATCTGGCCCCTGCAAGTGCCTCCACTATTTCTTCTCCCTGTATTCATCATACTGTTACATTCCAGATGCCAGGGGATACAGAGGATACAATCCCTCTATGCCATTATCCATCACAGCCATACTGTATTAAAAAAAAAAAATGTGCAGAGAAAATCCCTTGACCCTTGCAGTGCACAGTGGAACATTATCAGCACAGCCCAGTTCCTCAGTGAATAAATTCTAGTTCTTATAAACTCTATTGAGAGTATGCAAATATATTAGTTCTAGAACTATAGGAATTCACCAAATGTTGTCAGGTACCTTCTGCTAACTACCTTTCTCATTCAAAATGGAGAGCTCCTGGGAGTGTAACCTCTTGGCTGAAATATTTGTTGCTGTTGTTGTTGTTGTTGTTGTTGTTGTTGTTGTTGTTGTTGTTGTTGTTCTTCTTCTTCTTCTTCTTCTTCTTCTTGTCTCACGAATTCCTTGGAGGGGAAAAATAAAGTCTGAAATAGAAATATGTGCTACTTGGGCAAAATTAAGACAGAGAAAGGTATAAGAAACTAAAAGCAAAGCATTAAAAGGGGAAACAATTGCAAATTTCACACACAGTATAGTGAGGGCTTTATAATACATTTTCCATGTAAAACAACATCTTGATCTCTTTTTCAATCAGAACAGCATGTCTTTCTTTTTCTTAGCAATACGAAAATATATCTAGTTGTGAGACACCTTTCAATTGATGTAAAAACCTAGATAGGATCTACCTTACATATTGAAGAAATTTTGATAAGTACAAACATTTCAGATACAGAATGAAGAGTCAGACATTTAAAGGGAAGTGATGGCATGCATAATCATCTGCCTCACATTCAGAATTATTTTAAAGAATGCTAGAAATACTTTTTATACTGAATAAGTATGTATTTATTAAATGACACTGTTTAAAAAGTCACCAACCCTTTAGGAAACATGCTGGCCAGAAAGATACTGTGGAATTATTACGGTTATGACCAAATAAATTGAAACATTCATAGCTAATGGTGACAGCAAATAGTTGAGCATAGCAGGAAGCTGTCATCGGTAATTTACATATTCACTTCTAATTGTGCCTGTGCATCATTAAGATTGTTCGTATTTGCATTCGCTGCCCTCTGAACCAAGTCACTTTCCAGTGGCATATATTTCACTTTCACTGCAGGTAACTTTCATTAGTGGTAATTAAAGGACAATTTTTACCGCATTATGCTACAGGAAACAAGAAGTGGATGCTGAGATTGATTAATACCTAAACTAAGTTTTAGATGTAATCAGTCTCAGAGGCACAAGAGATTGCTCCTGTTATGTAATGAAAAGTAACAGGACCACCCACCCCTGCCCCCCCTGCAGATTTGTTTTGAATATCCAAAGCTTATCCTTTAAATTTTGTTGGACTGCACTAAGTGGCCTGATTTATTTTTAAATGTTCCCAACAGAGAATAGCCTCAGTCTGTGTATAATGACTTTTTACCCTCATTTCTGCACAGTCCGTGTTTGAGCAGGGACAATACCAAGGAAAATGTCAATGTTATCTTAGTGTGGAAGTGATTTTCTAGTATACAGCTGCATCTGAAGGTTGCTGTGCATCCAGTCTGATCCCTTTTCCCTTCAGTGCTATTGAAGATGGTCCTTTTCAAACACCACTCAACCCTACAGACTCAGCATTGCTTCCAGTTGAAGCTTTACTGTTTCACTGGGAGCTGGAACAGACCCAAGAACTGTAATGTGTTTTCACTTGTTGAAAAAAAAAGCTATTATGTTGTCCCTTATTTTACCATCCAAATACTGTGCTTGGTAATACTATCACTGCAAAATTGCTGTCAAATATTTATTTTTATTGGGGAAATAGCACTCCTTCTGTAGTAGCATGATGTTATCATTTAATTATTTTTTCTTTTCTGCTTTGTGATGGAAAACTGCAATTCAATGAAGTATATATTTAAATGCAAAAGAGGCACACCAATTAATCAGTACAGAATACGAATGCTTTTAATCTGCATCAAAAAAAAACCCCAAAACGGTGGCGCTTAGAAAAACACCAATCTTTTAAATAGAAAGAACATAAAAGTAATTCCTATCCATGCTCACATTTCCTCAAATATAATGAAAAATTGCAATTGTGCAATTAGATTATCTTCACAATAATATATTCTTTTAAAGCTTTGCATTATGCTGAGCACATTTTGATAAGCCTTTAATTTCTTTTTTTAAAGGATAAAAATGGACTTAGATAAATAATTTTAATTGTTTAAAAAAACTCACAGAGATAGCTCAAATGTTGGCTCTCAAACACAGATGTTTACTCTTTTCTGGTTTTTATTCATCCACGGTACCAAAAATGAATTAGTCTAGGTATATATAGGGTAAGTCAGGTATAGCCAAGAGTGTGAAGTAAGCAATTCTGAGGTGTGGATAAACTAGGTGATAGCATAGTACAATCAACTCTCCATTATCTGGGATCATAGCAGACTGGGACCTGATGGAGAAGACAAAAACACAGATAGTGGAGCTGCTCCGAGGAACACAAGAGACACTTCAGTTCTGTGTGCAGTAAAAATAGTCCAAAAGAGCTTTTTAACAACTCTGTGTTGCAGCACTAGGCAGTGGTCTCAAGGCGTCGTTTGCAGTGTTGCATGAATTTGCAAAGCCATCTTAGGCTCTGCTTCTCAAGGAAACAGTTACAGATCTGCAAACAATGTCTGAGCCAGTGAGTCCCATTAAGCCTGGGGTGGCTCTATATCCATTCTTCCAGAACTTTTTTGTTTGTGCTATTCTCATGGTCTTTATCAAGCAGTGCAAAACACAACAGAAATGGTGCTAAAGGTGTTTCCAGATTTTAAAACATTTTGGAAGGCCTTAAGCAGTGTTTTTCTTCCTCACTCCAAAGAGCTGAGCAAGTAGGAGACTGCTGATATGGGCCATCTACACTTTCAGTGCGTGCTTTCAATTTAGAGTCACAGGAGACTTGTCTTTGGGTCTGTTATATTCCATTTCACTGCTAATTATGCAAATATTATTTTTTTACTGGGCAAGGTGTCTGTCTGCTTTTGACCAGCTCTACGTAGGGTGAAAAGCCTTTCCCAGGAAAATTTTTATTTCATATATACATATAAAGAAATTCTTCCATTTTAAAGGATTGCCATCCTCCAACAAACAGCTATTAACTCAGGAAATCCCAATCTACCCTCTAATGAGTATGCCAAACCTGCATGGGTCTATTCAAAAAGCTGACTTTCACTCCATGCCTACCCCTTGCAATAAGATGGCTCTTTTCATATTTAAATTACCTTTCCAAAGCCATAAAATAAAAGAATGAAAAAAAAAATGCTAATAAAAAGGATTACTGCCAGAAGCCCCCCTCCTGCTTGAAGTGGTTGCTCTAAAGTCAGCCCTTCCTCAAAATGTTTTTATAGCCAAGCAGTTTAGCTCAATTTGTTAGTGGTGTAAGAAGCAAGTCATCTTGTCATTTCTCACACAATAACCATCTTCCCTGGTAGGTCTAGGAGAAAGAAATGGGCTGTCTGAGGTTCTGCACGTGTCTGGCTGCACCACGCGGGTATAGGACCCCCATTTTTCCCATGCTGTTAGGGCAGTGGATGCCTCAGCAGTATTTTGAGGGACTAAGAAGATAAACCTACCTTGTGATGGGCAGCTGGAAGTGACAGCAGCAGAAGGGACCTAGATTGGGAGCTGAGAATGGAAAATAGGAGAGGAATTCCTTGATGCAGTGAAAGTGGAAAGGAAAAATCAGGAGACAGCCTGATGGCCAGAGGCTGAGCTGAGAAAGATGCAAGAATGAAAACCAAAATTAAAGAGGCCAAAAGGAACAAGGGATCCAGTGGAACATGGGAGGAGAGCAACTGAGATGACAGATGTAGAAAAGGGTAGCAGAGGTGACGGAAAAGGAGGATTGCTGACACCAGAGTACTGCTGAGGAGCAAAGATAAGCATGCAGGAGGGATGAAGAGGAGACAGTTTTATGAAAAATGAGGTTGAGACAGAAGGCAAATCCTGCAAGCAAAAATATATTAGAGGAGAAAGGTCATGTCAAAATACAGTAAAACTATTTATTTTTCGCCACTCTTATCTTGTGCATTCTTGAAACTGCAATTTTGAATCTTATTACTTCTGTGCTCCCCAGCAGCTCAGGCTGCCTAGCAATGGCTGGCTGTGCTGGCTCTGCTGCACAGAGCTTGTGGCTGCCTAGCAACTGCCAGGGGGCTGTGCTGGGGTCCCCGACCAGCTCAGGGATGCAGTCCTGCCCCAAACATGCCTGCTCCCCTGGCAAGCCAGGAGGCAGCACCTCCAGTTGTTAACAGCTGTGATGAAAACCTTGAAAATATTAATTGGGAAAAACGGCACACGGAGGTGACCACAAGAGTGCAGAGTGCATAACAAATTGTCTCCAAAATGCAGGAACGGTCCCATTCATCTCTGCAATACTCAGAAAACCTGTGAGGATAACTGAAATATCAATATGGGTAATTATTCTGGTTTGGTTCTTAAATCAGGCTCTGTGCTAAAGCAAAGGAAAGCAACCCAATGCAGCTATGCACCTTCTTTGGCAGCTATTAAACTGGCAGAGGAAATACCGAAAAAGCAAATTTTGGTACCAGGAAAAAAAAAACCATTAAGAGTATTAAGTATTCACACAGGCTTGTCCTAGTACAGCCATACTTGTGCAACTATCATTGCAATCAACAAAAATCTTCTCACAAGAAAATGAGACTTGGCATTTGGCAGCAGAGCTGATGTGGCTGATCTGAACAGGCCCTGTGTCCTCTGTGCTTCCAGCTGCCCCCTTAGATCCCTCATCTCCCTTCCCATTGCACTGTCAGAAGTGCTTGTGCAGCTAAACAACCAAATCAGGAATCAATCCAGCTGAGAAATGGTCCAACAAAAAATAAAGGGTTATTTTCCAATCAACACTACTGAAGCAAGTACTGTTCGTTCCCAAGGGAAAAACAAAGACACATGCCAATCTATGGCCAAGGAAAGGGAACAGACAGTCACAGAGCTACACAAATTACAGTGCAGGAGAAGTTGCTGCGATAGTGCTACTTTGCTGCTGTTCTAAACAGCGCTTAGAATATAGTCACATTTTTCTTTCCCAGCCAAAAATGGCCTATTGTCCCAGAAACACAGCATTGCCCCTGGAGATCATTATGCCCCACTGAGAAGGAGAAAATCTCAGACGTAAAGTTGAGATGCTGAGAGATATATAAGCAAATTTTACTTTGGACAGGATCTCATTTGGGTGATTGTTTAGGTGGAGATTGATGGACTAGAGATTCCTCTGCCAGTCCAGCAGCCCAAGTGAGGAAAATTTTAATTCCCGGCTCTTTTGCACACTCAAAGTATCTTGTGTAAGTTAGGTAATTTTTTTTTTTTTTCTAATCAGCATTTTATTGCCTGGTGCAAAGAGAAATTGTGACAGCGCAAAAAAAGCCCAAACCAAACAAACTAAACCAAAATGAAAAAAAACAACAGAATAAAATAGTTTCTGAAAAGAAACCCCAGAGCAGTATAGATGCACACTACTATCTTCAGCAAATGTCAGTTCAAGCCCAAGGTTTATTGATTGTGGCTCAGTGCTGGTTCTGCTAGATTTGCACTCTTTCAGGTGCTTTAGAATCACTTGGTGTACACACCATGAAGACTCACGGAGCCAGCTTCGATCCATTGCACCTGAGTCAATGCACCCTCCAAGAGCCTCAGATACAAGGAAAACCCTGCAAAGACACTCAAGGGACCCTGCAGAGAGTTATTTAGAAAGCAGGAAGGCTAGCATGGGGCAGAAGCTAATAAGGCCTGCTGATCTAATCAGTTGAGCATATCCACACTGCAATTCCCAGTACATCTTACACTGTGTGGCCCTCACAGCAGCAGTGCCATGGTTGTGTGGCACCCAGCTGAAAGGTCCTGCAGGACTGGACTGGGAGCCAGTTTGGGTGTTCATCTACCCCAGGTCTATCCCGCGGGCATGGGGACAACACCTGGCCGTGCCACGGCAGCTGTCACAAGGTGGCGACCTTTGATGGGCTCCTCCAAGGTCCTCTTGATTTGTGAGAACATTTTGAAGTACACTTGGTGGGGTTTGTGCAAGGCCTTTCAGGTCGAGAGTCGCAGCAGGGCATGAGGCTGCAAGCCCTCCTGGAGCCACTGCTCTCCTGTGCGATGGTGGATGCATCTCCCCCACTGCTTGCTCAGTGGCTGTCCTGCCATGGGCTTGCAGGGCAAGCCTGCTCACTGAAGTGAAGCACAATACATTCAGCAAAACATGCACTACTCATTTTTCTCATACTGAAAAAAGTCGATGGGCAAGGCCCCACACAGCTGTCATGTGTTTTACAGGGGCAGCCGTAACATTTTAAGAAGAGCCAAAACCAATTGTGCTACATTTGAGGACGTTAACAGCTTCCATGAAGCCAGTCTGTGATCTGTAGGCAATTACAGACTCATCCAAGCCAATGGGTGTTAAGCAATTTGCAGCCAAAGTGAACAGAGAAACTGAATTTGTCTTTGTATTAA
>JANPWX010000214.1:115311-217139 GCA_024734555.1 Trochalopteron elliotii
GGAAGGGGCCCCGCACACGGGTGACATCACGGAGCTCGGGGATCCGCGCCCGGTCCTCCTCGGCGTGCGGGTCCCGGCGGGGCCGAGGGAGCCGCGGAGCTGCGGGTCCGCAGCGCTGCCGTGAGCGGCGTGCGGGGGCAGGAGGCTGCCCGTGGGCCAGCAGCGCCGTGCGAGCGTGAGGCGGTGTTTCAAAATGGCAATCTGTGCCTCTCGCAGCCTGCCCGGCTCTAACACCCTACAACAGTGATTACAGACCGGGTCTCTCAGGCTGGAAGAGGCTCCGTTGGTTGTAGCGTCTCTCCACCGGTCGGCGTGGATTTTTTTTTTACTTCCCACAGATTGCCATTACTTCTTGGCCTTCTCTTAAGTCTGCTTTTGTGAAGCTACTTTAGGCACAATTTACTATCATTATTTTTTTCAGGATTTGCATCACGTGACTCTAAGTCTGCGTATTTATTCACACTGATCTGGATGCAGAACCATCCAGAGATGCTGAAACTCAGCTTTTTTTTCCGTAAAAAATTTGAAGGGGAAAGGCAAATAAACTTAATTTACTAGACAGCTCGTAGCGTGAACTTGTTGAATCTAATACTAGATCACCTGTGATAAGTATTTAATGCAGGTTACTAATGTCTTTGGTATCCATCATTGCTGGTAAGCTATTTTACTGTTTTTTGTAATAGAGCAGCAAATATGGAAACATCTTTAATAATACAAAATGATTTTTTTCATGAGGTATTTGAATTAAAACTGCTCTAACAAGCCATTTTTTCAAGTTGGTTTTTTTTTGTTTTTGGTTTTGGTTTTTTTTTTGTGGTATATGAAGTAGTATGAGTTAATGCCTATTTATGCTTCCGAGTTGTTTGCTCCACCCAGAGAAAGCTGCTGATATAAATGTTTCTAAGAGGCGAGGTTCATTTGGTTTTACTCATGGGAAATATGACAAATACATGAGTATGGTAATTGCAGCACAAGTTTTGACGTGTCTCCTGCTCCTGACTTTTCCCTGTGTCAGAAAGGTGCAGGGAGTCTTCAGTTACATCATTTTCTTCAGAGTCATAAAACTTGTCTTTTTTGACTTCTGTCAAACAAACCAAATAAATGCAACACTTGAGCAAATTCCCATACGGTCATTTGGGGTGGCTTTTCCTTTTCCTTTTTTTTTTTTTAATTTGGTAGCTCATTTTCACCTCAAGTATCAAGGTCAACTGGATGTGGGATTGGTGGGGTCTGTTTTATCTTTGCACAGCTGTGTTTACCCCTTTTGAAAGGAAGCTGCAATTCTAAAATTCCTAATGCAGTCTTGTACAGTAGCTTTGGAAAATGTATATGCCTCGCTTGTATTTTACATGTATTGTACGTTTGCTCAGTAAAAATGGTAAATGTTTTGATAAAACTATGTATTTTTAAAAATGTTTGCTGGAGGTGGTTTTTTTAATCAGCACTTGATGCAAAGCCATCTGCTGTCCAATTGGACTACTGAACAGATTATACTGCCAGCGCATGTGGTGGGGCCACTGCTGGATTAGGCAATATGACACAGGGCACTGGGTTATGAGATTTGAGTGTATGAGTATTGTGGGGTGGGAAGGGAGAAAAGGAAAGGAAGAGGCTTAACAAACATACAATACAAAATCTATGTGTTCAATGTAATTGAGCATTTTATAAAAACAAACAAGCAGAGTAGAGAACCTGGCCATGAAGTGAATGTTAAAATTCTTCACAAGTAGCTACATATTGTAACTTAACTGGTAGCATGTAGCTGGTTCAGTTCAGCCACTTTAAATTTGGAGGGATTATTTTTTTTTCTGTGGTAAAAGCTAACTGCTCCATAGTGGTAAAAATTACCGTGTGCTGTTACCCACTCTGAGTTGTGCCACTGAGGTGGAACACATTTGTCAGACTATTCTGAGTGCTGGCACTAACAATTTATAGGAGACAGAATGATGTTCTTAGCGTTGTGGTTTATATTCTTTGCTGACTTAAGCAGGAAAGTAATTTCCCACCTCTGATATGACTGTATTCAAGATTATGTATATACACATATATATGTAAAATTTGAAAATACAGGAATTTTGTTTTGTCTCTTTTACTTAAGCTGACAGTAATTCTGGTAAAATTTCAGTCATGCTGATTTTTTGAGGAAGACTTGTCTTCAATGTCTTTAAGGATTCCTCGGGGGGGAAATAAATAAAAAAAAAAAAGAGAGAGAGAGAATTGGGGAAAAGCTCACCTGGTAGTAACTTGGCTCCCTGATTGTGAATGTAGCTGTGTGGAGAGTAAGTATCCTTTTACTGAAGCATTTAGAAAAGATGACAGCATTCAGGAATCTCAAGTTGAAAATTGCTGTTCTTAGAAAAGCAGGAAGCAGTTTCTTGCTAAGGCACATTGTGACTATGTCAGAATGGCAGCTGGTAACGCAGTTTGCTCTCCAGATCATGTGTATTCTGGTTATCTAGAAAGTTTATTTGTTAGAAAGAGAAAAGAATTTAGGAGAAGTAGAGCAAATAAGCTTCTAAGGAAGACCTGCAGTGCTAAAAGGAAAGTAGAGTATGGTGGCAGTCTTGAGGGGGATGGGAGAAAAGGGGACAGAAAAAAGTAAAGAGAACCAAATGCAGAAGTAGTAACTGAAGAACATTGTGATGTTTTGGTGGTGATTTTGGCTTTGAATAGAAGGGAAAGGGCATTATAAGTACATTAGTGTATTATCTCCTACAATATTTAAAATCTGTGATGTTTCTGGTTGGAAGCTTCAGTAACAAGCAGATAGAAAATTAGATCCCTGTTTTAGGTCAGAGGCTTAAACTCTGAACAGTTTTAAGAACAGGTTTTGAACCTTTAATTTTTAAGGCATATTTTTGCTTTCTGGAGTAATTTTTCTTATACATAGCTGTATTAATTTTTAAAAAATATTTTCAAAATATGAATTCCCATAGCTGATGGCTTCCCCAAATCCTTTTGCTTGCCAGGTATATTCTGGGACTAGCCCTTTCGATGTGCTCGTAACCAAAAGGCTATCTGAAAATCTGTGGCATAAAGCTGAAGATGCTAGTGAGGAGTTTCATCAGTATCCTAGACAGTGTGAACTTGATCAGTACTACTTAATACAGAAATAACAAGGAGTTAAAGCATTTGCAGTTCTAGTTATGATTCTTCAGCTGAAAAATATTAACTTGCATCAAGATTCTCTAGTCATTTTTCTGGCTGTATTGAGTTATTTTTGTGTTTTAAGGAACTTATTTACAATAACTAGCTTATGAAGCATTAGAATGACACAGGAAATCAGCTTCTGCAGTGTTACTGCACTGATGACTTCCTTTTGAACAACTTCATTTGGCTGGTGTATCCCAGAGAGGCCTCTCTGTGCTATAAAACACTGCTTACAACTCTTGTACTGTCTAAATCAACTGTTCCTTATAACCTTATTTATGCATATGCACATATACATACTTTTTGTCAGTCTCAAGTTTCTAGACCACTTGTGAAGATCCATTTGTAATTTTTGTTTTTAAGCTCAAATATAATTTTAATATGACGGTGAGAATCTCTAAACAAATAGCTTGCACTCCTTGTGTAAATTCTCATCTTGATAGTCTCAAGTGGGTAGATTTAGCAGCTTTAGAAAAATAAATTGAGAGACCTTTTAAGGAAGTAAGCTCTGTGTTGCCTAAATGTGTGTTTTTCTGTCATGTTACTTCCTTCTGTAGCTTCTGACTGGTATGTGGAAACTGAACGGTGAATTAATGAGCTATTCTGGGTAAAACAGACTAAAGTGCAGACAGATTTCAGTTTGACTGCTATTGCAAAAAAATTAAAGTATCTTTTTGGTTGGTAGAAAAGTAAATGTGTGACATTGAGCAGAAGTGTTGCATGCAAAAAGATTCATAAATATTTGTGTTATCTTCCAAGATGCATATAGGAACTATTTTTGCTTTGTGAGTTGGATGTTCTGCACTTCTATACAGTAGATATTTCCTTTCCAACACTAACAAACCTATTTTTGGTGGCTGTTCTTTAGACATTGGTAACTGGTCAGACACTCGATTTCATTGTCTGGCACATGGAAAGTGGCTTAACTTAGTTCAGTACAAAGAAATTCACTCAGAATGTCTAATTCAGGAAATGAGCTGCTCTAAAAGGATAAACTTCTTAAATTGTCACTAATACAAATCCTTTGTGTGCTGTGAGAAAGTGCATTCTTTTATGCTCATAGGTGAGTTTGTATTGAGAGTAAATACACTAATATTTTTTTCTTCCATAAGTTTCATTGCTAAATTTGGAACATTTAACAAAAAATGCAAATTAAGTTCACTTTCTGTAACACCAAATATAGTTCAAAATTAGAGAGCAATGAGATGAAATACAAACATATCATCTATTATGCTTTGTAGGTTTAAATAATACTCTTTTAAAAAAGGTGTTGCATTATACTTTGAAATAATGTTCTTTTTAAGGTAGTTTAAGCAAATGTTTGCCAGCAGTACAAAAGGCACGGGCTGTTCTGTGTGTTGTTTGGGTTTTTTTTTTAGAATAATAATATAGGTACAGGTTGGTGGGTTAGGCTTATAGATCTTCTGTGCTTCATGTAGGTCTTCTATGCCTAGGCAAGTGTCTTTGTGTTTTGGATAATAAAACTTTAGCTCATAGGCAGCAATAAGACTGTAGCCCAACTTCACTGAATCAGCAAGTGATTGCACTGAATTTAAAGAAAATGAATCCTAGGGTGTTGTGTGTCTGGTTTGTGTCCAAAGGAGGCAGATGATAGGAGATGAGCTTTTCCAAATTCGAAATGTTTCCATTAATTTTGGTACATTTGGTTTAAGAAGCCAGCAAGATGCTGGCTGCTATTCCTGTTCCATTCTTCATAAGTGCTCCCTTAATCAGGTGCAGTAAAATGGATTGGGATAAGCTTTTACAGGTGCATATTGTTTCTTCCGCAAGGGAAGTGCTCTCCACTCCCTTCTGTTTGTGCTCTGTTGGAAGGAAGGAGCTTGCAAGTTGTCTGTGGTCAGTATATGAAGTGTCATTCTTGCTCCCTGTGCTGCTCTTGCTGTGCACAGTCCTGTGGAATTGCTGGAAGGAAGAAAGAAGTATGATTAAATGGGACAACAATCTAATACTTCCTCCTGGTTCTCTGGGAGGTTGTTACAGTAAGTAGCTCTCCTGGTAAAGAGTAGATGAGCCTTGGGAAGGTCTCATAAAGTGGAGAATGAGGGCAGTTGTAGTGAAGGTAAGAGTACAGGAGCAGGCTGAGTACAAGTAGGAAGTGCTGTCCCTCTGAGGGCAAAGTTCCTGTCAGTATCTAATCTAAGTTTAACAGAAAAAAAAAAAACCCCTGAACTCTGAAACAAAAGAACTGATGCAACTTCCTAGTATCTTTGTTTAGCATTTTGAACTGTCTTCTTTTTACAAAAGCATAAGTGGAGGCATGGAATTTATAACTGGCTCATGGAAGGTCATATAGGGACATATTGTCAGATTTGGGAACAGAACCTAATTGTGTGGACTTCCAGTGCTGTTCCCCCTGCCACCCCACCCCTTTCCAGACTGCCTCTTGTACTGCAACACAGCAAAAAGTGGGTATCCACAGAAACACAGAGACAGTACGCACAGAGGCAGCGTAATGACTCTTTTGGGAAAATAGGCACCTGAAACAATCATTGAACTCATTAGTAGCAATTACTTTTTAAGAATTTTAAATATTGCCTCTCGTAAGAACCTTGAGATTCTAATTTTTTGCTTTGTGAACCTCAGGAGTTACACAACACTCACAGTACTGTTTGTCTGCGTGCTGGTGGGTCTTGGCAGAGGCATGAGAAGATGCCGCTCTATTTCTCATTAGTGAAAGCAGTCTGTGTTTGACATTTCTGCTGACCGAAATCTTGCTTAGCTACAGAACAGTGGGGTGGCAACTGTGTGGACAAAGTGTCAGTCCTGGCATAGCAAGACAGCCTTGAGGAATCAGGGGGTATCTTGTTCTCTCTGCCTATGTTCAGTCCTTGTTTAGTGACTTGGAGTCTACAGGAGCGTAGTGTGGTTTTTATTGTTGCTCAGTAAGAAATTACTTGTGGGATGCTCCTTACTCAGTGTCCAGGCTTGTTCATAATTATCTGAGCATTCTTGCTCTCTTTAGCACATGCGTTCCCTAGAGTGGTCTTCCTTTGATGCTCTTCCTTCCACCCCAATCCCAAATCTGAGCACTGGTGACAGAGTGGGCTTGATCAGAGGGCTCCTCACCTCCCTCCACCTCTACGTAAAGGGAAGTAACAGCTGAATTTGAAGTGGGAGATACTGTGCCTCAGTCTGGTTCCTCCCTTTTCCTGACCTTGCTGGTGAAGCAGTTGCCCTAGAGACTTCATGTCTCCTGTGAGTTGCAGAAATAGCCCTTTGCAGCTCAAAACTCACAGAGGGCCCTTGAGAGGCAAGACCAGGGTGCTATGGGGAATAGGTCACAGTGTGCTCCTGAACACAGCTCTGAGCAAGATAGTACTGCAGGTGCCTTTCCTCCTGTACCCCCAGCCTGTCAGCATGTTCTGACTGTGCTGGAGGGACTCAGTCAAGTGTTTCATCACCTTTGTGCCAGGTACTGAAATAGAAGATACAGCATTTCTAACAGGTGGACTCTTTAAAGAATCAATTTATTATGCAGCAGATGAAAACAGAACTCTAAACTCTTCCTCCTGATTTTAGAGGGAACGTGTTATTTCCCTTGGGTTAATTAATAGGAGTGTAGATGCCACCTTTTCTTGGGACTGCAAATAGTGTTTCTCATTACTTATGCAAACCCTTAATGCTGGTAACAGGAGCCATGCATGCTTGCTTTGCAGAACATGTATTTGTTACTATGATGCTGATAGTTCAGAAGAAAAGGAAGGGTGGGGAATCTTGCATGAGACTTTCAGCTTGGAGTGAAACATGAGTATGGCGTTTTCTGGTACAACATGTAAAATTCAGCAGTTTGTATTAATGTTAGTTGGAATTGGGAGGTAACCTGCTGGGCTAAAGTAACCTTTAGCTAAGCTAAAGACACCGGGTAATTTAACTCTGAAAAAGACTGACTACTTACAAGGGGACTTTATTTTTAATAATATTCTTGTCAAAGGTTCTAGATCAAATATGTTTAGTAAGTGCTGAGGTTTAGTAAACTGAAAAAATATCTGAAAATCAAAACTTCCCTTAGTTTGAGCCTTCCCTATGATAAAGTCTTTTTGTAACCTCCACAGGTGATATGCCATGCTGTATCTTCTCACAATGTGGAATATTCTAAAAGAACAGTAAAGGTTGTCTCTTCTGCTATGAGATTGCATCTTTCTTGTGTTTCTTATGTGAAGATAGCAGATATATTTGTGATAGTGTCATCCCTCCCTCTCTGAACCCAAAATAATCAATTCTGTGTACTCTTCATACAGCAGAAGTTAAAGTGCTCCCTGTGCAAGGAAGGTCTGATATTGTAGTGATGTACAGTTAAAGAACTCATGGGGGAGAGACTCTGTATCACTGTCCTAACTTTATTGTAACCTCAAAGACAAATAGGAACAAAATGTGGTACCATTCCTACTTTTGTTAAGAAAGCAGGAAGGCCTCTCAGAACTTGCCCAGAGAAGTCTTACCAAAACAAATGTTGGTTTAACATCCTTAGAATTGAATGTAATGTTCTTACTGGGTGGTCTTAAAGTTATAAATAGTTCCAAAAAGTTTTTTTGTTTACCACTTGAAGCATAACAGTTCTTGGAAAAGAATTGAAGTGTAGACGCTGCTGGCTAATTTCACACCAGTGTTTCACATGGTAACACTTTTTATAAGCTATCTCTAATCAGGCAGGTGTGGGTTTTTTTGTTGGCTCTCTTTTTGTTTTCGTGGATAATCTTTTACCAGATGTATACCTTCACTTTCGTTTTAGCTCCTTGTACTTTGGGGTCAGTAAATCTGCTGAGCAGTATTTGTCATGCAGCAGTCACTGTCAGCTGTGCATCTTATTTGACTTTGTTGTAGCAGGTGTGCTACAAGTTAATACTTGAGCTGTGGTCCTCATGCAATAGTTCTGTGTTTTCTGGAGCCTGTGATAAGAAAATGTCTGTGTAAAACAAATAGGCAAGAGAAGAACAAGGTGTCCAGGCAGGTGCATCAGATTACTGCATGAACATTTAAGTTGCTCCAGAATGCCATGCCATGGCTTGTCTTTTCACATACCTAGTAATTAGCTGCACTTATGTCACTAAATATTACTAGTGATATTTTTCCATGTGCTTCTCCTAGGTTGTGATTTTAATGTGAATTTGCTGTTTTCTCTCTCCCTGCTCAAGTCTTCTATTTGCTTGCTGCAGATTGCTTGTTAGACCTTTTTGTCTCACTCTCCTGTTGTTGACTTTGTCTCATTTCAGATCTGATCTGAAAACTTATTCTCCCTTGTCTATTTCTTTTAATTAATCTCTATTATTTAACTGCATGTTTTACTGCCTTGAAGCTTTTATTATACACCTATTTTTCATGATGCCTTTCTGACAAATAGTTTCTACTAGCATGGGTTTGCTACTAATTTGAAGTCTGCAGCTACTGAAGACATTTGTACACATTTATTTTTAAAATTATCTTTGTTGGCACAGGGTAGAGACTAAAGCCTTATCTCTGCAGTAGTCTCCTAACTACCTGAGGATAACTGCCATGATAAGCAGGATACAGAGGAAATGGAATGCAGCTGGGAAGGCAGTGTGGAATGGGACAGACATGATTCTCCCTATTAGTAAAAATCTTAGGAGGCCTCTCATATTTATATGTAGAGAGGCCTTTCCTTTATGAGAAACCCATCTTCTTCAGGAAACTGGTCCTTTTGTTACTCTTTTGAGACTAAGGAGTAAAATGGGCATAATAAAACTTCTCTGCTTGGAAGGCTTTGGTTCTCTTAACAATGAAGGAAAGTGAACGTGTCAGGAGGAATGGCATTCTCTTAACATGCGTGTGACCACAAAGTAGAGCTGGACCTGATCCTTAAAGGGTTTTATAAAATATGGTTATAACCTCCAGGGTTTCTGCTGAGAAGCCTCATGGCAGGTGGCTTGGGATGGTGCTTCAGTCAAGGTCCAGAGAGTATCAGACTAACAAGTAGAGATACAGTGAATCAATGCACTTAACGTTGGCATGATCTTCAAGACCTGGCTGGGGATTGTTCAGCTTTTGATTTGCTGTCTGACTTGCAGAATTTCTAAATCTCTGGGAGGAGCTATTGTTTCTATGATGCAAACTCCTGGCTTTAGCTGCATTAGATAAAATATGCGTCTGGTTTGGAAGTGCTTGGCTCTACAAGGGCTCTTCAAATACTGTGGGTGTGTTTCCTGCTGCAGCACACCATATGTTCTCCCAGCACTGAAATGATGTGGTTGCTGCAGTAGTCTTGGGATTTGTCTTAGATGGCAACAGATTTTTAATCTTATTTCTAAGGTGTCTTTAACTTTGAATGTTAGAGTGTTGTGTAGTGTAGATGTTAGAATGTTGTTGCCATAGATGTGTTTGAAGCTTGGGCTTGTACAGTGCAGCTTACTTTATCAGAAATCTTATATCTTTTCAGTAGTGGCTATCATGTCTAAATGTGTATTTCATTCCTCTTTATCAATCTGGATAATCCTTTAACCAGTGGAGAATGATAATAGCCAGTGGAAAGCTTTCTAGCACACATTCCCTCTTTGAAAACCTACTGTCCATGAACACGAACTGTAAAATCACCTCTTCTCAGTACTCTGCAGTGAATGAATATTGACTGTTCAGAGACTGAGGGAGGTATTTATGTAATTTTGAGAGAATCTTGTTTACTGGGGATTGAAGCCAAGTGTGCAGGGATATGGTACCTGTTGATTTCTGCTTCTCTGTTGGAGAGAGAAGTTGCTGGTTTTGGTCCTGAATGTCGTATATGTGGAGTGTTTAAATGTGTTCCTTGGGCATGGAAAGAACTTGTAGATAATCTGTGTTGAATAACTTTCTGCCTTGCTGATTGAAAATGGGAATGGTTTGAAGGATAACTGAAAAGCAATTTGAGGGTTATGAGAAACTCCCCAGTTTCTGGTGGGAATAAGAGCACAGGAGGAATGAGGAAGAGTGTGTGTAACCTACCTTCATTGTGTTCAGCCACTCTCTCTAGTTAACTGTGGTGCTGAGATGAACAATATGAAAAGCAAATACTGTTACTATTTGTTTCCTGCCTACAGCAGAGAAAATAGTTTTACTTTTTTTCCCAGATTGCTGTAAGGGCTTACTGCAGCAGCAGTGGGAGTGGGGGAGTATGAACTGGAACAGGTACTTTTACTGGCTGCATAACATCCCACGAGGCCTGGGGGAATGAATGTGGGGAATACTGTGAGTCATACTTGTCAGTCTCATAAAGCAGGAGGCTTTTTAAAATTGGCCTTGGAGGGGAAGAGGTGTTTAATGGAGCAGTTGTGCAGGAGTTATGCAAATAGAGAACATAAATAATGAGCAAAGGCACTCATTTAAGCTTCTTGCCTCCTCAGAAAATTACTAAATGCAAACAACCATTGTGTAAGTTAAGAAAAATGCATCATCATTTATATATAATGAGTGCAAAAATGTGGCCATCCATGATGATAACAAAATTCTCCTTTTGTGAATAGCAAAATTAATTTCTGTAGGTGATGAACAGAAAACATGCTTGTTGTTGGTCTGTTTGGTTTTTCGTGCTTTCCAATTTGCTTTGAAAAAGAACAAGGCAGGAAGCTAAAAAGCAGTTCCCTAACCCAAGAGCTGGTGGGGAAGGGAGGTGGTAAAAAGACCAGTCTTCAGTTTTGCTTTGGACATATCTTCAGTGTTTAGGCTGGTTTTGTATAAAAAGTTTTTTCTTCCCTGTCCCCCTATTCATGCAGGATTTAATTTACATGTAAATACTGTGTATTCTTTGGTAAAACCAAGAGCACGCTTTTAAAGTATAGCTGCAATTTTTTTTTTCTTTACTGACACAGCCACTTCTTGCTGTTTTAAATTAGAGTTTTGAACAGAGCTTATGAAATATAACTGTTCCAGTCCTGGGCTTGCATGCAGATGCTCACATCATACTGAAAATCTTATCTCTGATAGTAAGACTTACCAGCAGACTTAATGGGCATAACATTTTCTTGGACTACTACTTCTGCCTCGTGCAGTGTAGAGAGGCCATCCCAAGCTTTGAAGCAGTTGGAAATGACAGATCCACAATCCCACATGCTGCTCCACTGCTGTACATGTCCTCCTGTGGCCTCCCCTGTGTTTTAACCCAGCTTCCTCCTGGGTGTACAGATGCAGAGGTAGTGGTGATGCCTTAAGTTTTAGCTTTCATGTTTTTCAGATTCTGTGCTGCCTAGGGGTGTTAGTTCTGAGCTTCATATTAAGTGCTTTGTAAGCTCTCTTCACAGAGTAGGTAGACAAAACAAATGCTTTTCCTGCTGAAGACCAAGGACAACTTTCAGGCCCAAAGGCATAAACAGTGGTGGACTGAAGGAGGAAACAAGAAGGATGAGACCTCACAACCTGAAGCTGTAATTGGACAGTTAAACCCCAATATGCAAAATGGACTAAAACTTAAAAAAGTGTTAAGATCTCGTGACTGGTTGGTCATTTTGTGACCATTCTAAATCCACCTTGGGTGTAGCCCTGGTCAAGCTCTTGTCCTCTCCAAGGTGTACCCTAAAGGCCTTTCAATGATACCTACTTTATTCTCCAGCTCTGTCCAGTCTGTTTCAGGTCAGCCTTCCCAAGGCATCAGTGGCAGTGTGGTTATGGGTGGATGCTGTGGTGTATGGCTATGGAACTGTGGTGATGTGTTCCTCTTGTCAGGGGACTGTTTCTCTGAGCACAGCTCCTCTGCAGCTCTAATACAGCCACTCGAGCTGATTACAGACAAGATAGCAACGTGTCCTGATGGCCCTATGACAAGTGCTGAAATAGAATAGTTCAGGTTTTGTTTTACTGCTGGAGGGGAGAGACAGGGAGTGATGTGGTTATGACTGTTCTTATGCATGCACTCTGGATGCATGGAAGTGCAGCTCTGCTGTCATCTGTATGCAGGAGGTGCAGAGTCATATGCCTGAATCTGCCCTCTACATTGTACATGAAGGGGAAGTAGTCTTTAGAATCATCTGAAGGTACATTTTAAAAACACCAGTGGAACTTCAACACTAATTAGAAAACTTTGCAGTAATTGTGTCTGCAATAGGCATTGCAGCTGTATTTCTAGGGAAAGTTACTCACTCAAACTACTGCTGTACTAGCTAACAGCACAGCAATTGTCTCACCACGGACTTTGTTTAGAAAAGCCAAACAAAGCAATTCCCTCACTCCTGAACTTGATGCTGTATTTCCTGTGAAAGAATTTGCTTGCTTTCTTCTGTTGGTTTCTTTCTGTTGCAAGTTAGGTTTTACCTATTGCTGGATGTGGAGATTACCATATGTATTTAGTTCTGATTATCTATTCTTCTGCTCACTTTTTGGTGGGGAAAGAAATATTATTGACTTGCCATTCCTACTCCTTCTCCATTCTTCTGAGCCATCTGTTTTGTTCTGTTGTATGTGGTTTTTAGAGGAGATAAATTTCTACTTGTTACAATTGAAATAACCCAGTATGTAAGTGAGCTTCTGCATGTAAGGTTTTGGAATGTTGTTGCTAATCATAGGATAGAATTTTAACATGATAAAAATAATTAAGCAAACAGAAGCTGGATGTAGTGTGCTTACAGCCACTATCAAATAAAAATCATATGGTCAGGTCCAGGAGTACGTCAAAGTCTGAGCAGTATTTGCTGTTTATGTGATCAGATAGAAACAGAAACTAGGTTGATTTTTTTTTCCAGTTACATGCAAGTTCTTATAAAAACAATCATTCCTTGAATTGCAGTCCATTAGTTTATTACCATGAGATCACTGTATAGCCTGTGTGCTATGTGAGAATATGCCTTGTGCTGGGAAAACAAACAACTACGAAATTGTGGGAATCCACTACTTTCTGGTCTAAATGCAGTGAGGTATGTGATGATTTTCTGCTGGACTGAGTATATTCATCTTCAAGACAGTAAATAGTCAGCAGTGTAGTGATACAAAGCATGAGGAGAGAATTTGATCCTATAATGGCCATTGTTTTCTTTGTTTTAAAAATACTGTGATGTTTGGGAACTGCCTGAACTGTAAAATCTGGGCAGCAGCTGTGTGTCTAAAGTGACTCTCTTAAACATGAGAACTGTTCCTGAATTAGGAACACATGCAATCCAGAAATTTGCTGATTATCTGAAGACCAGTGTAACTGTTGGCTCTACATTTTTTTGCCTTGAGATTCTCCCTGGAGCTGGGCAGGCCTGCTCATGACTTTTTGTGCTCCCTTTTCCCACTTCCCTCTCTGCTTTGTTGTGCTGCAACATCTCTGACATCTCCACGGGGGGAACCTGTTGCAGTGCAGAGTGTAGCTTTGGGCCTGCTTGTTTTTGGACCAATCCTTTAGTGGATGCTGAGGTTGAGTGTTTGTTTTGCACACAGATGTTAAGGTTACCCTGTTGTATCGGTTCAGAGCACTGTTGACATAAAACAGAACACTGGGTTGGAAGGGGACCTTTAGAATCATTTGGTTCAACTTTTCTTGGGCAAAAGAAAGCATCATCTAGACAAGATTCCCCAGTGCCCTGTCCAGTTAAATATGAAAGATGTCCAGTGTTGGGAATTCCACCACTTCCTTGACAAGTGATCATTCCAGTGACTGCTTGTTCTCATTGTGAAAACTTTTCCTATTGTGTCTAATCGAAATCTCCCCAGGAGTAGCTTGTAAAAAGGGAGATTCCATTTTTTGTAGCCACCCTTTGAATAGTGGAACGTCTTTGATAATAATCTGTGATACCAGGAATGGGACTGTAATTTGATCCTTTATGCTAAACCTCGTTGTTTTAACCTTGCTTGCTCAATGCTATCTGGCATGATTCCAGGCCTGAACAGAAGATAGGGAGGACTAGAGTGAGAAAAAAAAAAGGTAGTCTCTGAAACTTACCTATGAAGTCATCAAATTCTAGCATGTTGCTTGTCTTCAGGTAAAGATTTGTTGTATTCTAGGTTTAGACCCTCAGTTTGATTTGTCAAAACAGAAATAAAAGACTTCATGTCAGTAGTCATCAGTCCTTGAGAGTAAACTGAAGAGATAAACGAAATCCATAGGAGGAAACATTGTTATGAACATAATGAAAGTTTTTCACACAGAGTGAACTGAGAAGCTTTGCCCCAAAGCAGGTTACTCTGAGCTGTCTGGATTCAAAGGCTTGCATGACATGAAAGTCTGTCAGGTTCTGATTTTTCTCTCCATTTGGAGAAACTTGAGTTTGGCTCTATGTTGCTGCCACTATATCACAGAGAGGATATTGAAGTAACTAATAAGTATTAAAGTGTTTCCTTCCTATTCTCACCAAAAAAATGAGTGAAAAGTAATTCTCTGACTTACCAAGGAGCCTGTCTTGCTAGATGAGCTAATATTTGTGGGTGGGTGCTGTCACTTAAGAAAGCAAACAGCCATTTTAATTTCAAGCTCTATTACAAAAACAGAAGATCAATATGTAAGAGACATTCTATTTGTTTCTCTATGCACTAAGTTCTCTAATTCACTGTTACCTGCTGTCTGGTGTGCCAAAATAATCACACGCTCCAAAGCCTTGGGTGGCGTTCTTAGTGTTGAAGGGAGAAAGACTGCTATGGAAGTGCCAAGGATTTGTTTTTCTGTCTGACAGTTCAAGGGTGGCATTAGAATCACAGAATCATAGAATTATTTAGATTGGAGAAGGCCTTTAAGGCCTTCAAGTGCAGTCATTAACCCAGCACTGCCAAGTCCACTAGTAAACCATGTTCTAGGTGCCACATCTGCATGTCATTTAAATACCTCTAGGGATAGTGAATCCAGCACTCTGGAGCTCTGGCTGGTACCTCTGATGTCAGAGCCTGCTTTGTCAGCTCTGAAGAAAATTGTGTTTGATGTCAAGGCAAATCAGACACTGCAAGAAAGTTCAAGGTGTAGTTTTGAAGCAGCTGTATGTGCTACTATTGGGCAGTGCTTTACAGGAACAGAACCTGTGTTTGTGTGTTTCAATTTAGACAAGCTTATATTGTCTAAATCATGTAAAACAGAGTGTAAGACTTGGACCAAATTTGTTACCCTTGCTGCATGTGCAGCCTTGAAGCCTTACTAATTGAGTGTACAAAGGGCTGTGTGAAAATGACACATGGGCATGTCTGCTTCTGTCACTTGAGTTCAGTGTGGCATGCCATTATGGTTGTATAGACAGACTGTGACAACTGACAGTAACAATGTATTGTGCCAGCATATTTACTAAGACATCTCTTTGATTTGATTTGGCAGAAGAATTGAAAATTACATTTTCAACAATATTTTTATATATTGTATATAATTAATATATATATTGGTTTTTATAAAGGGAGTGGCTTAGTCCAGAGCCAACATGAACCTTGTTTGTTGCATTGGGCAGAAAATGCTCCTAACAGAGCAGCTGGCATGTACCTTCCCAGGCTCCATCTGTCAGAGTCTGCATTGCTTTATAAATCGCATTCCTGGTGGAGAGATTTGTTTCTTGCTATAATGTTTGCAGCCTGGATTAAAATTGAATTCCTCAGTGTTTGTTTGTGTAAAAAAATTTCTTGTTTAAGTGTGTATGTATATGTATATTATATATGTATGTCCCTTAAACTTTCCATTGGAATTAACTTCTCCCCTTAATAAAGAAGCTTTTCTCCCTCTACCTTCCTCAAAAAAGAGGATGATTAAAAGAATTGAGACTCTTCTATTTACAGTTAATCAACAGAATAAAAAGCAACTTTCTAGTAAAATAAAATCAGCAAGGACACAGTGAGATTTGGTCTCAGCCCATAGAAATGCTAATTTGCTATCAAGGCTATTCAGGACTGGTCAGGGGAATATTATTGATGGAAATGAAGGATTTGCTTCTAGCTGATTGTCTCGTGCATACAGGATTTGGGGGAAGGGCTTGTCTGAAATGGAGTTTGCGAATTACAGGCAGTACTGGTTACACTGCTGTGTGTGTTTGTTAAACAGTAATTTGGTGTGTGTCTTGACCCTTGAGATAAGGAAGCTGACTAGTCAATGTTTTTTGTCAAGATAGTGTTTCTAAAAAGAAACACACTAAAATCTTGTTTGTGGACTGCACTGTAGTGGTGGTGGTGGTGATCATCTCATCTTCTGGTGCCTTGAATGAATGCCAGCTTTATTGTGCAAGGTCTTTACCTGGGGAGAAGAGATTTCAAGTTCTTCCAGTTTCTCTGTGTTTTGTATAGCTGACTTACTGCATCTTATCTGGAGAAACTCAACATGGTATTATTTCATATCGGTGGGTTTTTTTTGTTTTAGATGCTGGAAGGAAATTTCCTTGAGTTGAATGGTAGATGCTAGCTTTACTGTGTTTATTGAGGATTTCTGCCTTAGTAGATGCAAAGAATTATTGCTTACTGAAGGAACTTCAAAGAATTTTAATCATGCTGGTTTTAGTTTTGGGGTTTCCATAGTGGGAGGTGTCTTGGGGTTTAGAACTGCTCTTAATGGTTAGGTATTCTTCTGTACCTTACCTGGCTTTCAGATTCCTCCATGCTCCTGGAACAATTAGTTATTTAAGTAATGAGGAGCTTCGATACTTCTATTTGATACTACCTCCCACTATGTGAAGAGAGAAGTGTGTGGAATAGTCTGTTCTATTTCTTGTTTTCACTGTCAGTGAGGGATTGACAGCCAGCCCCCTGGAGAGGCCTTGGACAGGAGGTGGACATGTTCAGTGACTGCAATATGTTGCTGTTAGTAGCTTGCAAGCTTTGGGGTAATTAAAATCTTGAGCTTTTACTTGCATGCACACAAATTCAGGAATGGTAGAAAAGTACAACAAAAAGACAAGTTATGATAAAAATCACTTCAGTAAAACCCTTGAATATTTTTGTTCATTGTGTGTACTTTAGTACTGATCTTTGTGATGCAGAATTTTAGTTGAGATTTGCCAGTGGTATGGAATGTGTGTGGCTTTTTGGCTTTAGTTGCCCTTCATATGGAGGCTGGGTTGATCCTGACATTTTATCACGCTGTACTTGGACTAAGTCCCTTCCTGTTCTTTGTCCCCACATAAATACTTGCTTTTCAAATTTGGAACGTTTGTTTTTATTGATGATGGTAATGATATGAATGGCAGAGCAAGTGGTTCCAGTGACAAGAATATGGATAATGATCTGCATATGCTGAAGAAAGACCGCAGATGAAGTGTACTGGTGACCCTCTACAGCCTTGTGTGTGGTGCTGTGGGAGGGTGTCTCTTGTCCTAGTAGACTGGACAAGGGTTGAGTTTGAACTTCTGAGCTAACTCTTCTGATGGCTTACTTCACTTTCCAGTCAGGGAATTGGGGTGCTGATCAGTGAGGAACTGTCCCAACTTGTAGGCAGATGAATTCCAGGCCAGATCCAACTCTGTGGATGTTGGGATGCACTCAGCACATTGTCCGTCCCCTTGAAGTAAATACGTTGCCTAGCCTAATGCATTGCAGAGAGAATTTCTTCAGTGGAATTGCTGTGTGGCACAAGTACTGTAAACCTGTTGCAGGAGACAGCTGACACACCTGATTGATACTCTTATTTTTATCTGCATGGCATAGATAATGTAAGCAACCCCTTTTGTAAAGTTTGAAACCTTAGTTTCCCATGCCACTTTGAAATGTTATATATCCCTTAAGGCTCTATTTGTGGTGATAGAAACCCTGAATGTTCTCTGCTCAGTACCTGCTACTAATAACCACAGCCTGTGTAGATCTACTTGAATGGCTTCCAGGTAGGTAATTGGCTGCTGAAAGTTCTTCGGAATCTAGAAACTCGTGGCAGTGGCTGCTGTGACTTGCTAGTGTTTCTCTTCTTTAATTTATAAATGATACTTTGAGGTAATAACCACCAGTGACAGCCAAAAAGCCTACCATGGTGCAATGTGTTTACAAAGCAGTTTGGCAAGCTCTATGAAAAACAGATAAGGGAGAACCTTATAAGAATAAGTTCCTACTTATTTCAGTATGTAGCTCCTCAGTTATTTACAGTGATATAGGGACATGATATTCAACATAAATTATGTTTAGCACCTGAGCCAAAAGCCTAATCTAGTGTATATGGCATATTTAAACCTTTTAAAAACATATTACTGCAGCTTGGATATGGAATACTTGGCCTAAGAACATATATTGTGGTTTAGAGATGTCCAAGCCATCAGAAGTAACAAACCCTCAAAACCAGCTTTGATTTGTTAAAAACCTTATCAGTTCAGTGAAGCAGCAACTTCAGACTCATATGTCTGAAGTTCCACATAATGTTACAAACCCTTGCATTAGGGAGATTTGCTCCTGTTTTCTAAGTGGGGAAGCCACTTTTTCTGAGATCCATTCCTTCCACTTTGAAGTGTCCCCAGTTGTTTCTCAGGCAGGTTAAACTACTGATGTCTAGAAGTCTCCAAGCCACTTTCAGAATGTACATCTTCACCATTCTGTAAAAGTATTTCCTATTGACTTGAAAAATTAGGTCCTGTAGGTTGTAGTTAATGTAAGCCCCTAAGATAAAAATTTTGACTGGGTGGTTTGATATGGATCTCTCAGCTAAAATGGCAAGACCTTAGTGAAGAAAGCAGGACTTGGAAACCTGACTGTAGTGCTTGTGTTATCAGAAAGCATGCATTCTGTAAATATCAAAGATTGAATCAGGATGAGATGAACAAAAGACAGTACTAATGGATGTATTGATGACTTTGCATAGTTGCATTCTGTGATGCATGACAGATTGCTGAATTCCTGTGGCTACTGATTGTAGTAATCCTAATTTTATCTTTAATCAGCCAATGGTAGGAATTCTTTTTCAAAAAGACCAAAATGTAAAACTGAACAATTTTCTTGTGTTTACTTGTGAAGCAAACGCAAATGTACTGCAGTGTTGCATTTTAAAGGTGAATGAGCAGTGACAGCAAAGGCAAATAGAACTGAATGTAAAGCTGTTCCTGTAGCTTGATTGCTGAGAGTGATCAAGCCCAGCAACAGAACTCCAAGGATCTGAACAGCTACTGGGCACTCAATACTTAAGAGCTCTCTTTAACTTACTGGTTATTGGGCCGCTTTAGGGCAGTTCTCTGTTAGTAGTTTATCTTGGATGAGTTTTTCTGTGCTTGAATTTGCAAGTATTCCAACAGCTTGAAGATGAAAAATGTGGAGCAGCCCATGCCACATACTAAGGAGGCATTTTGATTTGTTTGATTTGTTTTTGCTAGGCCAGCCAACTTTGGTGTGGTGTGATAAGCTACTCTCTGACCTTTGTCAAATAGAACCAGTTGTTCTGGTGGGGAATTTTTTACAGGGAGTTTCAAGCACAGTGAATGGAACTGAAGTTGAAAGAGGGAGAAGAGAGGTTGGACAGCAGGTACTGGGGATATGGACCGGTGCATTTGCAGTAGGAAGTTTGACTTCTGAAGATGATTTGCAGTGTGAGCTGCTGAGATTTGTGGAGGGAGCCTGTACATGCAGTTGTGTGCTGTATGAACTGGCACATGGTGGGAATTAGCTGAGAGAGAGGTGGGAGGGCATATGTCTTGAACAATGCACACACAATGTTGTGGGGATGTGCCTGTGTGGGTGGCAGTTTGGAGGGAGGAAGAAAATGACGTGTAAAGCTCAGCTGTAGAGTGGTTGACAGGACTCATCATTTGACCTTGACATGTCACTGAACTAAACTGAAGACTCAGTAATTAAGCTTCTGCTCTGTTTTTATTGTGTCGATTGCTTGGGTGCAGAACCAGTTTTGACTTTACAATAGTATTTATGTAAACTTTTCAAGGAAGCTTTATAATGCAAGTGGCATTTGACAAAAACACATGGTATGCAGTGTGGATTGCCATGCAGTTTTAACTCTCTCTTTATGTACCCCATTAAATTATATGAGAGGTTTTCTTTTTAAATTTTTAAAGTATTAAATCTAGTTATTTGAAAGCAATTTTAAACAGCAGTTTTGTCATAGTGACATGACTGTTAAAGGTGAACTGGGAATACAGGTGGGAGCTTACAGGAGGGAAACTTCAAAAGCTATGATGTTCTGTAAAGGATGTCCACTTTGCTACTAAAGGAGATCAAATTTTTGTTTATACCAAGGACATCTGGAAAAAAACAATTTCTTTGAAGGTTTTAATACTAGATGGCAAAGTAATTCTGACCCATATAGGAAAGAAGTCAGGTGTCAGTCTTTGTATTGTGTTGTCTTAAAATTGAGTAGTTAACTAGTGCTTATGTATTACATTGAATGTAAACACGTGCGCTGTCTTCTAGTCTGCCTTCAGTTTTTGCTTAAAAAGAGGTGTGAAAGTAACAGTTGAAGAACATTGGAACTCTTGGCTCCCTCCTGTTTCTGTCACACAGTTCTTGGCTTCTCCCTCTACCCTCCCGCCTTTGCTGTCTGTGAGGCTTTTAGCTTTTATCTTGTGGATGCCAGAAGTTCTCATTAAAATAATGCAAAAGACTGTATGTCAAGTTAGTTCTAATCTGAACTGTTAATCTGCAAACTGAAATTGCCTGGATTATCTGCAAGGCTTGAAGATGTTCCTAATCTAGTTCTTCTACAGGGCATGAAATGCATTCCACATCTCAACTATGTTCATTTAATCCTGTTGCCAAAGTAGTAATTTGAGCAAATAACTAAAACTTTTGGTGTTGAGGCAAATGAGAGCAAGACATTTAATCAATGAATCATTACAGATGAAAAGAAACTTGTTACACACTAAAGTTTTCTCATTTGACAACACTCAGTAATGGAGTGCTGTGACTTTATCACCTGTTAGTGTTTAGCCCAACAGTATTTAATTGAAACTTAGTAATAAGACAACTGCTTGAGTGAAAGCTGCAGATCTCCACTTGAGTTTATATGAAGTTACACTGATGTTGACTGTTGCTTTATTGGTTGTGTCTAGTCCAGTAAACCTTCTGTTTCAGACACCAAATCTGCTGCCTGCATTTTTACCTACCACTTTCCACAGTGGTGGAGGTTCAAGTATGAATTATCAGTTGTTTTCTTTAGGCTGTAGTTCAGTTAGACAATGTTTTTAAAGTCACTGCTAGTGGTGATTTGAAGTTTAAAATGCCTCTTTCAAAAGCCAGAGTGCTTTTGGAAATTTTTTCTTGAACCTTTAGTAGTTGTTTTGCAGGTTATGTTTTCTGAAGAAGCAAAGTGACATTTACTAATTTTTTCTGACAGCTAGAAGTGTCAATACTTTTTTTAGATGAAAGGTAGCTTTGTTTGCATTTGGAAATACTAAAAAATGGAGTTTTACATATATGTATGTGAATATGAATTCCATTTGAAGGATGGCATTAACCAAGTGTCAAGTGTCACTAAGAAGTGTCAAACATTGTTGAGAATGTTAGTCATGAATATGAACAAAATTCTTGGATTTGCAGGAACTCACTGGTGTTTAAAAAATGTATAAGCAAAATGTAGCATAGCATAACATGTTGCAGTATTTAGGTCATGATGCAACTTTTATGATGTATATGAACAGCTTGCCTTCTGGTTTTCTTAAAAATAAGAGACAGGATTTAAAAATGAATGAGTGTATGGAAAGTGGAAAACATAGGGCTCAGTTGAATGCTAATGGAATGTCTTTGTTTCCTTACTTTGTGCTTAACATTGGAAGTCTTGTATACAGTGTGTGTAGGGTGTTATTCAAATAAATCAACAATAAAAATAAAGTCTAATTGGAAGGGGCTGCTAATATGGACCTTTTCTATTGGTTGCTGAAGTCTACTATTTGTTCCATGAATACATAAAATTGGGAATAAATGATACTAGCACTGAGTCATTGTGTACTGCAAACTCTTGCTTATGCAGTGCATCTCTTGCAAGTGGAAAAAAAAAAAGGAAATTCTGGATAGCTCCAGTCTGCAAGTTGGATAACAGATGAAGTACATGGCCTCCACTGCCAGCTCCTAAAGTGTGATACAGGGAGTACTTCAAAAGGGATTCTGCCTGTGTGTTTTCATGGTAGAGGTGGTGTTGGTATCTCCCATCCTGCCAGAGAGGAGGGACTTACTTGGGCCATGCAACTCAAGTCATGTAAACAGTTCCTGATCTTGGACAGTAACCTGCCCTCTGACTAGGGAGCCATGCCTCAGGACAGATTGAGGACTTCACCTTAGCAAGGTGTGATTTCGGTGGGAAAGTTACCCTTCCCCTATATTTTTACCCTTCAGGGGAAAGCATACATTCCCTTCTGATACGTCAAAATATGTGTGTTCTCAGCTGATGATGGACTTTCTCAGCCGTCAAGGAAGTTTATTAAGCTTTTGTGTGGGATAATGTCACAAGTACTCCTGTATGCAGGAGGCCTCTGTGCATGCCATCCTGATGCTCTATTTGGCCTTCTCCTGGTCTGTGGGAGTAGTAGCCAGCATAGCTGCAGGATGGGCTTCGTAGATGGCTTGTGGAATAGGGGACACCCAACTATGGGAAAATATTTTTCTGTCTTAATTAGCCCTGGCTGCACGATCTCATGGGAAATGGCAAAAGGAGCATTTCAGTGGTCGTGGGGATTTGGAGGCTTTTTGAGAAATGAGGGATTGGACAGGCTTTAGAAACTTGATTCCAACAAAACACGGTAGTGTTGTTTTTCCTAGTGAATGAATTGTTTCTTGGCATCTAAATTTATTATCGTTAAATATTTTTCAAATACTTTCTTCTCAGTATGATTGAGATTTTTTTAAATCTCATGCAGATCAAGTACTTTGGCTGCTCAATCAGACCTTCTTGATTACAGATTCTTCCAAATACAGGTTGTATTTTTTGTTCCTGTCCTTTTTCCCCATCCTCTTCCTGGCCTAAAGCACATGTCTTGTTGTTTTGTTTTACAGGCTCCAGATAAAAGGAAAGCATTAGAAGAGACCAAAGCCTACACAACTCAGTCTCTAGCCAGCGTTGCTTATCAGATCAATGCACTGGCCAACAATGTATTACAACTGCTGGACATCCAGGCGTCCCAGCTACGGAGGATGGAGTCCTCCATCAACCATATCTCCCAGGTAATCTCTTCTCTTTTTTAATAGAGGACTGACGGTGTTGGAGGAGGAATTATCATCTTTTATTATTGATTTGGATAGCTAACGTTGACTTCTTTATTGTGATAGAAAATGGTAAGGCTTTTTTCTTTCTGATATTTATGAAACACGCTTTGTGGTTAAGGTCATGACCAAAATAAAATAGTTCCTGTATCAAGAATGCTGGAATTATATTTGATTTAAAGCAGGAATTAATTATTAATATTCCAAGATCTGAAGCTGCACTTGAGGGAGGGGTAGAGAGAAGGATTCTGTTTCAGAAGGAAATCCAGTTAGAAGTGCCATATGGGAGGTGGTGTTTTATTTAACACATGCAGTGAATTCATTTGTTTTCATAGCCTTGCAGGATATAATTTCATGTGCTGTATGGAAGGGGAGAGGGGTTTACATGCTGCCACTGCCTGCTCAAGCCAAACTCCTTCCCAGCCAAGGCAGGTGAATGAGTGAGCTGACCTGACTTGTACTGTGACTGCAGTATTATTGGAGTTGCTGCAGTGAGGATGTGGAAATAGATGACAGGAAGGAATAAGCCTATCCCTCTCTGTGGCAGCCTGTATTTCCCTGGCTGAAGCTTCACCCTGGCTGCCTGCTTCTGTGGGGGGGAAGCATTGCTGCTGCTGCCTGCCTTGTACCTGATCGTTGGTCTGATTGTATGCTAACTCAGCCAAAAATGTCTGCTGTGTTTAATCTGGAAGTGGCTTGCTGCATAACCAGGTGTGTGCCATGTTGCTGCCAATGAAGGCAGGGACAGAAGTCAGTTATTTCACCCTAATGTTGTTGTTCTGAAATGGGCTTGAAGGAGTTGTTAAAAGCCCAGTATCCACTCTGTTGTGCTCTTACTGAAATTCAGTTGGGTCTTCACTGGACTTTGTCCTATGTCTCTTTGAGGTGTTTCATAAACAAATATCATAAACATACAGGTGTTTCATAAACAAACAGGATGCAACCTAAAATGTTCTTCAGTGCAGGCTGTGAATTAAAAACCTTAGTTGGTCAAGCAGCATCCTCTTGGTGGTACACCTTAGACCAAATATGTGAAGGAAAAATGCTTCTTATGGTCTCTGCTGTCTCCTTCCACAGCCCTGCTAACCTCTTGTACTGCTTTTTTGGAGATGTGGTTTCTAAACATCTTTCTGTGAAATGGCAGAAGAGTGGTTTTATTGAAAGCACATCACCAGGGAGAAGATTCCAGTGCATATGGAAGAGCCCTCCTAGTAACAAACCTATCAAAAAGGCATGTGAGGTTGAGGTGCTGAGAACTAAACAATGCTAAAAGCTGTGTGAAGTATTTAAAAAGTACCTGCCACTGAAACAGGAAAGTAGGAGGAAATGAAATTGCTGTAGATAAGGGGTTTTTTTTCTATTAAGTGTTCAGAGATGCTGGGATTATGACTACCTCTTAAAAAATGACTGGATAAGGAACTGAATCTACAGACTTTCTCAAGCATTGGATGCCCTCTTATACTGAGCAGATTTTTCTTAAGCGTTTGAGACCTGCAGTGTGTGTGTGCGTGAAGCAATTATTGTTAAATTCTCATTGGCCCACTAGTATGACTAACCATGGAAAAAGCCAAAATGTTTGATACTAGCATAAAAGGTGTTAACCCACTGTACTGTTTGCTGCTTGGGTTGAAGGCACTATGCTGAAAGCTGTTGAGTCACCTGATACATGAACTGTTTGCTAAAGGCTGTGAACAATCAGTGCTTTGTAAAGCTTTTGAGGAGTGTTTAGCAAGGTCACTTGCTTGTAGTTTATGTCCTGGTTGATCTTGCCTGAAACTAATCCTTGCTTATAAATGAACCTCTGCAGACTAATTTTGTAGAATTAAACTGGATACAGATAATGCACACATACCAGCTCAGATATTTGCTTTGAAGTGTTTCTGCTCAAATGCTTCAACTGCCTTTCTTAAATCGGCTGTACAATTGCTGTGATTGAAGATCCCAAAGCATTTAAAAACAGTCTGAGTGTCCTTCCCTCTACCTGTGTCAGTTGTGAATATTTTCATGTTAGTAAAGCATGGGAATGAACAAAATCCCAAAATAGCATTCTTTTTCATGAAAGCAGTATTGCCTAGAAACACAGAACTTAGGCATTGCCAGTCAATTACTCGATTCCGGGTTTTGCAAAAAAGAGAAGCTATCTGTGAAATAGGGCACAATTTCTCAAGGTCTTTTAAGGAAGTAAGTCCTGTGGCTCTTCTGAGTGCAGACCGTTTCTGTTTCCATACTGTTTTTCAGTTCACTATGCATGTTCTCCAGGATGAGTCTAAGCCAAATCCCTGGATAGCTAAGCCCGATTAGTAGCCGCTGTATTTTTTCTAGCTTTGTATCTTCTTCACTGGAAAAAGCACTCATGAAAAGTTAAGTGATGGACTAGTGCGTTGTATTGTTACTGGAGCCTAATTTTACAGATGGAAATTGTGCTTGGTTTTATAGGAAAAAAATTGTTTGGCTTTGGTTTCTAGTTGAGCACAAACACAGAGGCTTCACATGAGTAATTGCAGTGTGGTGGGGGAGCACTTTTCTGAGGCGAATGCAGTGAACAGATCCGGGAATGGCTTTCACATAGCAGCCAGAGCAAAAACCTGCCCAGCTGCATCTGTATTTTCTGTAGTTACAATTGTCTTTCAGCTGTAATGCCTGAGTCTGAAGTGACCTGCCATGTGATGATGTACTACACCCAGTACAGGGGGCTGTACACATAGAGCTCAGCTCTTTGGTTTAAATCCTTCGTATTGACTTGGAGCGCTGCCAAGCTGACTTGACCTTTCCAAGCTGCTCTGATATGGCAGAGCAGACTTGGTCACTCTTCTGGAGAAGCTTGAAAACTCTTCTGGTATAAGGGATCCTGCTTACTCTGTTAGGCAAGACTTGGGGGGGAAAAAGATAGTAAGTGTATACTTTGCACCAACATGAGCATCAAGACTTCACTGACGGCATTAACTTAGCAAATGTCCCAGACACCATCCTGCAAGAAGGGCCAAATGCAGGATCCAGTGAGCTATGAGCCTGTCAACCTGACCTCGGTGCCAGAGAAGGTCATGGAACCCATCATCTTGAGTGCTATCATGTGACACTTGAAACCAGGGAATCAGGCCCAGCCAGGATGGGTTTGTGAAGGCAAGTCCTGCTTGACCAACCTGATCCCCTTCCATGACAAGGAGACCCACTTAGTGGATGAGAGAGAAGCTTTGGGTGTGTCTACCTGGACATTAGTAAAGCCTTTGACACCATTTCCCACAGCATGTCCTGCAGAAACTGGGTGCTCATGGCTTGGATGGGTGTGCTCTTTGCTGGGTAGAAAACTGGTGAGATGGCCAGGGCCAGGAGTGTTGGTGAATGGACACCAGTGGTGTTCCTCAGGGCTTGGTATTGGGGCCAGTCCTGTTTAATAGCTTTATCAGTGATCTGGATGAAGGGATCAAGGGCACTCTCAGTCAGTTTGCAGACACAGCAAGTGGGGTGGGAGTGTTGATCTGTTGGAGGGCAGGAAGGCTCTGAATGGGGATCTGGACAGGCTGGATGGATTGAAAGAGGCTGATGGTCTGACATTCAGTAAGACAGAGTGCCAGGCACTGCAGCTGGACTACAACAACCCCTTGCAGCATTCCAGTCTTTGAGAGGTATCTGAGAAGCTGCTCAACAGAAAAGGACCTGGGGATGTTGGTCAAGAGAAGCTGAACCTGACCCAGCACGTGCCCAGGTGGCCAAGACAACCAGTGCCATCCTGGCCTGGGTCAGAAGTGCTGTGGCCAGCAGGACTAGGGAAGTGGTTGTCCCTCTGTACTCGGCACTGTTTCTTGATTGTACTCAGCTCTTCCTCTCCTCTTCTTGGAAATGAGAGTTGACTTAAAACATGTACTTAAAGATAAATTTTTTGCTGCTTCATTTCCACAAAGTTCAAGGGAATGAAGATGGGACAGCCAGATTTCTCAGAGGAGAGAGGTTGACAGGGACATCCTTGTTTACTGTGTCAAAACTGAAAAATGTAACAGATCAGTGCTCATGTTTATGTCAGAGCTGCAGCACTGGGTGTAGCAACTATTCCTTTTTTTCCCCTCTACATAAACAGTTTTTAAATAGCTCAGTATTTAAATCTGAGCACGAAGAAAGCAATAGTCTCCTTTTTAAGAAATGATAATTTTCACCAGGAAACGCTGCTGCCCTTAAACATTCAGTGTGAAGATTTTCTTTTGCATCTGAAGTTCCCTTCTAATGTGAAGTAGGGACTATTGCAAAACAATGTGTTCAGAAAACATGGCTCAGCAAAAAAAGATACATGCACATCTTATGTTACCATTTAAAGTTACAAGCTTTTAGAACTAAAAATAATTTAAAAACTCCCCTGAATTAGTTCAGAAGAATCTTGCCTTGTTACCAGGCATGTCTAATTAATTGTATGTGAGGCAAAAGGCAGTGTAGGTACAGTGGTGACTCTTTACGATTGAGTTTTTGTGGGAAAGAACTTTCAGAGTGTGTATGTACTTTGGATTAATGTGATACTGCATTTAGGGATTGTGGTGTATGATCACAGCGCAGTTTAATTCACGTTTGAAAGCCAAGAAGTAGAAAGAGGGTAGAAAATGTGACAAATTTGCTGATGAATGTGGATGGTCGTGCCTAGAAACAAGCAATTATGTGAAGTATTTTAGTATGCTTATGGATGGGAGCAAAAGACCTTTCCAGGTCCTTCTCATGGTGATTATGCTTCCTAAGTACAGCTGTCCAGGTACTTTTATGCTGAAGTTGCCTCTTTAAGAAGAAGTAAATGCTTAGACCCCTGACCTTTGTCACTGACCTGAAGAACATATGGGCTAGATGGAAGGACTGTTAATTGGAGAGAAGATTAGCCAGAGCTAGCAAATGGTTGACTGCTGCTAACAAGCAGGGTCAGTACTGGAGCCCACAATGTTCAGAACATTCTTTGGAGACTGTTCAGAACATAAAGCTTATTTGCCACAAATCTGGGACTAACTCTAAATTATGAAAGGTGATTCCTATGCTGAATTGCAGAGCTTCAGTACACAGGACTGTTCTTGAACTAGCAAAAACCTTGGGAAACTGGGCAAGGTGCTGCACCCTGGGATAGAGCCTGAATTGCATTTGTATGCACTGAGAGGTGACTGTGTGAGTAGCAGTGGGTTGGAAAGGAACTGGTGTGCTGATGGGTGCTCTACTGAGCATGAGCCAACACCACAAGGCTGAGTAAGTGTGGTGGGGCTGCCTTGGGAAGATTGTGGCTGACCAGATGACAGACAATGATGCGATTTCATCTGGAGTGCTGGGTCTGAGCTGGTGGTGGGTTTTTTTTGTTTGTTTGTTTTCTGTTGTTGTTGTTTTTTGTCACCTCTGTCTTGTTCAAGAGTGATTTAGGGAAACCAGAGAGAGTCCAGCAGACAGGGATGCAGAGATGGTCAGGGGAGATTGAAGGAGTTGTGTTAGTTTGGTCTGATAAAGAAAAAGCAGAGCAGTGATGTTGTGGTAGCCTACTAATACTTAATTCTGCTTCTGTCTCTGCAGTTAGTCTTTTGCTTGATAGTGACAGTATAATGTTAAACAGCTAGCCATAAGCTGAAACTTGGCAGGTTAGTACATGAAGTTGGGGAAAGCCTTTTTATTTTGGAGTGTGATGCAGCACTGGATCTCTGCCACGACTCTGGTATTACACTTCAGCAGCTGGATGTATCCTAAAAGCTAACTTTGTATCCTTAAAAGGCACATCATAAGTTATAGGAACTAATTCGTGTGGGGGGATGATAACTACAAAGTCAGGGGGAAAACTGCTGTCACATATCTACAAATCTTGCAAGCTCTGCTTCAATCCAAACTTTCCACGCATCCAGAAGTGTATGGAGAGACCAAAAGTATCAGCAGGAACTAGTGCATCATCTAATGTTGTATACATTAGAAGGATAATGTCTTCTGTCTGGTTCTCTTGGACTGCCCGTGCCTGTCAGCAGCCACAAATACTCTAAATATGGCAAGAAACTTGCACCTTTTGTTTAGATTAAACTTGCCTTGGGTGACGTTCCCTCTCCTAATAAAGTGCTGACAGTTATCTCTGTGGCCTTTGCTTCACATCCTGTTCTTCCTGTTCTCTCCCTGATGGAGGCCAAGGCTCCAAGAAGCTGTGCTGTGCTTGCTCTGTTTATCTGACTGCATATGAAAACTGTTGTCAACTTTGTGCATATCAGCTTCTACATGATATATATAAATTTCTCAGAAAGTAGTATAATGGGTAAGAGTTGCTTTGTCAGCCATTCAGCTGAGAAATTCCCTTCATATCCACAAATGAATACATGTAGGATGTCTGTAATTCTTGTGCAGCTTGGCTGATGCAGTCAAAAAGAAAACCCCAGCATGATACTTAGTTATGTACAGCTATGAGAGAGCAACCACAATGTCAGCCTTTCTGTAATGGGGAAGAGCAGTTGCTTTTGGAAACTTTTGTTTCACACTTCTTTTTTTTTTTTTTTCTCTCTCTGTGGAATGCAGGGTTTTGAACATACTTTTGGGGAATGGGCAAAGTTGCTGACTTTAATAGCCATTGACTGTCATTAATTCCTTCATATGCTTATTCCCATTCCCCCATCTCCTAGAAGGGCAGTCTGAAATGCATAGTTTTCAATGTGTTTTAGACCTTTAAAGTCTTCCTTCTGCTCAATGGTTATTTGGCTGTAAGTTCCAGATACCTCATTAAATAGTAAATTAAGAGGCCTGATGCAGCCTCTTGTTTTCTGAAATCAAGGCCAAAAATCCATGCCTGTGAACATGACTCTGAAAGGCCTTTTTGACAATTTCGTGTAACAAAGGAGTCATCAGTGTTTGTGCAGACTTTTTAATGAAAACCTCTCATATCTGGAAGATATACCACACAGACGAAATGTGTCACTAAGATTTACTAACGCAGACGAAATGTGTCACTTTATATCACTGATGTGATATAAAGTCATATATTGGATTTTCCAAGGAGTCTTGGGTTTTTTTCTTCAGATGCATCTGATTAGCTTGCTGCCTGAAATTGATTTTTTTTTTTCTATTTCAAGTCTTAGTAAACCGGCAGTGTTCACATATGAATAGTTCCTGGTTTACATCGAATTAAAGTTTTCTCTGTCAGCGTTTTAATTGCATAAATGCAGTGTATGAGATGATAACATTGTGCCTAATAAAACAGCAGGTAACCAGCTACCAAGGCATTTAGTCAGTTGCTGTACCTGTGCCATCCAGTGCAGCTATTTGGGATGTTGGTTTTTGTGGCAGCTGGGTAGTGGTGTGCTTGAGCTGACTCTTTTTGGGGAAGTGGAGGGGAAAAACAAGTACAAGAAACTTACCGTGGATCAGATGAGTAACAGCATTCATTGTACAGCATCACTGAAGCTGCCACTCAAGCACAAGAACACATTCTGCTAGGGGTTATGGCTGGACTTCTTGTGCTGTTCAGATAGGAACTGCTTAGTGCTTTCTGCTGGCTGGTTTTACTGGGGCTATGTAAATGCTTAGTTAACTGTGATCTGCAGGTGGAAAACCAAGTAATGATTCATGAGTGTTTATAAGCCAGTAACAACACTACCACTTCTTATGCTGCTGCTGGTTTGACTTTATTCTCTTTATTAGCAGCCTTTTGGGACCCATTGATATCTGTTATTCATGTCTTGTAAAAGCCCCCTTACCGGTCATATATATACAGAGAACACTTTATTAGTTCATGGGATGTCTATGAATGACTTGGTAGCTGCTCTTTTAAAGCTGGGACAACTTCTGTTATTTTTTTGTGACTTTGAAAAAGTACATATGAAGTGTGAAACTCTGTCTAACTATGTTAATCTTCCTAAACACTCGTTATGTGGCTCCTGAGCCCCAGTGGGAATCCCTTTCCTTCCCCAGCATCATCTCTGCATCACTGAGGCAGTCACAGACCACAAAGGGAAGTTTCCCTTTACTGTACCGCAAAAAAATGTGAAATTGTGTTGAGTGATACCATTTATGGCTGAAGACCTAAATAGGTTACCCTCAACAGTGTTTATTTAATACAGCTTATTTTGCTGGAGAATATTGTTGATTCTTCCCTGACCTTGCTGCTAGTGCCATCACAGAAAAAGCATTGTGGCAGTAATGGAAATAAAACTGTAAATTTGTTTGTTTAAAAGCTGTACTGTATATAGGGTTTTTATTGTTTGACAGAATTCAGAATGTGTTTTGAATGAACACATTTTCAGTGACAATTTGCTAAGGCCATCATTTGCTATTTCAGTAATTCCCATTTGAAATGTTTGCTATGGCTGTAGAAGTAACCAGCATAAAAGTATGTGTGCCTCTTTCTCAGTTCCAAAACATAGATTACTGAAGCTGCCATTTTCCCCTCTAATATTAAATTCTGGTTCCAACAAATACTTTTATTATTTAAGGATTTTGGCTAATATTGTACCTAATTCTATCTTATGGGTATAAAAATGTAAGGAATATGTGACCATAGAATCACAGGTTTTTTATGTTGTTTGCTTTCTCTTTGAGAATCTGCTGAGTAGCTATGACTTCTTAATGTATCCTTGTATGAGTGCTAATGTTTAATGTAACCTGTTGATGCCTAAAAACATTTGCTTCTTCCCCTCTCATGTTGTCCTAGGATGATTATTTACAGTGGATCCAATTATACAATTCAGCGTGGTCTCACACCAGGACTGAAGCATGGCTTGCTATTTCTTTAACTGGCTTCTCTGTCCTTGCTTGCAAGAGAGAAATAATAATCAACCTGATTTTGTCATGCTATCTCAAATTCCTCTGTGTGGCAAGACCAGGAGCAGCAAGGGTATGATTAAAAGCTGTTAGGCTTCTAAATATAAAGTAAGAACAAGCAGGATGGGAACCTTAGAGTTGAGAGGGGTCATGATGGAAATAATAAAACATACTGTTGCTTCAGAAAAAGTCAGTTGGGCCATCATCTGAAAACATAAAAACAAGGAAATTGAATAGTGACAGACTTGATTTGAACGTAGGAATTTCTACTTGCATGTTGAACTCTGTGTCTTAGTGGATTTTTTTTAAGTTAGTATTTTTGAACTGTGTTCAAAACTAGGCTATATAAAGTTGCAAGATAAGCCTTCAAACTACAAATCAACCTTTATCTGGCTGGAGAGGAGATAAACATCATCTTTGGGAAGCTGATCCTTCTTTGTCCATTTATAGCATTTTCTTACGTGTGTTGTTAAGTCAAGTATTGAGCAAGATACAGTAATGGCCAGATGTAGTAGACTACTAGAAAAGGTGTATTCTGCTGTGGATAAGGCTTGTCACCTAAGGTATGCTGAAGAAGGTGCTAACTGAAGTTCTTGAGCAGGCTACATATTTTTTGCTCTTTAATAGCTCACAGGTAGTGTATGGTAAGCTAATAAGATGCCTGGTGGTGTGGACTAGCAATTTGTGTATTCCTCTAAATAGTTCTTGAATTTCTTTTAATTAAAACTTAAGTTTCTTTCTTATTTTTAATCTATCTTGAAATTATGCAGCTGACCTGCACATGTGTCTTGGCTGATTATGGCTTCTGAGAGTGGAATAAAGGTAGAAATCTTATGTTAATTCAGTTCTCCATCTCAGGGCACTTTTTGCTTGCTGTGCTGATGAGTGAGATGCTGAAGTAATTGAGGACAATCTCCATTTGGGAAATGGAGGAACCTCCAAATCATAACAGAATTATTCTAACCTCACATAATTATGAGTCATTAAGGTAAAGAAAGAAGTCCAGTCAAAAATGCCTGAAACAAATTAGCCTTTTTCAGCTATCTAATCTCTTACCTGTGCCACTGTATTTTGATTTAGTTTCCTCATACACTCTGAATCTCATGTTAAGAGCCAGCACCAATAGGGTTATGTCACCTATAAGCTGGTAGGAGGCAGGTCATCCGTTATTTTATTTGTTCCACTCTTCACACTGAGGATGGCCACCTCACTGCTTACATATCCCTGGTTTAGCCTTATCCTGAACTGATGTGTAATTGAGCATATCTGGTTTTGTGTTATGATGGTGTTCAGACCTGTAGATATGTCTGTGAGTGCTTTGTTTTGATGATAGCATGACAGCTGGCCTCAGAAGTGCTGCATCTATTACAGCTTTGAAGGACCCATGATTTGATGGTACTCTGGCATCCAAATGCTAAAACTGGAGGAGAGAATTTCTGGGGATGCTCATGGTGCTTTAGTTAAAATAACTAGTTTTTCCCTTTTCTGAGCTCAGGCTGTGGCACATGAATAAATAAGAAAAAACTCAGGAAGTAGGGGATGGTTTCCATAAGCCCTCACTGAGTAAAACTGAACTTCAGTCACTGGGGATTTGGTGCTTTAAGCAGCAAATTCCTCCTGTAGTGCAGTGTGCCCCTGGGCTGGCAGCAAGAGCATTAAGCTTCACTCCCAGTTAGCTTGCTTCATACTTCTAGAGGTCCAGACGTGGGAGCACAAGGACAGTGAGAGGACCACAACTCCAAGTTACTGGCGTCTTATTTTCAGCTCAACAACTTCAAGACTGTATTTTCTTAAGCTGCATTAATGTGTAGTCCTTCAGTCAATGCAGAAATTCCTTCAGAGGTGCTCTCTACTAGAGCTGGCTGAAATACTTGGACTAAATATATCTGACACTTAAAAAAAATTATTTGAAAAACTTATTTTAAAATACTGGTTTTCATGTGAAATGTTTGCCTAGAATATGTTTCAGAGAATGCTGCTGAGTGGTCGTTATTGGATAATGACAGATTGCCTACTTTGAGAATATTGAAAAGCATCATCTAATCAGTAGAAACTGATTTAAGAAAATGTGGAATGAATTTTTTCAAATGCATTTTTAGAAAGCAGAGGTTCTGCAAACAATTATGTGACTTAAACAAACATCCTGGGAAAACAGATTGTGAGCAGTCTGCAGATCTTGGATGATTTTCCTGTGTACTCTTCCCCTCCTGCCCGTTTGCTGAGATTCCTTAGTCGTGGTAGTTCTTAAAACAAATGCGTAGTTGTTGTTTATATTAGCTGTATACTTCTGGGAGTAAACACACTCTATTGCTGAATGGATATACACAGTTTAAATCCAAAAAGTACATTGACCTCCCCACTTTACCAAAGCAGTTGGGGGAGGTAGGCCACAGAAGTTTGCACAGCTGTGTCCTTTGTAGCTCATTAAATTGTGTTGTGCTGTACCCCTTCATCTCTTGGGGAACTTGGCAGCTCCTCCCTCTCTGATTAAGGGTTTATCAATCCCCACCACTTTCCTGTGCACTCAGATTTCTTGCAGGCGTTCAGTGACCCTTCAGTGTGTGTTTAGCTGTCCAGCACTGCACAGATCAGTGTCCAGTTGTGCACATCTGTGGTGCTTGTTACTGTGGAGTGGTAGAGCTGCCTCTTGAAACTCTGTGGTGCCGTTCAGAGGCTTATAACCCGGCATGGTGTTTGGAGCACCCTCACCAGGGCACCCCTCTGCCCTCCTCAGTTCTGTAACTGTTTCAATGGTCAATATTTGTGTAGCAAATATTTGTGTATAACTTCTGCCTAAAGTGACAGTAGGAGATGGCCAGTCTTCTTTTTCCTGCCATTCTATTGTGACAGGCAATGTTTTGTTCTCCATCCCCTATTCCCTGAATTGTGAGCTCAGTTATCCTGGAGACAAGGTCTTGAGAGCTGCAGACTTCCAGCAGCTTCTTTGGCTGGCTTCATTCTCTATGTCCTTTCCAGTGGCTGATGTTCTGCTTTTCCCCAAGTGTTTGCAATCATATTTAATCGTTATGCTAATAACTGCACAGTGGAAATGGCTAATTTCTGAGCACATGATCACTCTAATGAATTGACTGTAGCAATAGTAGGATAATGCATTCAGCAGCAGGGACATAGTGGTGTGCCTGTGTCTCTGTGCCTACGCACAAGACTTCTCTTCAAAACTTGTACTGTCTTTTAACCTGCCATCAGGCTACAGTGTTTATGTTCTGGTGCTCTTGCACAGAACGGAATCAAGATCTTACTTTTGGGTGTATGCATGTCCAAGCCTGAGATGTGATACTGCTGGAGAGGCTGAATGATGGCACAGTTTCTTCTTGCGCTGAGCTCCCTTTGCCAGTAGGCCCTGCCTTAGTCAGAAGTTTTGGGTGGATAAGGTTGTGACCTCAGTATGGGGTAAGTGCTGCTAGGACTTCTGAGGCCATCTGGATGTTACCAACAGATGTAACTGCAGTATTTCATATCAGTTACGGCCAAGAGTTGGGAGGCTAAGGGAAATCCATTTACAGAAACAATGTGCAACTTCCTGTTTGAGTTGTGTGTGGAAATAAAAATGGCAATGGAGAATTAGAGCAGCCTTAGCAATTTCATCTCTGGCTTGGCCTTTCTTTCCCTCCCTGTTGAACTGGCATATGTCATACATGCTTGTGATTTGCTTGTCTGTCTTCTCCTTTTACTTAATATATCCCAAATTGCAAGAACTCTGTATGACTTAGTCCAAAATAGTAGTGCAGTCTTAGGAAACGTGTGGGGGAATTTTTGTCAACTCTCCTTCTTTGCCTGAGTATCTTAATAGGCATGCACATGCAATGCTGTGGAAACTCAGTTTTTGGAAGAAGATTGAGCTGATGGAAGTTCATGGTGGTTCTAAGCTTGTCCTCTGTTTATGTACCTTCTTGCTGAAAGAGGTTTGAGAAAGAACAGACTGCATCAGCAAGTTGATCTGTTTTATTCTGTATTTGTCTTTGAAAACAAAAGCAAGGAGCTTGTCAGATCCTAGTTGTTTTGGTATTCAAGGGACATAGAAGAGCTCTTTGCTACAATAATATGCAGAAGATAGTAGTATGGAGAGTAAGTGAACTCCAAAGTAGAATATGTGTACAGAAAACTTTTAGATTGGAATCTATAGCGGCTGAGGATTATTTCTGCCACCCTATTTTATTGATGGTCAGGGGGAACAAGAGGAAAAAAATATCGCTGTTGATGGTTATCACTCCATTGGAGTTGGACCTCATAGTGTTGTAACAAAGTTGTTTGTTATAGCATCTTGCCTAGTTTTTTATTAAAAAAATCTTTTAAAAGTCCAGAACTTTAGTAGTTCTCTTCTGTACAAAGTGGAATATTCAACCCTCAAACATTTAGGAAATGAGAAATAGACATTTCATGTAGGGTAAGCTGTGTTTGTGGCACTAATCCAACAGAGTTTGTGCTGTAGATAGTGTGGCCTTTAGCCACGTGATGGCTGTTTAATTAATACTCATCAGTTACTCCTGGTGCAGTGCTGACCCAGCTGAAAATCAGCACATCTCCTGTTGGGATGCAAATTGCTCTGGGCCACATCCACACAGGCCCAGAAGCACTGAGAAATGTGAGGGCTGAATTAAAACCTTCAGAGAAACTAAAATATATAAATCCACATAGAAATGAGGTAGAAATGCAAGTTTAGTTTTAAATAAGTAGAGAATATTTTAAGTGCCTTAAGAAAATAAGAGACTGTATTAGTTAGTTAGAAAAAGCCCTAGAGCCTAATTTAAAGTTCAGTAGCTTCACCTTTTACAAAATTGTAAGTTCTAGACATAAGAAAAACATAATATAGCCTTGCTAGCATTCCTAGATAGAGTAGATAGTCATATATGTAGAATTTGTGTAAGACATTATGACTACTTTCACACATCAGTGTTAGATTTGGATAGGTCCAACAAGGCAGTAGTAGAACTGCTTATAACTGATTGGTTAAAAATAGAATAAAAATACACCGCTTGGTGGTTGCAAGACCAGCACGATGACGAATGGAATACAGATCACAGATGCTGCTGCTGCTTCTGCATGGGACTTGGGGACTTTATGCTAGAAGACTTTCTGCATAATGGCATGAACTGTAATAACCCAGCCTTCATGAGGCTGATTTAGCCATGTAATAAAGGACTTCTACTTTTGCAATTACTCAGCTTCTTTAGTCTTCGATGAAGACACACCGAAAGCTCAGCAATCTCCCACCTAGCTCATATCACTGCCATTAGATGACTTATGATCAAAGAGGGATAGAAGGAACATTGTGCCTTGGGGGATCTGTAATCAAACTATGTCTGCAGGTAGCTAAAGGATACTCGTCGTCATTCCAACATATGCTGTCCTTGTTTTATGTGTGGGGGAAGCAGTCTGTCTCAGAACTGTCAGCCTTAGACATTTCATAGGCCCTGAATTCATGTGGAGAAGGGGAGTGCTTGGGAGAGGCGTTTTTGTTGTATGTGTTTGTGTATTTATGTGCACGTGTATTTTTTTGTTGGTTTTAGGTCATTTGGTGGTTGGGATTTTCTTGTTTTGAGCAAAGTATGCGTCTGAAAATTAATCCAGACCACTTTCAAGTAAATACATATGATAAATAAGAATAGCTTTTATATGTGAGTTTTGTTATTCTTTAGCATAATAATTATTTTGAAATATGTAATAAATCCACTATCCCATCCATGTAACATAACCTTTATAATTGGAAAATATTTTATTTTTGCTATTAGAGCTGATTAAATAAAGCACTGAAAATATGATACATTAAGGCTAAGGCAATATTAGCTCACCTTCCCTTGGTGTGAGTTCTGTCCCATGCTCTTCCCTATTTGACTTGCCAACTTACAACTAAAGGTGAAGTATTGGGCTTTGGGCTTTTTTTTGTTGTTGTTGTTCAGGCATGAGCGTTCTGACTTGTCATTATTACAGCTTTATCAGCTTCTTACCTCAGACAAACTTTCAGAAAATTCAGACTTGTTCTGTTGAGTTTATTTATCATAGGCTTTTTTTAGATGGTTTCCTTTTCAGCCACCTGCAGTGCTCTTTGCAATTGCACATGTTCATCTCCTGTGAAGCTGCTTTTTTTGGCACACAAAATGCTTTTCGTTTGACATACAGTTTTGTTCTACTCCCTTGGTGGTTCTTTAGTGAGTCCAAACTACTGAAGAAGCCGTTTAATTTTTCCTTTCTGTTGTGCTTTCCTACAGTCAAAAATATATTTAGGTTTGTATGTTTTGTTTAATTCTAGGCAAGTGCACTGCTTCCAGTAAGGAAAAGAGGGACTCAATCAGCTACTTTAAAATGTTGGAACTCTTATATGGAAGCTTGCATAGGCATAGTTTCTTTTTCTTTTTTTCTTTCAAATTGACTTAGTCATGCCTATCTTGAGGAATACCCAGGGGAAAAAAAAAATTGAATTGAACTGATACCTAATTTCACAGACTGAAATATACTTACACATACAGCTGGAATTTTGACTTTGCATAATCAAAAGCATTTATCTGCTTTTTGTGCTTTTTAGGGCTGTACAAATGAAACATGACTACACATCCCAAATGTTGCTCTTTCGAAAATCCATCAGATTGTACTGTTGAAACGCTTCTCTTTTGAAGTGTCTTCCACTTTAAAGACTGATTTTAATCAGCAACTGATGTTAGTTAAGCATTGAAATGTCTGTTCAGTTCACTGTATAGAGTGCTACAGGAGAGGGGGTGTACCTTGGTAGTTTTCTTATTGGAATCCTGTTTTGGTGAAGGGGAGGTGGTGGGTCAGAGGAAGGGCTGAGTAAAAGAACTGACATTCAGAAAGATGTTTGTCACAGTGTGAAACTCAATGAGTGGTTACCAGTTGTTAATTTGCCATGTGCTGTAGTTTGATCTCATGCAGAGCTGGGTCTGTACTTCCTGTTGTGCCGTGCTTGTGAAATGGTGGGATGTGGGGTTCAGCCACAGCTGAATCTCCTGCAAATACTGGAAACCATATTCTAGAGTGATCAGGGATTTTGTGTCAGAACAGGGAATAACACCATGGAAGCTATTTCTCTCTCTTCCCCCCACTCCTGACACTGGATTCTGAAAAGCTGTAGACTTTAGTAGGCAGGTGGAGATAAATGCCTTGTCTCCTCTTCTCTGTATTTTCCCACAGATAACTACATTAGTGATGCATTTTTTCATACTCAAGCTCTTGAAGAAAGTATTGGAATAGCAGTTGCATTTGAAAGAAAAGGAAGATATCTGGAACATAAAAAAAAATGTTGTACTCCATATAAACATGTATCACAGGTCATTGGAGGGCTAGTGCTTTGTTTTTTGTAATGAGTAATGTTCACAATGTGCTTCTTACTGCAGTGTATGTACATTTAATTTGCTCAAATGGTTAAAATTGGCAGTAGGTTTTCCCAAAGCACAGGAAGTATTATCTGTAACTCACATATTCATTAGCAGTTAAAAACATCAGTGGAAGGTGTTTAACAGAGAGATCTGGGCAATCTGTGTGTCACAGTGTCACTGTGCCCAGAGCAGGCAGCTGTGGCAGTGCTGCCTGTACCTGTGCCCACCTGTACTCTGTCTATTCCTGGTGCTGCTGCAGGTGCACAGCTCCAAGCCCAAGCAGCAGAGCTCCTGGCTTGGCATAGCACAGGAAGTCTGGCAGAGCCAGGAATAGAACTTCAATCTGCTGTTTTCCAGGCTCTTGCTTTTAGCCACAGACCCATCCCACCTCTTCACTCACTGACGTCCTGGCAGACAGCCGCCTCCTGTGTGCAGGCCAGCTGCTTCTGCAGCGCTGTCTGACCTCCATACTCCAGATGTTTGAAGTTCCATTTCCCCCATGCTTATGTGAACTTTAGCAAAGTGCTTCTGGCATTTCACCAGTGCAGCAGAGAGGAGAGAGAGCTGTTAACTGTTTTCTTTCCATAATAAGGGCCTCTCTGGAGCTGCTAAAAATCTCCTCCTCTGTAGGACTTAAACTCCATTTGCCTTCAGTTGCCATCTGCCAGTCTTACTTCCCACATCCCTCTCCCTGTTCCCAGAGATACTCTGTGGACCTCCCCTCCTTATGCTCTGTGTTGACATCATCTTCTTCCAGTTGGGGAAAGTGGGGAGCAGGGGCTGAGGGTGTAATGAGACTTCGTTGTGTCGCTCCAAAGATGTTTCTCATTCATAGACCCTAATTCTGTGAGGTGGCATTTCACAGGTGAGACCTACTGGCTTCTGTCAGGTGCTCCATTTTACCTGATCAGCCTCTTGCATGAGCATGCCTGAAATAGCCATTAAGAGAATAATGTGAGAAGCTCCTTTCCTTCAGTCTGCGGGATGAATATGTATCCTCCATAGCAGTCCTCCCATTTGCACTTGGCACCAGGAAAGAAAATCCAGGCATGAACTCAAGTCTGGCTCTTGGACGACTGAGCTGGTTTCTTTGCTTTGATTCTTGTCCCAGAATGTCGTGTACCCGCTTCCCAGCCCCTCTGGTCTGTCCTTGCCCCATGTCCCTTTCTGCTCAGCTTCTCCAGCAGAATGCATGATTAGATTTGCCAATAGGGTACTCTGAAAAGCATCTATAGAAATAATCCTTTAGGTGAACAGGCCTCTCTTTTTCCTTTTCTATGCTTTTGTATAGGTGTATATGCCACTCCACAGGTCATGTTGTGGAAATTGGGATCCAGTTGGGGTCCAATTCTCAGTGAAGCCTAGTCTTCCTTTTGGAAGAGAGGCTAAAGGTGAGGCTGTTTGTCTATGGCTAGTAATCTTTAAGCCTGTTTCTCTAGCTTCTGTTTTCAGTTTTTTGATTTTAACAAGGCTTTTTTTTGTTTCTTAAACACTTGGAGGCACATGTTCTGTTAGTCAGGAATCAGTTTTTTGTTAAGTATGTCTTGAAATGAATACAGCATAAACTTGCTATGAAACTGTACATTATTGTTTTACATTCTGTGCTTCTGAATTCTAAAAACATACAGTCCTGAGTAAATGGGATGTCTGTGGTGTACTTCACTCCCTGACCGCTCACCCCCTATAGCTGTCCTGGTATCTCAGAAAAAAAAATCTATGTGAAGGTATAAAATATCTTCAGATGTTGCCGAAATCTGGTTTGCTTTATGCCAATAGCAATTGCTAGGAGAATGTGAGAAAAAAATTGCTAGTATATATAAAGATTTAAATTCTAAGTCATGGCTAGCTCCATAGGATTAAGTTGACATATAATCTGTGTTGAAGAAATAGTGATAAACTGTCAAAATAAGGCCCACAGTCAACACTTTTTAAACCCTCCTCTTCATTGGATAATATTAGTAAAATGCATTGTTAGCATTGCATTTTTTTAATGTATGTATATATTTATATTTTATGTGTAGAAATGTATTTTAAAAGTGTGAGTTATGTATGAGTTACTTCTGGAAGTGGGACTTAGTGTTTCTCTCATTATTTTTCCTTTGATCTCTCTAGTGCCTTTCCCCCTCTGCTGGTGACAAACATTTTATATGGACTGTGAAAGTTGCTGTATATATCTGTGTTGATGGTCTTAGTTCATTGTGTTAATCTCTAAAAGCTCTTGAATGTGACCCCTCTGTGCCGGAAAAGGAAGGTGGCATATCAGATTACATGAGATATGGCTTATCTGGCTCCTTTAGCCTTTTACCTTAAGAGGCCTGGATTTACCAGGACTTCAGGAGATGAAGCTTTCTGGAGAGCCTGTCCTACTATTGTCACTTGTCTGTATACTTAAGAGAATGTGTGAGAAACTTCTGTCCATAAACCTACCAGAAAACATCGATGGCTTTCCAGCTCTGCAAATACAACTCTTAAATCTATTTCAGTTGCCTCCTACATTGCCAGCACCCCATACAAAACAAACACTCAAGGTGAAACTCAGGTGTCCAAATGCTTCAGAGTGATTGGAAACCTTATTTTCATGGTGCAGGTTCAAAAGACTTGGCAGGATATTCTGAGGATTCTCAAATGAATTTAGATAGTGGTGTTCAGGCAACTGTTAGCCTCAGTGAAAGTTGAATTGAAGGATTGAAGGATGTGAAATAAAAAGGTCTTGAAATCCTTATATTCTTAAAGGAATTTGGGGGACTGGAAAAAGCATGTCCCTTTTTCTTTTCCTCTAGTAACCATTGCTTGTTGCTGGCACTGGGTTTCTTCTGTGGATTGACTGATAAACTGACAGTGCTTTAGCAGACTTGATTCTGGTTACTGTCCAAGAGGCTGTTAAAAATATCTTGAAATTGTCTCTTGAAGAGGGGAATGGTAAGAAAGGCTGTTCCCTTTTTAATTATGAAAATAAAAAATAACACACATAAAGCTTCTAGTACAGTGCCTTCATAGGAAATTTGTTCAAACCTAATTAGGGACTTAAATTTCACACTAACTAACTAGCTAACTGAGCATGATAGGAGATTGCATCAGTCTTCTACCTTAAGAGACAGGATTGACTTCACCAGTCCTCAATAACAGGGCAGTGCTTCAAAGTTCCTTTCATTTTTTATATGCTTTTCAGATGTTGGTTAACTTAACTGGATGTCTGCACTAAGGAGCTGGGAAGAGGCAAGTACTCACCAAACTGACCAGTTTTGGTCTGTTACTGAGTTGGTGTGGTAACAGCTGGGGTATTCAAACAACTTGTAGTTAATGGAACTGATGGTTGCAATTCCCAGTGCCAGTACAGTCTCATGCTTTGGAGGAGATCCTCATGGAATAAATGTGTGTGCACAGTGATAAACAAGGGTGGCCGATGCCAGTTGCGCCGATGCTCTGCTCTCTCTGTCTCCTGTGAGGCCAGGCCTGCTCAGTGCTTGGGGTCTTCTGAACAAGAGAGGAAAGTAAACTATTTTATTTCTGTGGGTAAATTTCTTGAGTTTCTTCAACAGTATCTTGGTGTGTGAATCAGACAATATGTAAGCAATAGTTTCAAGTCAAATACTTGAGTTACTAGCACCTTCATCAAGAGTTAGTGAAATGTATAATTGGTAACATTGTGTAGATATCTGATTGTACACCACATTATAAAACCCCAAATTATTTTGACTCACTTGTGTTTTTTAATGCCTGATGTGCCTTGAGCCCATAATTGTTCTTTTCTGTAGAATATTTATTTGCAGTTTAAATATGGTCACATTTCCCCGTGTTTAATTTTCTTTACAAAATAACGGCATGAAATGTTGCTCCCACTGAAGAAGTTAGCTGTCTGACAGAGCTCATTAAAGCTGGGCATTTCATTGTTCTTTTTGTAGGTCAGACTGACTTCCTTGCAGGTGGCCTGTGCAGCGTGCATCGTCCAGGTCTCTTCAGCGCCGTTACTCAGCCACAACTCATTTATTTAAAAGGTTTTACTAAATATGCTTTCTTTCTGGAAGTAGCAGTGGAAAAAATTTGTAATTCTAAAACAGAACAAGTTGATGTTCTCAGTCTCACCAGTTTATTTTCATTTCAGGGAAGCTTATTGTATAAACTATATAGGAAGACAATGAAATCTGTAGTTTTGGAGAACGACAGTAGTAAAGTTAATATTAAGTTAGTTTAATATTAAAGCTGGGTTTAGGAACAGATTGCAAAGAGTGAGGGTTTGGATTTTTATTTATTAAGGGATGCCGAAAGCACCTTAGTGTTTGTTTCTTAAGTTTTGTTTCCTTTGCTTAATACACTTTATAGTCTGCATATGTGAACTTATAGTAGAAATTATTTGTTTGTGTTACAAAGTTTTTAACTATGTGTATTTTACTGCTATGTATGGCCAATTAAATCTGAAATTGTGACTGATTTTTTTTGTTGGCAGTGGAGCAGATACTACCTTTCATATTGAAAACTAAAGAAGTAAGCTTGGAGTCCAGACAGTTGTACCAGAGATTGAGGAAGGAAAGTAAACTTTCTCTGCACCACTCACTGTCCCATGCATTGCATAGTTCTATTGACAAGATTCAGTCTGAAACCTATGCCTTTGACCAGTATTTTGTGTCACATCAGGCACAGCTTCCGAAAGAAGATACTGTATTTGATGGATTGCTGTGATGTGATATGTCAAATCTAGTGTTCCAGTTGGCTTGTCTTTGACTAGAGGTCTTAAGGGTTTTTTTTCTTAAGCAATTCTTTTATCTTATACTGCTAGCAATGCCCTTTGGTTAAGAGACTCTTACTGTTCAGGTATAGAATGGATGAATGAAATCCTGTTCTCTCCATTAACTTGGAATTCAGTGATGCAGTATTTAGCATACAAACATTTAAAGTTAGATAGGTCATAGAGTCCAACTCCCTAAAGCTCAACCATATGACTTAGTGTCATCCACGTGCTCCTTGAACTCTGGCGGGCTTGAGACCCTGACCACTTCCCTGGGAAGCCTGTTCCAGTGACCAGCCACCCTCTCAGTGAAGAATATTTTCCTGATGTCCAGTCTGAAATTCCCCTGACGTGGCTTCATGTTCCACTTCCATTTCCTCATATCCTGTCGGTGCTCACCAGAGCAGATCAGCACCTTCCCTGTGCGCTGCCCCCCTTGAGGAAGTTGTTGGCTGTGATGAGGGCACCCCTCAGCCTTCGCTTCTCAGGGCTGAAGAAACAAAGACCTCAGCCACTTATATGGCTTTCCCTTGAGATCTTTCACCATATTGGTCACCCTCCTCTGGACACACTCTTGACAGTCTGTCCTCCTTGCATTGAGCTGCCCCTAAGTGCACACAGAACTTCAGATGTGGAGCAGATTCCTTTGGGGAAGTACAGCACCAAGTTTGTGCAGAACAGGTTGCTGAGCCTCAGGACGTGATTACAGCAAGTGCAGTAGGAACATGGGGGTGGGAAGTGGTAGCAAGTCATGCTGCTTGCATGGCTGATATTTCTTATGTCTGGGTTTTGTTTGTATAAAGTAATTGTAATCTATTCTGCTGACGTTGAGGTATATATAGCACTGATGCCCTGTAATCAGGGCTCTACTTGCCTGAAATAAAGTGTTAGTAAGAGAGCTAACCCTATGTTTAACCACAAACTGAAAAAGCAAGAAAGGAAAACAATGTCAAAATTACAGAAAACTGTTGCCAATAACGATCTGCTTGGTCTTCCTTGTCTCTTTGCTTTAGAGAAATTAGCATCTTAAGGAAGTCTGTGTATTGTCATCCTACTTTCCTTCTTTGAGTGAGTTTAGGGACAAACTGAAAAGTTACTGGCTTGCAGCTCTCTGTGGCACAGGGCATTTGTATGATGTGAAAGTTTTTTAAAGCATTGCATGAAATGGCCTGAAAAGCTGTCATTAAAGGTAGTGGTGTAATCTTAGGAATTTTTTTGGTCTTATGTGTTTGAATGTTAGATTTTTTAAGATCAAGAAAATGTCCTTGAAGTGACTTTTTGCTCTTCCTTTAATTCATAAATTTGAGTTGCAGTGGTTCAGGAGTAAAAAGATTGTAGAAGTTTGAATTGTTTCTCTTTTTCTTTTTTTTATTTTAATAGCCCCATATGTGTGGGCTTTATTAAAATGTTTCGATACCCTCATATTAGCTTGGCCAGAGATACTTCAGTCTCTATTTATTGTTAGGTGTTTGTTCTGGGCTAGCACACTCTAGCACGTGAGTAGAGTGGTATCTGCAGCACAGGATAATAAAAGAACAACTATTTGCTGTATCATTGCTGTGCTTCACTTGGCCTTGAGGCTACTTCTAAGGAAGCAAATAGTTAAATGTTAACTCTACATCCTGTTGTTCAACTGTTTGTTGTTTTTGGGTTTTTATTTTATATGATTTGAAGAAGACAAATAGTGGAGGCAGCTAATAATTAACAGTTCCTTCAACGCCCAAGCTTCTGGATTAGCTGGCATAGTCCCTGGCACTCAGTTATAATGGCAAAGGGGTTTGTTTGACGAGTTTGTTTAAATTTGCTTCCCAAAGGATACACATAGTGCTTCTGGAAGGACTCTTGTCCCTCTTCTCCAAATCAATATAAGCTGGGCTTTGTCTCACTGGATTATGTTGTCTAGAAGTGAAGATCTCTGTCATATTCCCCAAATTTTAAATGATGCTATGTATTTGTTTCAGCACAGGCCAAAGATACCCGAAGCTTGTCTGACTGCTTGCAAGTTCTTGTTAACCTCTGCTAACCCATGCCAGTTAGCCATACTTTGCTCCTCTCCATCTTTGATATCTAAAAGTAGGTTTTGTGCATGAAATCACAAACTAACTACTGTTCAGCTGTCTTGTTACCATATCAGAACAAACACACTATGTCAAGTGTGACCAGAGCTTTGAGAATGGTCTGGTTTGGCTGTTACTTGGTATATGTGGTTTGTCTTTCTTGGAAATTAACTGTTGACTGTCTGGAAAGCTTTGCTGTCCTACTAAAAATTTCCTGTGTGTTGAGTTTTTCCTCTTTTGAAAGTGAAAAACATTGCATATGACTAAACAATAAACTTCCACATGAACATCAAGCAAGTAGATATAAATGAAAATATATACTGTGAATACTAAGTATGACCAATTGTTGTGTGCTTTGTTTTGCAGAATGTTCACGTAAGTCTTAAGAATATGCAGATCAAAAAAACCCAGTAATTTCTTGAAGAAGTAAGATGCTGTCTAATAGCTCTGATGGGCAGCCTTATTTGTGTGGGCAAAGCATATGCTGTGAGCCTTTGCTTTGCATAGAGGTAGAATCCTTGTTTTTCCGGTGCACCAGATGTGGTAGGAGTTGAAGTCTCGTTTGCTTTGAACGGCAAATTAGTCTCTTGCACAGGCTTGTCTGAATGCCTTTCAGGATTTACATATGTGCCCTGTTGATGGCCCTGCACTGTGGTACAGATACTCTTCTTTTTGTTCATTTGCCTCACTGAAATTCATGCCAAGACTTAACAAATCACTGCTCAGTACTTAATTTAGAATAAACTGTCTGATAAAATTAATGTATAGTCTTTTCCTGCTCTAAAGAGGTGTTTTCATTAACAAGAGTTTGTTGCAAAATTACTTCAGTCGATTTCCAAAGCATGCATGGTACAGCATCTGTTTCTGGAATTTCTTATCCTCTGTTCCAGTAACTTATGGAATTTTCGTTCTCCATTGCAGGGAGGAAAGGTAGTTTCACGGACTACCTGCTTGGAAAAGATGCATCTTTTTGTACTCTGAAGAGCTTTGCTTTGTTTTGTTTTTCTTTTGCTGTCAATGTTATGAGAATTTTTCGTATAAAGACGTATCTTTGTCCATCCACTGAACAAAAGAATAATTTATTAGTAACAACAGATTGGGTTCGTGAGGATGAGGTAGAGATATGGATTTATTTCAAGGGGCATAACTGTATTTTGAAAAACTCTATTTTGAAACGTTGTATGTTTTTAAAATTGATGTTCTCAACCTCCTGAATTGCTGTTATTCAGGGGACTTTAAAATTGGTTCTTTTTCTCTCCTATGCATTGCTCATGTACTACAAAATATGAAGAGTTGCTTATTATTAAAGAGTTTTGTAAGATAGTTTAAGAATTGCTGTCATCATTGAACAGAAAGGTTGTGCAGAAAAATTGGAAGAGACATGAACATGTAGCACAGCACTCACATAATTCTTTCAGCAAGATGAAGAAAACAATGAAAAGACAGAACAAATGTGTATGTTTCAGTCTCTAAAAGGGAAAGAACAAATAACAGCTGCATTTGAAAAAATTAGACTAATACAATTTTTTAGTCTTCATTGTGTCATCTGTGGAATTAGCTGCCAGAGAAAATGTGTGTGCAGTGGGTGATATCTGACACTGATGTAGGTAAATATTTGATGTATAGGATTGTATAATTTGGAGAGGTATTTTTTAATTTCTGACTTGGGGATTTTTCAGATTGTGCGCATTTAGAACAGTAAAGCCTGTTCTGAAGTTTTACTGAGATATTTAATTAATTTATTCCAAATATGCTAATGCAGACACACATAGTTAATGTCTTGCATTGCTCTGGAAAATTGCAGTTCTTATTTCTATTAAGATTCTGTGTGCTTCCAAAGTAAAAGAACCTTTTGCAGTATTATAAGTTGTCTGTTAATTAGCTTTAAGCTGTGAAAACAAGCTTGTTTGGTATCACTGCTTTTCGGTGCTTCTCTACCTGTACTCCTGCTTGTAATCCATAATGCTGTCTATCAAAACTATTAAGGAAGGGTTTGTCTTTTTGTAGTCAGGAGAATTTAAGATTACTGGAGCATGTGCACCAGTTAATGAAAAAAACAGTTCAGCTGAAGACATTTCACCGTGAACACTGAATGCTGGCTTTCCTAGAAATGTTCATTTCCTGAATACTAATCTTGCTTTTTTCATCTTGCTTCATGCAGAAGTAGAAATGTCAGCTAATTTTTTGCTTCGTCTTTGACTCTGCTCCACTAAACAAAACCTTGCACATCACAACATTCATTTTAGATTAAGCTATTTCTAGAGATGTACCGAAATGAGGTAGAATGTAGGATGACAAGGATTTTTCTTTCTTTCTGAACCTTCACTATTTTTTTTTATCATAGCCTTTCTAGGAGGAATTGATGATTATAGACTAAGGTTTATTTTCCTCAGTGGATAAAGCAATGGCTCGATGGGTTTTGCTCAAAGGGGAGGGGTTTTTTTTGTCATATACCATCTCCTTCAATGGGATCCTGAAGTTCTGGAAGATACTTAAACCAGTACATTCAATCCCTGGATCTTGAAATAGACTTCCTAGAAATGGGACTTTCTATGGCATCCAATGCTTGATTTGCACTTACTCTTCAGCTAGGGTTTAAGCCATGATTATATTCCATATAGAAGAATGTGTCTGTTATGTGAAGCTTAGTTTGATTTTTCACACATTGTTAGACTGATCTTTGTCTCCGTTTTTTTTTTTTTCCCTGAATAAAATGCAGCATATTTTATAATCTTTTACTTGCATCTTTAAAGCTTTGTTTTGTTCTTTCAGTAAAGCTGCTGTGAACAGTATGACTGAAACTAGCCCCAGTGCTGAAATTAGTCCCTCCCTGTGCAGACTCTCGCTCTGATATGCACTGATGGCTTTGCTGAAAGAAATTACCACACAGACTTCCCAAGCTTAGTCCCCCTCTGGGGCTCTGAGCAAATTGCTTAGCTTGTCTGTCCTGGTTTCCCAGCTGTGGAGTTGGAGTAATTTATTACCAGTGTCAGTCATAAGAACGCTGAGGGTTTAATCTGTGAGGACTGTATCTGCATAGTGTCTTTAGAGTGTCGACGCAGTAACGTATACTTGTAATTTTATTATTAATATTGGTTATTTCATTAAGGTGTAATTTTCTAACAACATTCATGTGGATTAAGCTCATTTCATCAATAATCTGGCATCCTTCCTGCAGCATTAACTCAGTTCAGACTCTTTGTCTAACAGTGAAGCCTAAACATGTAGCTAGCTCTGTAAAGAAAACAGCAAATGCCTAAAGAAACCCATACTTTCTTGTTTTTAATCTAGACTGTGGACATCCATAAAGAAAAGGTCGCTCGCAGAGAGATAGGCATTTTGACGACCAATAAGAACACATCAAGAACTCACAAAATTATAGCACCAGCGAACATGGAACGTCCTGTAAGGTATATTCGAAAACCTATAGACTACACGGTGCTGGATGATGTTGGCCATGGCGTAAAGGTAAGAACTCCTGGACACTTGAAGACTCCAAGTAGCACAGACCAGGAGACAGGGTCGGGTCAGAACGTTACTGGTACTAAAATGTTTAGTTCCTTTATGGTAGGAAGGATTATGGGTGTGATATGCTCCCACATACAAACATTTCAATAACAAAATGGATTGTTTTATAGTGACGGTTTTTTGAGCAATATTTTCCGTAACCTTGTGACTGTCAGTGATAGTCACAGTGTCAGGAAATAATGGCTCATGATCTTAGGCTAATGACTTGTCAAAAAAGCCATGACTGACTTTTAAAATTATCACTACTTCCTCTTCTACATTAAGTTGTCAGTGCCACTCAGTTTTTCTCGATAACTAAAGAAATAAAGGAAGTCATCTCTTATGGGGAAATTGGCTGCTGGGGGTGTGGTTTGCTTGGTGGGTGAACAGAAGAAAGGAGGTCAGCTACTTTGCATTTAAATCTCAGTGGCATTTGATATCTTACTCCCATTGGATAGCCTTGCTTTCCTTTTCTCTTAATAAAAACCTTAATAAGATAATGTTTACCTCTCTTGAAATGGTTGTAGTTGAAGTGAATTAATTTAACACCATTTATTCCCTGGTCATCTTTTTATAAAAAATACCTTTGTATCCCTCTAGACCAGGTGTTCAAGGTATATTCAGTTTGCAACAATCTTCTCTTGGATGGCATTTATTCAAAACCTGTGTATCCTCGAAAGCTTGATGTGCTCTGGTCAGTCAGTTGTGCAGTTGTATCAGCCCATCATGTACCTTCTGAATTGCTGAGCTTGAGGAACAGATCTTTTGAAATTACTTGACACAACAGAGTACCAGGGTACCTCCTGCTTTGTAGTAGCCCTCCAAATGTCCACCGGAGTCTAATTCCAGCACAAGTTAGAAAGCAGTTCTATACCATGACAGCTGTAGACTATGAATTAATATAGTCACTTTAGACTACCTGATTTTTTTTGTTTTGTTTATAGGCGAACTTTTATTAAGCTCGTAACTCTTACGATTGTTTTACAGTAATAAATTAAGCCAGTCTTGATGAATAGCAGTCTTATGTAGAAGCCTGACAGATGTGTTCTGAATTGCTGTAAAATAGAAACACTGGAGTCAGAGAAACTGACGATTTTTCAGTATAGCCTGCATTTGAGAATTTTCTATGAAAAAAGAGAGTACAGAAATTCAATGTCAGGTTATGGTTTCTGCATTTTTAAGCACTCCAGGGATCAAGTGCTGTAGAAGACTTTAAAAGTCAAATAATTACTGTTAGTCTCTGAAATTGATGCTTTGCCAAACTACCTGCATTATGCAGACTCAAAACAGATTGCTTGATCCATGAAGGCTGAGGTTATTAAGGGGTAGCTGTTGCATTTTCCAATATCAGTATTTGATTTTGGGGGTACTGGTGTCGTTATTCATGTGACGCTCTTTTTTTAGTGGGTGCTCTTTACCCATTTCTAGGCAGTTCTTCCAGAATGGTTTTGGTAAAGGGTTTTTTTGAATCTTAGTGGTTTATTCTATGCCAAAAACTTGGCCTTTTCAGATGTAATAAAGCCTCTAGTAATAACCAAATTGCCAACTTAATTACAAGACAGCTGCAAATTACATCTTGATACTGTTTTGAGTGACTTGCCCAAGTCTGTTTTACAGCTGTGAAGGGCATGAAACACTTGGTATTTTCTCTGTAGACTTGTTACACAAATGAAATAAACTGCCAGCTAGACCTCAGGTATGTAGTTCAAAGTGGCTGCTGTGGGTTAGCCACACTGTTGAAAAGAGTGTGCTGAGTTTGTAAATGACACAATTTAATGTTTTAGCTGTCTTACGACGTGGGTTCCAAGAGGGTGGCACAGATCAAGGCTTGTAGGAAGTAGCTTACTTAGTCACCTAGATGTAGGTAGTGGTGTTACAAGAAAATCACACCAAAACAACTTAAGAAGCTGGATCAAGTCCTGTTGGAAGTCAGCACAAATGAAAGATGGTGCTGAGAATCTGAATTGCCTCTTGAATCTACAGTTAGGGGAGAGCATACAATAAACTGAATTACAAACCTTGTCTTGTCCAGAGTGGTCTTAAAAGATGCTTCAGTCTCTGTTAAGTCTTATTTTCATGAGCAAAGATTTTGCCCCAAGTTGGACAGCAACATGTCCAATATGGCCTTAGAAACCATGCTTTTCTAGAGAAAAAGAAGTTTGAGGTCCGCTTAGAACAGTTGTCAGTTTGACTAACTTGCAGGTCGGTAAAATACAGCACAACACATATACTGGTATTTAAGTATTAAATAAAAATTATATAACACTTTGAAATCTGTGGATGACGATTTATTGCTGTTAGTGGGACTCTGTTCTGGTGTAGGATTTGATAAAGAAACATAAAGGAATAATACAAGGAGGAGAAATCAAGGATGCAGACTGGATTATACCCTGTTTCTGCTTTTATGTACTTAAATATTGATCATAAGAAAAATGTTGTTTAATTACGCAGTATATTTTATGATCCTGAATTGTTTCATATGGAAAGTGCAGATAAAAATAATGTCTCACAGGGTTAAATAACAAAACCAGGGAGGTGTGTAATCCTCAGGGAAAATGCTGTCCTCACCATACATCTTTCATCTGAGCAAATGCAAAGCCACCTCCTGTGTATACTCACACTTCATTTTCTTTGTTTGTCTCTGCTTGTTGTGGCTGTGTAGAAAAGATGCAAGAGCAGGTGCATGTGCTTGGGGCATGGAGAAGGGCTCTGCATGCCTCCCTCTGTCTCACGCATGCAGCAGTTTCTGTGGGGGCAGGTGAGGGTGGAGGTGGCAGTGATGGGTAAGCAGCTGCTCTCCATAGCAGGTTTCCTCACTGATGGGAGACACTTCCTTGGAAGGCAGTGCTGTTTCCTCCCCCATTATCCTCCTCCAAGTCTTGGTTGAAAAGCTTTTGTAGAGCATTCTAGGATCACAGAGGTGCTTTCTCCGTCAGCCTGAAACCTCCATGGCAGCCCCAAAGTGTCCCAGCTGCTGCACTCCCAGCCCCTTGCCTTTGCAGGGACACAGACAATGTCCTCAAAAGTTGCTTTTTTAAAAAAAATCTGTGTCCCTACGAAGCTGAGGGTAGCATCAGTCCAAATCAGGAGGGCTTTTAAAGTTGGTTTGCTAGCAAGAAGGCTTTCCTTTGCAATATAGATATGTGTTGATGGCTCCAAGAAACACACAGGGACGCATTTTTGCTGGTCTGTTAAGTGGTTGCTCAGCTGTCACCCTCTGGGCATAGGGGAATGTAGCTAAAGTAATTCTTTGTAAACAAGAGTAAGTGTTGTTATCTACCTTCCTGTGTAGAGCTTGGTTTAAAATTATTGGGCAGAGGCTACTTTAACATTTCCTTCCTCCTCTTTTTTTTTTTTTTTTTTTTTTTTTTTTTTTTTTTGTGAAAGGAAAAAATACTGTGCCAGCAAATAAATAGGTCAAACACAATTACTCATACAGAAAATCCTTAGTTTAAGAGCAGGGAAAAGGAGGAAGCTTGGAAGCTGCCTTATAAACCTTAAATTTGCCCTTAAAAGCCAAATTCAAATTGGCCTTTGAATTTATAATAATCTTTTTTAATAGAAGGCAGGTGGAATTGCAGCAATTTGTAAAATGGCAGCTAAGTAGGAAATTTAAGTGATGATGCCTTATGGTTAAAGGCAGATAAAATGTTGAATACATGCCTAATTGAAATGCCTGATAGCTGTAATTGGATCAAGTTGTTTTATGGAAGTAACAGTTCTTCAAAACCAAACTTGAATTGTATATGAAGATTGATCACTTTTCAGTTTTATTTTAAGGAAAAATATTGTAATTTTGTCACCATAAAGAAATTTGCATTTCAGCACATGAAAGCTGTAAGAAGCTTTTGAGCCCAGAAAGTTCAACAGGAGTTTAGCATTCAGAAATCTTTCTCAAGCAAATGGAAGTTGGAAGAACTCCCTTAAAGTAGGGATTGGGCCAGAACTTGATAAACACTGAGCTCAGAGAAGGGAGTCTTGCTTTTACCCTTGAGCTTCTCAGCATGTCCTTCTTGTCTGCAGTCCTTATGCTTATATCTGTGTCAGTGCAAAACGAAAATGCAGATGAGATGCTGATGTGAAGGTGAAAGGCTACATAATTGAGCTTACTTACCCTTTAGGATAAGACTATTTATGTGTAGCTGCTGGAATATTATATTTTAAATAATTCAGCCTAATAAAACCCAAGTGAGATAGGGATCCTGAACTGGAGCTGCTGCTGCCTTTGTCCCCTTACTAGCCTCTGTCAGACATTCATGCTTCAAAGAATGTCATGTTGCCAATTTCATTAATGTCACATCATCTCTCTGGGGTCACGGCCAAACAGTAAATATTGCTGTAGGGTAAAGAATGTTTCTCTGGGGGAAAAAGGAACTTCCTGTTGCCAGCTCTAATGACTCTGTTGTGAGTGTTAACACTGTGTGCTTTCCATAGGGCACTTGCTACTGGAAAGTCAGAAGTGTGCCTAGTGTCATCTGATATAATGTAGATTTCAAGCCTTTCAGCTTGCAAAGGAAACACAGAAGGGTAATGACTAGGTTGCAAATATTAGTAGGAGAGGTTAAATCTCCCTGAAGAGAAACTTACCTACATATGTTCAGTTTTTTAAGGAAATACTTATTTGAAACCTACATTTCCTCAAAATAGTCTGCTCTATTATAGACTATAAGGAAATGTAGAACAAATAAAAACTTCTGACCCTTTCTGATAAGAAAATTGAGACACAGTAATAATTTCTTTAAAGTTGCACAAAACTAGTGTGGCAGAAGTGTTTTGCCCTCAGTGTCTGACACCCACATACAGTCTGTCTGCTGGACAACATCTTTGATTGCATCTTTGATTCTACCAAACTCCATATCTTGATTTCAGTAAGGAAACCATGTTCTAGGCTTGGTGCTTTACTGTCTTAATTTCCTCAGGCAATCCCTACCTTCACATACCAGCACCTTTCCAGCTTCTGGGTTTTTTTGTTCTGACTGTGTCACCATGTGGTGTTTCAGAACTGCCACACTGCTGAGACAGAAGGCAATCTTGTGCAAAATTGCCTAGCTGCACACACATAATAGCATTGCAAAAAGTCTTATGGCCAGCTACCTTTCTGTGGAGGCATTCCCCCATGACTAATAAAGGAAGTACCTTTTTAAGTAAAAGGGAAGTTGACTAAAGAGTGAAAAGTGACCATGTAGGGATTTTTGCTATTGTGGCTGACAACTGTGATTATTGGTCAAAGATAACAGATCTTAGGCTGATTATTACTTTTACAGGCCCTATGTATAAAAGTTCCAAGTTTGCTGGATACTTCATGTTAATGGAGATCAGACTGGCACAATTTTTAAACCCTTGTTTCCATTCAGGAGCATTTATATTGGATGGTCTTTAATGACCTCTTTCAGTCATCCTAGGTATGGAAGACTATAGAGTGGAGGTGGGTCTTTAAATTCAGGAGTCAGAGAAATAATGAGTGAATACAGCAGGGGAAGTACAACCTGCATAGAGATTTGAAGTTTCTGCACTCTGAAATTGGAGAGTTCATGGCTGCAATGTGCAGGAGAAATTTGCTGAATATCAGCATGACAAGGATTTTATTTCTGTGTGCAGATGGTCTTTTGTGTACTTACAGATAAATTTGCTCACATAAATTAGTTATTTGCAGCCATCCCTACCCCTAGTTTTCTAAGCACAGTTTATAGCTCAAATGATAGCATTATAATTCCCTGAATCATGACTAATGTTTCCCCCTGACTTGTTACTTGGCATGAAAACTATTAAAAACTGTTAGATGGCTTCCTCCTGAGGCCAGCCAGTGGACTCCCTCAATGTCTCGATATCCTTTGACTACCAGTGGGTACTTCTGAATTCCTCACACCCTTCCTTTTCATGCCATTCTCGGTCTTCTCCCTTTGACCTCAGTTACAGCAACCTGCAGTACTGCCTTTGGCAGCAGGTGTTTTTGTACTCTTCAGACTACCAGAACTGAGTATGTTGGAATTGCCAAAAGAGTTGCCTTAAGCAAATAAGTCTCTTGGTACTAGCAGTCATTGCTTGTCCTTCCAAATCCACAGCTGAAGTTCTAAAGTCCAGGTGCTTTGAATTCCTGTCATGAGCTACAGGAGCAGCCTCAATTTTGGCTTTGATAAATGCCTTACATAGCTGTTGCAAACACCTTTCCTGCCTGTGTCCTTAATTGCTTTGCTACCTTCCAGCCCACTGCTGGCTCTAAGTCCTAGGCCAGCCTGCTCTGCCTTGCTGTCCAAACCCTCTGAATGTGTCGCTTCCCTAGCTGTGACATTTTGGAAATGCAGCAGCATTGACTCATGTTTCTCGAACCTGAGATTGTGGTTTCTTTCTCTTAGTTTTGTGCCATCCCTTAAAGCTTTATCCAGGACAGCCACATGCTTGTTGGGCTTTCCCAGGAAAGGCAAGATTGTTCTGCTTGCTTTTTAAAAACATGATCATTGCATTAAAACATATCATTGCAAGAAACCCCAACCAGTACTGCTGCCTACCCTATTTTCTTTCTGGGAACATCCTGGTCTGTCTAGTTCTCACCCTCAGCATCACAAGCATCCCCAGCAAGCCTACAGACTGTTTTTGTGTGTCATCCAGGATGCTGGGATTGGGTTGAAAAGTCTCCTGTGTTTGCAGTAATACAAGTAACAGGAGGAGAAGGGAATCATGCTCCTCACAGCTTCCCCAGGAGTTCTCAGTGATGCTCTTCGTTTGACTAAACTTTTTTTCCTTTTGTACCTCCTGCCTCTTATTTTATACCCTCTCAGAACAGTTTCTTCCCTCTTCAAGCTGTGAACTGTATGCATGCTACTGCTTCTCCTCCTCATGCCCTGCATTTCCCTCCTTCCTGGTACTGATCAGGCGCTTGGTGATGGTCGTGTTCTGCCAACAGGCTGGCTGGCCTGTAGGCATTTGTTGAGAATGCTTGCACATACATTAAGCACATACCTACCACTCCTTTTAGTTTTCTGCTGCTTTTTTTCACCTTCTTCTTCAAATCACACTGAGTCTAGACCCTGCTGCATAAACTGTTCTCGATTGCAAGCCGGTTTTTTAAATTGCTTAGAAAGCATCACATTTGGTTTTCAGACCAAGAAATGCAGCAATGTTGACCTCATAAGCTCAGCCAATAACTTTAAAAAAAAGTCTCCTTCTAATTAATTAGCTTGTTAACCATGATTAAATAGCCATATAGTCCATCTTGCTTTGGTTCATTTGCTTTCCCCCCTTACTTAGGTCTTTTGGATCAGGAGTTGCTTTCCCATGTGAATCCCAGTTCCTTTTGTGTTCTGACCTGCTGTTTTCCTGCCTGTATGACTCTTGTTTATATTGACAACGACAGAGAGGACATCTACACACCTTTTCACATATAGAAAGTAGTATGGCAATGGTTTCTAATTCTTCTGAACAATCAAGTGTGTATCTATCTGTATATTGTTTAAGTGTTAGCAAAAGAGATGAAGTTCACCTCATGTAGTCCTAGAGACAGGAATAAAGGTCAAGAGCTGTTGGACTTCAGATAAATGTTTACTGTACACTAATGGTGTACTTAGCAGTAGAAAGGTTTGAAATAAGATGAAGATGAACTGTGTCATTGCTACGTGTTGATATTCAGACTGTCGCTGCAGTGGAGGCAGAATGAAACAGGGATTAGGAGGGGGATGGAAGTACACACCATAAATGCTGAGTGACACTGCATAAGGGAAGGAAAGAAAGGAAGCTTTTTGGGTTTATATTTTTGCAGCAGGCAAATTTAGTAGTAGAGGCTGGATAAGAAACCATGCCACCCTTCTTTTTAAGCCTTCCAAAATGTTTCTAGCTATGTCTGCTAGGGAAGGACAGAACCAAGAGTTTCATTTTTTGGTGTCCTTTAACAAATTCCTTGTATTATGCCATTGGTGTTGGCAACTGGTGAAGTAAGGGGAAGGGTCACATATTCCTGGGAGAAGAGAAAGCAAATTTCATTACTAAAGGCCTGTTTTAAAAATACACTACTTGGGAGGGTACTCTGGCATCTTGGGAACTGAACCTGCGTGTTTATCCATTAAATAAGTATGTGGGGACAGAGGTGGTTTAAATGCCTGTGAACTCTGCTGATGAACTTCTGCCCAGGCTGGGAGTAAATGGGTTGACCTTCAAATTTACTTACCAGAGCTAAACTTTTTAATCTGAATTTTGGAACAGGATTTATGTTCCTGTTATTGTAGTATGAATAACTTAAGGGCCGTGGCTTTCAAGCTTATTTGATTGGTAAACCCCAGTTGTTTTTCATTAGTTTCGTAGACCCTGTCAGAAGCCTCAAATCCACATTTGCTGTATAGCATGTTTTAATTACTTTTTTTACTGAGTTCATGGATGCCTTTAAACTAGTCTGTGTTTCTTGGAGGAGGAGAAGAAGATGCAAACCACAGTTTGAAATGCTCTGCCTTAGAAGGCTTGTTCTGGATGTAACAGTTTAATTCCAAACAACCTCAAAAAAAGCATTGGGATAATTTTTGGTTTGGGTGTTTGTATTTGCTTTTTTTTAATTGGTGAAATTAACCCTTTCAAAAATATGAGTGCCTGTGCCCCTGTCCCACTCTCCCATGAGCCCCTTGCTCCTCCCAAAAATGAAAGAAATTGGCTTGAGTTTATTTAAAATGTTACATTTTCCTCATGAGGCCAAGTTTTGATGTTTTTTCCCTCTGCAATCACGAAGGCTGTTAAAATGATATAGTGGAGTCATATAATGACTTGATTCTATGAGCTAAAAATTCGGCATAACAATGATCATATCCCTGCCAACACAGTTTTGAGCAGCCAGCATTGTGCTGGCTTGAATCAGATTTCAATCAATAAACCAGAGGTGAAAGGCACTGCTGCTCATCCTGTTTAAAAATTCCCTTTTCTTTATCTACCGTTCAGTGGAGCAGCTAGGATTTCTTGAAAACATCGGAAGGTTAAGTGTCAAAGCAACAGGCCCATTGATTCTGTGTGTATTGCTGAAATGGTGGTTTTGTGAATGAATTCTTAAGTGCATATTGCTGTTGAAATAGCACTGATTTGGCTTTGGACTTGAATGGTCAGCAGAGAGCTTTTCAACCCTTTACTGCCCTTGAGGAGCCTGGCAGACATCTGGCAAAGCTTAGCTAAACTTAATTTTGACTCAAGTGCTTTTCCTGTGGTCACTTCATCAGACAACGAATTTTCAATAACTGACACAGCAGAATCTCTCTTAGTGTACTGGGATGAACTAATTATCAGTAGACATAAACAATTTCTTTAAAATGTGATTATCTTTAGTTTAACCTGTCATATCAGTTGTGATGGATCTGCCATTAATTTGTACCTTTTTCCCCCCTTTTTTTGCCAACGTTAAGTGGCTAAAAGCCAAGGTAAGAAGTGTTATTTCTCCTTTGACCCACAGTGCCTCATGTGACTGATAGTAGAGGCTGCAGAGCCATTAAAACTGAAAACTAGCTCGCTCTTACACTCTCTTCTGCTTTCCATAGGATATTTAGATTAAACATGCTATACTTTTTTTTTTCATTTGCAGCATTTAGCGTGTCAATATATCTGTGATACATTGACATCTGCATTTATACATAGATACATTAATTTCTCTAACACATATAGTGCTTTGCTCTGAATTCGGTAGATGCCTTGATTCCCTTCACTTACATTTTTTGCAGGAGACTTCCCAGACAACCTGAATGACTCTGTTAGTCAAATAGCAGGGGCAGATTGAGAAATTCTGAGCCATGCTGGCTGTATTGTACTGTCAGTGTTAAAGTTTGAATTAAATTATTAACATCTGAATGGCAATCAATACAAATGTGGCTTCCCTTTAAGGAAAAAAATGATAGAAGACATTTGTGCATGAACCTGTCAATTGTCTACCTTCCTGATGTCTGTTGTTAATTAATAGTGAAAATAACATTAAACTTGTGTTTAGACTCTTTGTGTTTACTGGTGTCTGTCTCGTGTAGCTGAAAACTTGCTGTTTGACAGCTGTCTGGGAATTCTCACTTCATATTCTTACACTTAAAAAAAAAAGCTGTCAGTAATAGAGCTGCTCTGTTATAAAAATAAAATCATGTTTTCCCTTATTTCAGCATGGAAATAACCAGCCTGCAAGAACTGGCACCTTGTCAAGAACAAATCCGCCTACACAAAAACCACCAAGTCCTCCCATGTCAGGCCGGGGAACTCTGGGGTAAGAATGGACTGCCTGGTCCCTCCTATGTAACAGAAATTTTTAGTTGTGCCCGTGTTGGTATTTCTTAAATTCATGGATAAATGGCAATTCTGGTTGCTTTTAGAAAGAAAAAAAAAAAAAAAAAGAAAAAAAATCACAATAGCCTTTTCTGTGTAAACCCCTTCAGCTGCATTGACTCTTGTTTTCAGGATGACTGAAAGATTTTTTTTTTTTTCACAGGGAATTATTTAATATGGATATTGGTAAATGGGAAGGCTATTGTTATTCCTGACGTTTGGGAAGAAATCCTTAGTGACAGAAATGAATCTTGAAGTTTTTACTTCAGTGGGGGAAAGACTTTACGAGTAAAGTTCTTGTCTACTTGTTTCTTAATATTAGAAGAGCTACGAAGTGACTGTTCGTGCTGTAGTTGTTGTATTATCTAAGCAAAATTTATGGCATTGTGAACACAGTGGCAACATTGATTCTTGCTGGCCTGTGCATTTTTATTTTTATACTTAAATGAGGAAGGATTTTGCTATTCCCAAGTCCCACTGTGAGCAGAGTTCCCTGCATCTATTTTGCTGCCATGGACCTGTGGGGAGTGAAATCTGCTTATCTTGGTGTGCCAGCAAGTAGTTATTGCTGGAGACCAAAACATTAATACTTGAGAAGCTCAGTGCACGTGCCATATGGTTTTGTCTGTCCAACTGTGCAACGTCTTCCAAAAGGCATCCTAAATGACCTTCTACTTGTTTGTCACACTCAGCCTTCTCCTTATACTGTGGGGGACTGAGGCATGGTAAAGCTGGCTGGCATGGTTGTGTTGGCTTCAGGTATGTTGTCTCAAGAGAGGCAGGAAGCTGGAAAAATGAGGAATAATGAGATGGAGCAGAGTGGAGATCAGGAGCAATGATCAAGGAAAATTAGAAGCAGCAACTCCTTTTGTTGAAGATTTAGCAATTTTTAATCCCTGTTTGATGCTTTGGTGGTAGTGTATGCTGCATATTCCACAGAGAAATTAACCTAGAGGTTTCCTCAGCATGTTTTCTGAAAATTCCCATTGCTCATGGGCATGAAATCAGTATTCCAATTGTGTCACTTATCCCAGCTGAGAGAGTTGTTTATCAGCCCTGGGAACCTGGATGCACTTTCATGTCCTCTTGGACGTTTGCTAGTGAAACAGCAGCTTTGATGTACTGGTGAGCTGCCTTTCTCAATACTCCCCCCTGAACGAGCCAGAGCTGTTTGCTTGCCTTGGCTGATGCCTGATAAGGATTAATCAGCTGAATGTCATTTCCAGATGAGCCTGACAAGTGGCAGCAGTTGGCTGAGGGGGAGGAATAATGTGGGTTTGTAGGAGAGATTTCTATCTGCCCTTCTTGTTCAGGAAGTACAGTTCTTGTCTTGAGCAGCCGTGTTCCGCCAAAGCATGAAATACCACAGGCATGACTTGCTCTAATTTATGCAGAAAGCATCACTAGAAACCGCAAGGATGCTACTCTTCTCCCTTTGATCCAGAAAACAGAGATAAGTATGTAAAACCAGAATGAGTTTAGCGTGTAACATTGGCCTTTAAGTAGGTGCTGCCTGTTGTGCAGCTTGTCCCTCCAAGGTAGCGCTATCCAAAGGAATGTGGTGGGGAAGGAGTCCTGCATAGAAATCACACAGAATGAAAAGCAAACGGGGCTGAAGTAAGGAGGGGTCTCTTCATAGGACCAGAGGGAGATTGTGGAAATTATTGGGTGCTCAGGTTGGAAGTACCATGAAAGAATAAGTAAATTCCTGGAGCTCGATGTGACGGGAGTAATTGAAGTCATTTCTTGACGGTCCTGGAGCAAAGCAAGGCCCTGGGCTGCTCCATGTAGCTCTCCCTGGTGGCAAGGGCTCCCCAGGATCACCCTAAAACATTGGGGGACAGTGAAGTGGGGAGCTCTGAGCAGTGTCAGGAAACAGTGTTTTTGTCTTCCATCTATAACAATTTTTTATTAAACCTTCTCAAAGAAAAAAGTGGAAATACTGTAACTGCTTTCAGATACTGTGGTGTTTGTAAACTAGCTTGTCTGTGTGAAGAACTTGAAATGATTTTAACATGTCACCATCTATAGATCTGCCAAAAATTGTGGAAAAAAGAAGAAATTATGTATTCTGCTTGTAAGCAATAGAGATCTAAAGACTACCAAATAAAAATGATAAGCAGGGAAGACTGTTAATGTGCTTCCAACTGAAATAACCTTGAAAAGTAAGTTTAGTACTGTTGCTTTTCATAATGTAGAAAGAAAGTCAATGAGTTTCTTAAAATACCAGGAAGCTGTATAACTTAGCAACTCAGTTATGACCAGTAATTGAACAGGTTATTAAATGCCAGTAGTTCAGTATTTTTGGTTTTGCTTAATTCTGGTGCATCGCCAAATTCTGTTTTTCAATGGATCTCTCAGTAACTGGCAAGACCTGAAGAGCTCTGTGATTCAGTACAATAAATGCACTGTTCTTATGGCAGTAACGGGTCTGGTAAATAGATCTTGAAAGATCCGTGTTATATTTCTGACTTGATGCAGTCTGCTAGGTTGGAATTCTCTGGGCTTCACTTTCTTCGCCCACAAAATGGAGACAATGAAGCTCATCTGTGAGGCATTTTCAGATCTGCTTATGTGAGATGAGGTTGCTTGATTACTGCACGAAGCAGTGCTCCTAGGAAAAGCACTAGTGATTGCAAATGTCACTTGTTCTGTGAATCTTGATTCACCCTTGGTGATGTCTTAATGAGATGAATACCTTTAGCCAAGAATACTTTTGGAAAGGATTCTGAAGGGAAGCAGGGGGAGGGAAGAGGAGATTGGTGCAACTGAAATTTGTTGTGCGCTGACAAGTGACCCAGAGTGTTATGCAGATGTAACTGATGTATGTTAGGTTGCTCAAATAATGTATTTTGAGTGGTGGTTAGTTTAGGCTTTTTTGACCAGTTTATGTGCTGTAAGCCAACTTGTATGGATCTGTCTATGTAAGAGTACTTTAGGCTGGTGACTGTGACCTGTCTATCCTGCCCTTTGGAATTTCAATATACTGCAGTGTGGGTCACTGCAGTGATCTTTTATGAAAAATTTAGAAAACAAATGGATTTGCAACTTCACTTATTTATCCTTTTAGTCTTCTGATTCTTTCTTTCTGTCTTCAAATCTTTTTTTCCTTGACCAGACGAAATACTCCTTACAAAACCCTGGAGCCAGTCAAACCGCCAACAGTCCCGAATGATTACATGACCAGCCCTGCCAGGCTGGGCAGTCAGCACAGTCCAGGAAGGACAGCTTCCTTGAACCAGAGACCACGAACACACAGGTAGGGTGTTTTCTCACAGTAATTCTTTCGTGCCTGGCAAGTCAATGCTTACTAAAGTCACAGAAAAGCCTTGAAGCTTTGTACCTCTTGGCTTTTTGTTGAAAGGCAAAAAGGTGAGTTATTCTACCACTGCATCAATAGAACTTCACAGCATTGCTGACTTCCGTAACACGAAAAAGTGCCTTCATATTCAATATTCTTAGTGTAGCTTTTTAAAATTTGTTATTTTCTCCTTGAATTGCAAGGCTAAATGTTCCTCTGAGTCTCTTGAGTGAGTTAATTTTTTTTCAATTTGATTTTTATCACAGGCTTCAGACTGGGAAAAAACAGATGAAGGAATTCAATGTAGTTAGAAGTAAAAGGTTAGCTTGTTTTTTAGAGAGCTTCTTTCTTAGTATTTTTCTTTTTTAAAAAACTCACAGTAGGCAGTTAAACATGGTAGGTCACTAACAGGGACTTAGAGAGTATTTTAGACACAGTTGGTGATTAAATACTGTCAGAATTAAATAACTTCTAAATGTCACTGCATGAGGATCTTGTTAGTCTGTTTAGCTGGCTACCGTGAATGCTCCTTACTCCTGTCTCACAAGGTCTTCTTTTATGTAGGCTGCAGTTAGAAATTCAGCTGCAACCATGGTGACAAGATCGTGGTCTTCATCAGACAGGACTCTTAATTTTGAAGGAATTATCTTGGCTTCCATTTCAGATCACTGATTTTCTTTTTTGTAATGTTATTTTCTAAAGAGATATATTTAAATGATTTGCACTTGACTCTTGACTGTTTATAGCTATCCAGGAGTGGTAAATAAACTAGAACTTCACTGAGTACTCTTAATTTACATGGATGAACTAAAGTGAAGTTTTGGCTTCAAAACATCTTATCTGCTTAGTTTCTTTTGCATTATCCATTTAATGCATATAAATACAAGACTTGAAGTAAGAAGTGCTCTTAGATAAGAATAAGGACAGATTCTACCTGAATTTTGATTCTTTTTCAGTTTCCTCTAAGAAAATAAATGTTATGGCCTCCGAAGGCACGTGTAGAAATATTATCCAGTAGTTCACTATGTTTTGCATTGCTGGCCTCTGATTTGCATATCATATAACATTATTAGACAAATTTTGAGCTGGCTGTTACCTTTCAGACCATCTTAGAAACAAACTTCTCATACATAAAAGGTGTGTGCATGGGTAGTGGGGAGTGTTAGATGTACAGAAAATTAGGCACACCATACCCCATATCCCACCCCAAGTGGTTTATCATGTCCGTTCTCAGCTGAAAACTTAGCAACTAAATCTAAACTTCTACTCTCAGTGAGGAAATGTTCCTTTAACAGACAGCATAGTTAATCCTAAATAATTATTTAGAGTTTAGCCATGAAGTCTTCCAGCCCCCGCATACTACTTTCAGTTATTGCAAGGCCCTTGAACTACTCCTGCATGTTGAGATTTTGGGGGTCTTCACAGAAGACTAAAGAAGCTGGGTAGTTGGAAAAGTCCTTTATTGCATGGCTAAATCATGAAGGCAGAGTTATTACAGTTTGTGCCATTATGCAGAAAGCCTTCTAGCATAAAGTCCCCAAGACCCATGCAGAAGCAGCAGCAACAGCAGTGTCTATCCATGATCTGTGCGTGTGGTCCCTGGGTGTTCTCTAGCATTCTCAAAACTGCATTTTTTATTCTATTTTTAGCCAGTCAGGTACAAACACAGCTCTGCTGCTGCCTTGTTGGACCTAACCGGACCTAGGATTGATGTACAAAAGTGATTGTAACTTCTTACACAATTTCTATGTACATAACTATCTGTTCTATCTAGGAATGCTAGCAAGGCTACTTTATGTTTTCATTGTGTCTAGAATTTAGTTAACTTTGTAAAAGGTGATGGTACTGAACTTTAAACTAGGCTTTAGGGCTTTTTCTTACTGACTACGTCAGTCTCTTATTTTCTTAAGGCACTTAAAATATTCTCTACTTATTTAAAACTAAACTTGCATTTCTACCTCATATCTGTGTGCATTTATATATTTTAGTTTTTCTGAAGGTCTTAATTCAGCCCTCACATTTCTGAGCACTTCTGGGCCTGTGTGGATGACGCCCAGAGGGCTTTGCATCTCCTCACCTGCAGTTGTTACTCCATTGCCTAGAACTTGCATGGTTGATTACTTTTTTATTTTTTGAAGCATTTAATTCTGCATTTTATTCATAGTGATGTTTATCAGCTTAGCTAATTCCATTTATTAGGAATGTAATGCATCCAGACTTGATTATCTGTATGCAATTGTAGGTAAAGACAGAGGCATTTAATAGGGAGTTTTTCAACACTCTGTAATTGAGTTAGGCTTGCAGAGCTCACACAAGAAGTGTGACTGTTGATATGCTTTTGTAGGAGATGCTGTGCTAATACTTGTGTTTTTCTTCTGTAGTGGCAGTAGTGGAGGAAGTGGCAGTCGAGAGAACAGTGGAAGCAGCAGTATTGGCATTCCCATTGCCGTGCCTACACCTTCACCACCAACCATCGGGCCAGGTAGGTGGGACTCCTCCCATGCTGACCTCAGGCTGCTTGTTACTTCCTTGTGTTTGCAGAGGGACTTTGACTACATGATGGGGTAGAAATTGTCCTGAAGCACAGTCCTACTCAGGAAATCACATATGAGTGCTGAGTGAGGTCTAAAGTTTTAATTCTTCACCAAGAGTAGTTGCTGGACAGTCAGTTACTGAATAATGGATGGTTAAAATGCCATCCAAGCTGGTCCATGTTTTTACAAGACAGTCAAGGGTGTACAAGGGGAGTAAAAGACAAATATATCCTTTTAAAGCTTAACTGTAATTTTAAATGTGTCTACAATTTGGCATTTCTGGATGCCCTGAGAGCAGCAGCAACTATATACATGTTTAACGGGAAACATTGGCTTCTGAAATACTCTGCTAACTTTGCCATCTGTGATGAAAGAACCATGCAGGATCTCTCAGTGTGTTGGAGGCACACTCCTTGTGTTTAAGAATGATGAATGGTAAGACTGACTAGGGTCCTTCTTTATTATTATATCTTAGTAATAAACCAGTCCAGTCACTTATTTACTGTGTGTTTTGCAAGCCCATAAGACATAAGAAAATAGTGGAGTTTCGGTGTAATGTAATTTTGCTATTGCAGAGGTTTCTCTGTTTCTTGGATGACAAGTCTTCACTTCCTTATGTACATGTAGGCTTTTCCTTTTCTGGTCCTGCAGTGGTACAAATGGGCATGAAATCTTACTGTCATCTGGCATCCTATAAAAGACAGTGAGAATAAAGATCGGCATGCACAGAACCCTGGATAGGATCAGGGTCTGAATTTGTATTAGTTAACTGAAATTGATATTTCATATTTGTTTGGGAAGCCTATCAAGTGCCTGTACTTTCTTTTTTTTAACTTTTAATAATATGGCCTAATTAGGAATATAAACTATTTTATTAGCACACATTTCTGTTCCTCCTGGAGCCCCGCCAGCACCACCACTGCCTCCACCTCTCCCGATGGGCAGTCTGATAGGTGAGACTTGTCAATGCTGAAGTGATTGCAGTCATGCTGCATAATCAATAATCATCTCTTTCTAATGAATTTAGAGAGGGTGTTTTTTCTTCTGTAGTGGGACCTATGTGATTTTATTACAAAAATCAGTTCTGGGATTTTTGTGGTTTTTTTTTTTCCAACCAATCTAATCTCCACTAATTTCCTGTGGTTAAAGCCTCTGAAGCTAAATGCACTAGGTATGAAAAAAAGGCTGCTAGTTGCTTGAAATCTGCTCCCAGTTAAGCTAAGATCCAATTAATCTGATCTATAAGATCTCAGAATCAGCTTGAATATTGGTATTAGGCTGTGTAACTCCTGCAGCAGAAACTAAGTTACAGCAGTTGCACTCTAGCTCAGAAATGGTAGCTTATGTGTAGGGCGATGTGTGTGTTCTAGTCTGTGGGCATAACGTAAGTGACTGGAAAGCACAAATGTCTGTCACAATGTCTTGGCTTTGATTCCATAATGCTGCAGGCAGGTGTCAAACTGGAAGACTTGAGGATATGAACTAACAGTTCTTGAGAAATTGCTTCAAGCATTACATGCAGCAGTTAGTGTGGGATCTAAAAGTAGTACTTTTCAAAATAGACAGGAAAAAATACCCCACCCTTTCCTGTCACAGGCTGATGACAAAAATAATTGATCGAGTTATGAAACTAGCTTTGGAGGCTTTGACCCACATAACCCTTTGCACTCTCCCTTACTGAAATGTTAAGTGTAAGTTACTTTGGATAGCATCACAGTACTGCAAACTTCTGACTGCTTGCTGTTTGTGTCTTATGTAGTTATATGATATATGTATATAAAAGCATATATATGTATATAAAAGCATTTTATTGCAAACTAGTTTTTGCATTTAAGAATTGTGTTAATTCATGCAACTGTGTGAGATTCATTAGTTTGCAAGGTGTGATTTTCTGTCTGTCAGAGGTTAATCTGAAAGAGAACTTAAACTGTTTTGTTAACCTTGAACTTTGTGCAGCAAGTAGGTGGAAGGTAAATATGGGTGTTTATCACAAAGAATGAATGACATCTTTGTCAGCTGGCGTTGGTGATTCTGATTTATTAGTTCAAATTCCATCAATGTAAAAGCACAACCAGCAAATATGATTGATAAATGTGCCAGGTGTCTGAAGCTCACGACATTTGTTTCACTGTTTTGTTAGAGTGTTGTTTTATATTAGATTGGAGGCATGTTCAGCTTTGCAATGGAAATCATTTGTTTAGAGCAGAATGTGGATTTTTTTTTTCTGTGTGCTTTTTAATAAAGGGTATTATTGCATGTAGTATAATTGAGATACACTTAAGAGTTGGAAGAGTTGGATTCAGTTTTCCAGTCCAATCCAGTCTCTCAAAGTACTCTCAGCATTTCTCAATGCCCTTTATATGAGCATTGGATTATGTTCTGTGTGTTTTTTCTCATTATTGATTGTAATGGGAATGTTTGTTTTTCTGTTAATCGCCTGTTACTGACCTTAAATTATTGGATAACTGTAATCAAGTATTTTCCACATTCTGGACTTTTTCTATTTTCTGCATTCTATCCCAAGTAATGCTCTGCTTAAGTCTTTTCCTTGGTTCCTCTGGCTAATGCTTTTCAGCTGCTCCTGGTTCAGCTCCTGGTTCCCAGTATGGCACAATGACCAGGCAAATCTCGCGACACAACTCTACCACTTCTTCAGCATCTTCTGGTGGATACAGACGGAATCCTTCTGTGACTGCCCCATTTTCTGCTCAACCTCATGTTAATGGCGGGCCTCTTTATTCTCAAAATTCAAGTAAGCTGCTGAGCTCTGAAATCACAAACTGTTTTGAGCAAAATGATTGTAAAAGCATGCATGGCATTTTAATTCATGTATGAAAAGCATCAATGAGATTACTGCTTTCTTTCCTGAAATAGAAGGAAAAACAAACAAGAAAAACCATATTGAAATTGTACAGTGATTGCACTCTATGCAATTATACTGTTTTCCCCCCTGACTTGTTTGCTTTTACTCATGACAAGAAATTATTAGGATTGGCTGTCTAATTATAGGCACATTAAACTTGGCATTTCAGGTGTGCTTGGAGAACATAAAGTAAACCCAGTTTTTTTTTGTGGGAGACCTAATGTGATTGTGGTACAGCCCCCCACTATTTGGATAGTGGCAAAAGAGTACTATCTGAGCACAATGCTTGTGTTCCTGTCACACAGTTCCTCCCTGTCTCTGTCTCTTTCTTAAATCCTTTCTTGATTCCAGGTTTCTCCTTTGTTCTTAGCTTTAAGCTTGACTGTTAAACAGCTCAGTCTCTCTCTTTTAGCAGACAACTTCTCTGTGCTTTCACACTAGTAGGAGTACAGAAGGACATGAATGAGGGAAGGGGTGGATGCCATGGGCAAGTGAGCAGGTTTTAGTCAGCAGCCTCCTGCCTGCCTACCCCAAAAAGGCAAACAAGGTTCACTGCAGAAAGATCTGCAAAATAAGGATCTTGGCTGCTGGTAGGAAGCTCTATCAGGAAACTTCTTCCTTGCCATTTCCATAAATTTTGATCAAATACACATTGAAGAGGGGTAGTTGTATAATGTTTTTTTCTTGGTAGTGTTCAGAATGCCAACTCTTTAAACTTCAGAGGAATATTTCTTTTGAAAAGAAATGTTGATGTTTGGGTTCAAGATCTCTTTAGACCAGTATTTGCTGTTGTGTACTTACTCTTAAGAAAAGAATGCTTTTAAAATACTTGAGACACTGAAGTGAAGAGTTTTCTCAGTAGTTTAGAAGTATTACGTTTGTCAGAAAGCATTTTTATATGCACAGACAATATCTGTCTTTTCTTTTTTTCCAAGCCTGATTTTCCTCCTACTCTTGCTCACCCATACTAGTATTTCATTTTCCTCTACATCCTTATTCCTCCAAATTAATTCATCATAACAACAGAAACTCCCTCCTGCTTGAACAGTTGAGCTCCATTAAATAAACAGGATTTTACTTCTGGAAATAGTTCAGTTGTCTTAAATGCTGTGCACACCACTGTTTCTGAACGTTTACATTTGTCCAAAGCAATTTTTTGCTCAAATGCAGGTGCTGTTTCTTAATCTAACCTCTCTGGTGTTTTCAAAATACTGATGGTCAGCATTTTTAAACAGTATTTTGATAGGTGTGTTTTGCTACTTGAAACTGTTTTCCTCTGTTTCTGTAACTGGTGATTTTTTTTTTAACTGCTACTGTCTTGACATTAAACCCAGGTGCCATGTTTCCTTAAGGTTTTACTTTTCATGCTAACAAATGCTCTGGTTTTTCTTAGATGTTTACTTCAATTTTGTGAGACACTGTTTGTTCTCCTGCTTTTATTGATCATTTATCCCATACAGTTTATTTGATTATTGGTTTTGTAATGAACTAAATGCTTCATTTTAATTCATCAAACATTAATCTTAGTTACAGCTTTATTTAAAACTGTTGCTTACTTGGAAGAACAGAACCTCTTTCAAATTTGGTTCCAACTGGATTATTACCCTGCTGAATTCCCACCTTCACAGGAATTTCTCTGCTCCAGTGCAAGAGAAATTCCACTGAGAAGTGACATAGTATAAACAAATGAGTTGATGTTTTGTTGAGTTTCTGAGTGAGGTTTTGTTTTATGCTTTTCATTCCCTGAAATGAAAGGGAGAGATGTCCTGCCAGAGCTGATAGTTTGAGTGGCTTGCCCTACTGCTCCCATTCCTCTTCCCTACCTGTGCAGGGAAGAGTTGAACATCTGAGCAGTCAGCCCAGTGTCTCTGAGCACGGGTGTGGTCACATATCTCATTACTCACCAGATAGGCTTATACTTCAGACAAGATGAGCTTGCAAGGGCTTCCTGAGGAGCTCTGCATGCTCCTGTAGCCACTCGAAGCTGTTGAAGCCTTTGCCAGCTTTTAGGTTGCTGAGTGCCCTCTCACCACAGAAGAGGTAGTAAAGCTCCACTCTGCTCTAGACCCATCTATTTTTTCTACCAGCAAGCAACTGGGTCCCTTTTTTTTAGAAAAACCAAAAATGCAGTAAGCTAGCTGACTGCCCCTGTCCCAGCAGAGCACAGTGATGGGAGGTGCCGTGCTCTCTGTGTGAATGTGAAGTATTGATGCTGCAACACCGTGCCCCTTGCAAAAGTTGTCTTTGCTCTGTGTCAGTGCTGCTTCGCTGCACTTAGATTTTAGAGAAGTCCAGAATCTTGCAAAACATCACCTCTACTTCTAGTAGCTCTCTTTGAAAAGATAACTGCTAAATTAAGTAATCCTTATTTAGCAGCAAGACAAAAGCTCAATTTTATGTGCTCCCCAGGTGAAGCACACAAAATGTGTGACAGAGCAAGAACCTTCACACGCACCCTGTGAGCTTCCAGACACGCAGCCTGCGCTCGGCTGTTACCTGGCTGAACACGGGCATGCTTTGCTTTTGGTCCTCCATTGGCTAACCACGAATTCAGCCTTGTTGGAAACACAAGCTTGAAGAAGGTTCTTGTGTGTGTGTGTTCTTGTTGTTCTTTACATACTTTGTTTTGTGGTCCTCGTTACTGACGGCTGCTTTTGTTTGTTCCCTTTTTTTTTTCCTTTGTCCATTTGACTTTCCCGATATGGTGTATGTGTTGCTACCAGTTTCTATTGCTCCACCCCCTCCCCCTATGCCTCAGTTGACTCCACAGATACCTCTCACAGGCTTCGTGGCCAGGGTGCAGGAAAACAGTAAGTTTGGACAAGCTGAGCTGTTAAAGGGTAGAGCCTACTCTCTTCTAGCATGCATGGCTGGCAAGTCAGACTCTATTTTGTTTCCTTTTCCAGAAGCTAATACCATCTTGCATTCTAGTGTCAATATGCTATTGGAGCTGAAGGGCACACTCTTCAATATTTTATAACATGTGCATGATTATTACTGACCCATTTAAGTTCTGAACTGCAAATTTATTACAGAAGTACAGTGTGAAATATGGCATATGTTTAGTGTGAATAAAAAATTGTATTTTAATTGAAAATACTAATTTCATGTTGAATCACCCTGCCTTTTTCACTAGGGATAATTGATTATTTTTTATTAGAAAAGCTTATGTAGACTGTCAGAACGTGTAATGTGTAACCATTGATTCCAATACTGTAGCATTTTTCAGGAAGCTGTACAGTCAATTGAAAACGTGCAGGCTTAAGATCTAATGCATTACAAAGGAGCTTGTAAGGCATCTCTCCTCTCGGCGGCCTTTCATTCTCCATTTCTTTGTGCTCTCCTATTTCCCTGCTGAGCTCCTTGCAGCATAGCTCTGCTTGTTAGGTTTGTGAGAGGTGCTCTCTAGCTGTGCTGTGTTTATACTGGTAACTCTGCTTTTACCATTACTGCTTGATTCCCTTCAGGTGAGTGTTACTGTCTTAAGTGCTAGTGCAGGTGTAAAATCATGTACCTGATGTGGAGATATCCTTTTCTGTAGGAATTTGTTGCAGTTCTGTAAACAGCAGACTAAATGCAATGTAGATAGAGCATGAACTAAATAAAAAATGTTTTTAAAGTGTTTGGGAACCATTTTGAGATTTGCTAGGATCTCAGGGGCTGCTACTACACATTTGGGTATATAGCTGCAGCATCCATTTAGGGACCCCAGGTCTGTGAAGTGCTGCTGTTCTGCTTCCCGTTAGAGCTTTTAAGTGGTTGTTCTGAGTAAGTTCTGAGTATTGCCCATGAGATTAGAGACATCTCTCTGGTTCTCTTTCAAAAAGAAGATATTTTGGTGTTGTGCCAGGTAAACAGTAAGAATCACTTTGATGTAGAATAGTGTGCCACAAAATTGTGTTGAAAACCTTTCCAAAATATTAAGTGTAGAGGGAAACCTGTTGAAGATGAAGGTTACAGAATGTCTTCACTTGCAGATAAACTTGAGAAAATTGACACCTGCTTCTGAATTGTTCCAAGTACTGTCCTCCTGGAGGTAACACAGCCCTTGAGAGAGCGGAGGTGAAAGGGACAGACAGACTTGTGCGTGCAACAGCAAAGTGCAAGCTGACTTGTGAATGAGATTGCAGCAAAACAGCTGAAGCTTGAAATCTGTTCATAGGAATTTTATTTATTTTCTTTCTTTTAATAGTCCCTTGGGTTGGAAAGTTATATAATGAGTGGCTTGGAGCTCCTGCTGCCTCATTCTGGGGGCAGGGGTGCGTGTGGCAGCCTGTGCATACGCTCAGCAAAACTGGCTGTAGAGGCTGCTGTCGGGTTTTGGCATTGTGTGCTAGACTTCCATCAGCCTCGTTTTCTGAAAGAAGTCTCTGGTGTTGGGGAGACATGTGGAGAGACTTGTCTTTTCCTTATAGGGATCCACAGGTTTGGAAAGCAACATCCTCTGCTTGTGGACTTCTTTCAGAGGACAAGGACAGAGAGGGCTTAGAAACTATGCAATGCCTTTTCTTTTTCTCCTGTGTCCAAACCAGGGAGATTCTCCTCCAGGGAGATTTTCCAGTGTGTCTGGTGCTCAGGGACAGCTGATTTGATATAAGTCACTGTACTCTCACACCCAGTCCTTTCAAAAGGAGTCTGCTGGTCCCCATTTAAAGAACAAGGATGGGAATACATACAAGAGAAGATCTCAGTTTGGAGCTATTAAATACTCGCCCCTTTACCCTTTCTCATTTAGAGTAGCTTTTTGTATGCTTTTTTTCCCTCTCCTAGGAGAAGTGATGCTGTCCTAGAGTCTGGCTGAGTTTAAAACCAGGAAAAGTCTAGGTGAAAGTCCAAGAGGCGAGAGGATACTTCAGTGGAGTGGCACTTGTCTTAATTTTCTGTTCTGTTCTCTCCCTTTGTTTAAATGTGAAGTTGAATTGTTTTAAATGTGTCCCATAAAGCTTGAAGTTCCTGCACTGCATCTCAGTTAGAGTATGTCTTGGTGCCTTCACACTTGCATTTCCTGCTCTCTTTTCTTCTTTCTAAATAGGCATTGTTGAATAAATATAAATTTTTTTGCATTTTAATTTTTTTTTTTAAAAATTTCCTAAGGTAAGGATTTCTCAAGATCTCAAATGATTGTTGTTTCAGCTCTGTTTCTTTTTCCTGGCTGTAGACAGAAATTAGGGGGAGAAATACATTTGTGGAAGATGTGCTAAACTGCAGCACAAAACCAGTCCATTCATGAACGGTGTTGTCATGTGTCTGGGGTGGATTAATGAAGCCTGTCTGTGAGTGCTATTCAGCAACGGGCAGGACGTAGCATTCACTCCGCCAAAGACTTTGTTAGTCTGTCTCCAAGTGACATAAATGGGCTTCTGTATGGGAGAGGAATCACTAATATAGTGGCAGCCAGTCTTAATGATGGAGAGAGCTGTGGGGTGTTCAGCTGAGCTGGTCAAGTTGAAGAGGAGCTGGGCTTGCAGGTAGAGAATTGGCTCTTCGGAGGAAGTGAGTGTGGGCTGGATGCCTGGGCTGAGGCAGCCCCTGCCCCAGCAGCTCCTGCTCCTTTTTGCCCCTGGCAGCAGGTGCCAGACTTGTCCCAGTGCAGCCAGTCTGACCCACACAGGACATGGGAGCTGTGCCCATGTCCCTCATCAGGGGCATGGGGATGAAGAGCGAAGGTTAAGTTACCACTAGGGTAGTGACCAGCCAAAAATAAAAAGTGTTCAAGCAAACAAATACCCTGTTTCTAATCTCCAGTGCCATTATAACTAATCAGTAGTTAAAGCTTCATTCAATGCAGTGTTGTTCTTTCTCTGTTGCTTGGCTTTCTTTTCAAAATTTGTGTGCTGGAGCTGCACATTCTGGGGCCTGATGCCTCGTTCCATCAAACCTTGCCTAGAGCAGTGGTTTTCAGCCTGTGTTTTCAGTGTGCAGAATCCCAGATGTCTGGAAAATGAATCTGTGTTGCTATGTAACCAAGCTGATGTTAGGAACAGTAGCATCCTTTCAGTAACTTGTGGCTTCATAGTGCTTACACCGGGTCCATGTGTAGTGGACCACATCTCCCTAGGAATAGGATAAAGTGACTTGATGTCCTGCATCTGAGTATGCCATCTCTATTTCGCTGCCAGCTGCTGTCAACATTACAGGAAACTAATTTAAGGAACTGATTTAAAAAGTGGTTTGTGCCGTAATGCCTGTTTTTCCCTCTCCCAAAGCAACTTGTAATTGTGCTGATTGGAGAATCTCAGGGCAGGGATTTGACATTTTGGATTATACATTTAATTCCTTGAGCACTTTTTCTCTAAGAGCAGCAGCTGCCTGTCGTAGTTTTCCATTTATTAATTGACTCCTGAATGTGTGCACGCACACAAGCTAGTCTGCAAGATAAGGAGATCAGTACAAAGCTTTTCTCCTGCAGAAGGATTACTTGGCTTCCTCTTACCTGGTTAAATCTTAAAAACGGGAGGAGACTAGTATGATCCACACCAGATCTTTTTGTTCCCTAATGCTAGCTCTGAGAGAGAAGGAATCCAAGGAAGCAGTGTTCAGAAGTAAATTGAAGTGACTGTTACAGACAAAGGATTTGTTACAAACCAGTCAAGCTGCTGGCCCAGTCCGAGGCCCGTTGCTGCCTGGCTCAGAGGGTGCCACTCGGAGTCCTCCATAGCTAACGCTGCAGCGCATGGACATTGGAGCAGGAAGCTTTCCTCTCTGCTGATGTTCAGCTTATGCCCCGCAGCATGTGCTTTGACTCTAGTAGCATTTACACATAGATTTGACCACTAATAATAAATATAGTTGTGTGTTGTAGTTGTTAATACAAAGCCTCTGTTTCTAATCAGTGCATGGTATTATAGTGCATGCTGTGTGTGTTGTCCCCCCCAGCCCTTTTATTTACAGTGTACAGCCTCAGGTTTGTTTGTATCTCCACACTCCTAAGAAAAAACAATAATCTCCAAATATTTCTAGTTGCTGATAGCCCGACTCCTCCCCCGCCGCCGCCTCCCGATGAGATGCCGATGTTTGATGACTCTCCTCCTCCTCCACCCCCACCCCCTGTGGATTATGAGGATGAGGAGGCTGCTGTTGTGCAGTACAGCGATCCCTATGCAGATGGAGATCCTGCTTGGGCACCTAAAAACTACATAGAGAAAGGTAAGAGAAGTGTTGCAGCTGTGTTAGTTGCAGTATCAGAGGACTAATGGTATCTGAAGGGAATGAAGGACTTGGCGTGAGTCTGTTGAAAATAGTCATTGTCCCTCCTAAGACAGAACTCAAACCATGCTTTCCTTTGTTTGTGCCTACACCTAATGTGATAAGAGATAATCCTTCTCTGGCCAAATTACAAAACACCTTCAAGCATTCTAGAATGGATGAAAAAGCAAGCTTCTTCACGAGAAGCAGATGTAAATTGGATGGCTTTCATCTTTGATGAGCTGGACTGTCTGTACCTACCTCAGGATTGCTGGGCAGTCATCTACAAACTGCTGCGAAAAAGACAGAAATTCCAAGCTGTATTTATCTCATCAAACTAGATTACTAGAGTGGATTATTACACTTGGAACTGTAAAATGTGTTGAGGCCTCCTTGGAGGTTTATCAGTGACTACAGATCAGCAGACTGTGAACTGTGCTTAGGTGTGAAGTCACATAGTAAACATCTTGTCCCATAAAAAATGGACAAGCAGATTTCCCGCCTGTGGAGTTGTCTGTATTGTAGCACTGACCATTTTGTCAGCAGCACAGCTGCAGTTTCCTCATGAGCTGGCTGGTGCTGCAGTGAGTACAAAATGGGGCCGGGTACCTGTGATGTTTGTGGCAGAGCTCCTGTGTTCCATCTTCACTTCAGCTGGACTGTGTGCAGGACATAGCCATGGAATGAAAATACCTGATGCAGAACATCATTGGCATTGAGACAGCAGATATCTGAGAACATATGTAGGTGTAAAATAGTGGATTCTTTGAATTCATAAAGCTGATCAATTGCATAAATCCATATTAACTTTGGAAGGGTTAGGCTGTGATGTCTGAATACCACTGTATATTCACAGTGGTAGTTTTTAACTCCAGTATTGGTGGTGGCAACGTTACTTCCTTGGGGAAATCTCTGCTTTGTTAATGGCACCCAGCAAGTTGGAGGTTGGTAAGAGTAAGGTATTCACCAAGCAGGTACTGAAAATAGCAGATGCTGCTTCTACATTCTTCAGCAGCTTTCCTACTTGCACTCAGTGCAGTTCCTTGGAAAGTAATGCCAGAACTCCTTGTGACATAAAAGCTGTGTAGGAAAGACCATTCGTGTGCAATGGCTTTAGCAGCAATGTGTGCAAGGCCACACTGAGGTGCCAACATGACCTCAGTGGATTGACTTTTGTAAAATATTTTTAGCCATGTTTTAATCAAGAGATTCATGTAAAAGGATCCACAAGCTTCTGAGGTAATCTGGTCAGATATGGATACCACACAAGTCAGTTATTCCCTAACTCAGCTTTTAAGTGTCCTTAAGCTCCACTTTTATGTGTCACAGTCGGACTTACTTCTCTCTCAGCAGCTTAAATGAGTGTTCAGTGTAGTCACCACCCACTTGTTAGTGGTAGCTAGTGTTGCAATGAAAGTGAAGTTCCATTTTCTGGGCTTAATGTTCAACAGGAAAAGCATGTGAATTCATTATTGAAAATCCCACAATAGCAAACTTTTAATATTTTCTGAAGTACAATTGTTTTTTAACACTGTTGCTATTAATAAAATGCTAAATGTGTCCCTGTTTATTCCACAGTTGTTGCTATATATGACTATACAAAGGACAAAGACGACGAGCTGTCGTTTATGGAGGGTGCAATCATTTATGTGATCAAGAAGAATGATGATGGCTGGTATGAAGGAGTTTGCAATCGAGTAACTGGCTTGTTTCCTGGGAATTACGTTGAATCAATCATGCACTATGCCGATTAAAATCCTTTGCTTTTCAAAGTTTGGTCTTGTATTCAAGTCATACCATGATTATTTACAAGGGGTAACTAAAAGCTAATAGAATTGTCTTAATATACTTTCAAAAAAATTGTGCCCATTTCTTCAGGCCATACTGTTTTAATGGTATGATTGAATGTCCATCTCTGAGTCTCTGGGGACAATATGTCTTACCTGATGGCAATTTGTAAAACACGCAACTGTCTATAACTGGTTATACTTATTTACTTATGCATTGTTAATTTTATGACCAGCCTAAATATTATGGGGAAGTAGGGTATAATATTTAATGAACCATGATCAGATTGTGCCATTACATTTTTCAGTACAGCATGGTAACTAACACTACGTTAGACTAACATATTAAAACCTGGATGAGAAGTTTAATGTTAGTGCTGGTCATATTACTTTTTGTTTAGACTCTTTGCTCATTCTTGAACTATATTTGTTTAAAGCATGCATACAAACTTATGTATTGAAATATACTTTTTTAAAAATCCAAGATGCTTCCAATTGTTGTAATCTTTACCTGGAGTATTCTCACTAAAGTCTATTACAATGAGTTGTTTGGGTCTAAGGTGTCCATGTGATTCAAAAATTGGGTGGTCTTATGTATGTGTAATTTGTACCCAAGTTTTTTTAATGAGTAAATTTACATTATGACTTTTTCCATTCATAAATATATAAGTGAACCAAAGGTCTTGTCCATTACTTTGTTGGTTGGCTTGGCAAAGAAGTTTGGAATGCTAACGTAGCAAAATCATGGCTGTGTTATCCCAGGCAATGTGCTAAAAGGCAAATGTTTGTAACATGACTTTATCACTGACAGAGGGCAAATAAATTAGATCTGAAACCTGAATTACACACTTATACATACTCTTAAAAGTTCTTTTCTGCCAACGCTTAATTTTAGTGAGGGCTCTTGATTGAATCTAGTTACCTGGCTGCATTAAGTTGGACACCATCTGTAGCTGACCGTTCTGTGTGGGAACTCTATCTCTGTGGCTCTGGGATGAGCCCCATGGAGCAGAGGGAGCCAGGAGCAGGCTGTCCTCCAGACAGCAGCCAGGAGAACACAGTGACAGGAACTTGGCCACTGTTAAGGGATCACAGGCAGAGAGAGCCAGAGAGGGTGTGCTTCCCTGCTCTAGAGATTCTGTGGCTGAAATAACCTGAGAAGCAATGTGGTAGTACTGGGTAATTACTGTGAGAGGAATGTGTCTGGGACTTCAAAGGCAGCTTTTAGGATGCTACAGAATATATTCTATAAATGAGTGATGGAAAGTGATGGAGTTGCAGGTTTGACTGGCTGGTGAATCATTCATTTTTTAGTGTGAGTTAGAAATATTGAGCCTTTCGTTTTCTGAACAAAAGCATTCATTTGGTAGCAATGTCAAATTCTGCATCATGTTAACTGCTAGCAGGTAGCCACCAACAGCATGAATTGGAAGTCATTGATGTATATAACCAATTAAAATCCACATGTAGCCTTTTACAGGAAGCCAGTATCTCCATATACAAATCCAGGTGCTTCTGTTTAACAGCCAGGGAAGCAGCCAAACCATCTTTCTTCACAGGAGTTTACCAGCTCTTGTGCATGCATGCTCTGTTTATTGGTGTAAACAAGTGAAATTTGGAACAGCTTCAGTTTTCATACACTGATTTATATTTATTCTCATTGTGGCCTTTGTGCATCAACATGTAAACATCTTCCCCATCCCCCACAATCAATAACCCCCGCTAAAACAATTGTACAGCACAGTTTGATTTGCTCTGAATTACATGGCTTCCTGCAGTAAAACACTTTAAACTTTTGTTTAAAAAAACAAAGAAAGTCGAACTTCAAAAAAAAAAGTTGGATTTTTTTAAAAAAAATAATTTTTGGTAGCTTGTGTTGGAAGCAAATAACTTTTGAAATAAATTTAGGCACAGTCTGGTAAGTAGCTGCCAGAAGGAGTGGAAGGAGCTGTCTCACTTGTCTCTCATGAGCACCATTTCTGTCAGGTGCACCAGGGCCTCTCTCTCGGGGGACGGCCGCAGCTTGCGGATCTCGCGCGTGGCCGCGTGGCAGTAGCGCTGGGCGAGGTAGGTCGTTTGCTGCACGCCGTCACTCTGAGGGAAGAGACAGAGAGAAATGGGGAACTGATCAGCCTCCTCCTGCCTTCTGCCTCTTCAGTCACAGGGGGAGGTTTGAAGGTCAGTAAGTACCCTAACGTATTATATTCTGATGGGGAAAGAAAGAGGATTCATTCTGTAATCAGGGAAACCCACCTACCTGCCACAAACTGTCAAAGTGCTAAAACTCATCCGTGCTAAAACAGCAACTCATCCATTACAAAACAGCACTGGTGTTAATAACAAACCGGAAACGAATGGTTTATCCCTTCCCCTCCTGCCCTAAATAGAGATGTACAAAACCCCCATGCTATTCTGAAAAATAGGTATTAATTTTGCACAGACCATTGCTCAGTCTTTTTAGACCAGAGTCAATTAAAACTGGTATGGGGTGTGCATAACTGCAGTTACAAGACTGACTGGTAATTATGTGCCACTTGTACCAGCTGCTGAATACAGCTATGTCTCAGCTGAAGGAACTGAGTTCATGCACAAGCTTTTTACTGATTATGTGGATTTTATGCTATTGGAGGGAAAAAAAAAGAAAGTTCTTCAGTATCTATCATTTCTGCTAAAATACTGTGCCAGTAGAGAGCTGAGGAGTTCTGACTTGGCACTGTACATTGCATGCTGCTCAGCAGGTATTTGACAACACAGCCTTGCTATTTACTTGAGAGACAATGAATTTCAGACTGAACAGCAGGGAGAGCAGAAATATTTGGTATCAGTCTTACCTGCAACACATATTTCCGTGCACGTTCAACATCTCCTGGCTTACTGAATCTCCTCATTATCATTGCATTCATTTCTGGAAACTAAGCACAAAGGGAGAAGGGTTTGTTCCTGCTTTTGAGTTGTTTTCCATGTAGCTGCCTGCCATGCTAAGCTCAGAATGACACCAAAGTGCAGCCCTCTTCTCCTGTCACTGTTGTTGCTACAGGTATAGCTTTAGATTTGTACTTGCAGTCTGCACACTATAGCAGAGCCCAAGCATTTAAAACTTAAACCATCTGGCTCTGCTGGCTGTAGCCAGGTGGTAGCAGAAGTCAGCACCTGCCATTTTATCATGTTAAGCAAATACTCCAGCATGGTAATTTCTGATGTGGCTACTACCTAGTGTATAATCTGCATCAGATAGTCTCTCACAGATCATGGTTAGTGTTGGCACTCCTAGAAGAAGCACCTCTGCCCCCACATGTACAAAAGAACCTAGGATGTTTGTTGTTGCAATATTGCACAGTTCCATTTGTAAAACTCCCTCAGGGTAATACTGGCTGTTACCTTCTCTTACGTTTTCCATTGTGCTGGTATTTTATATACACAGATTTTTTTAAAAATAAGAGAAAAATGTCAACTCTAAGGTATTTTGTTTTCAGTCACGTAGCATTTGTAGTTAGCACTGCATGCTCAATTCCCTACAAATCAAGAAGGTAACTCAAAGTCAGTTGTTTTGAGAAAAATCACATCACTTAGCTAAATATGCAGCCTCTTTCTTCAGACAGCCTAAGAAACAGAAAAATCTATTGCTTAACAAAATAAGGCCACAACTCAAGGCAGCTACTCCACAGAAGAATTCTTTTTAAGGGAAAGAGCTGTTTGTTCATCTTGCCTGAAAGGATTAGAGCCAAAGATGATTTTATTGCCATACACTTGTAAACAATGATCTGCTTTCCTTGCACCCCTCTGGTCCTGCAACTGCAGCTTTACAGCCTTGTTCAGGTACAAACATGTAGCACCCCTCAGTGCTGTGACATTTTCCTATTACTCATACATAGTCTTGCAGATGCATTCAGAAGTTCAGTGGTGACTCATACTTTATCTGAAAGAAAGTTATGGCTTTTTCTAGATCCTAGCTTCCTTCCCAGGTAATGACAATTTAATTGCAGTGTTCATGCAATCAGTTTTCACATTATTCATATTTACAGTTATATAGGATGCATATGGGATCACTTTTTATATTTAAGCACTAAAGGACATGAAAATCCCCAAACTTGTAAGGCAGAGCTGTTATTAGCAACTCTGCACGTTTAGTGGGCAGCACATCAGCATTTAACAGGAATGCTTATAATAAAAATGAACCTTCATTCTTCAGCTGTACTCATTTAAGAGGAACTTTAGAATTAGTATACACTAGTATATTTCCTTAAAAAATATATGGGGTGTTTTGGTTTTTTTTTTTTTTACTGAGTGACCTAACTTTAAATACTGAATGAATAGGTTTTATATCAAGGTAAACATTTTTTTCTCCTTAATATTCTAATGCACAGCAGTGTGTTTCAGAGGGAGGGGAGAGGATAGGCAGAAAAGGCATCTGTCACTGAAGATCCAGAGCACATTAAAAACGTAATGAATGTTTCTCAGGAAGACAACTCGAGGAGTACCAGCTACATGAAAGGACAGCAGCAATACTAATCTGAAAAGACAGCCTATAATTAATAATTACACTTTGGACTGTCTCCTAGTCCTGGCTTGTGAGTTTTTTTCTCAGATACAAATATATGAAGTATCTTTTAGCATCACCAGTAAGTGTCTGTTGAATCTCCACATTTTTTTAGCACTCATGCCTTATTTATTAGTTAAGTCTGTATGTAGTGGTGTTCTTCCAGTTTCTTGAAAACAGCAGGACATTTTCAGCAAAGCAGCTTTCTGGCTAATGCAGAAAACTTTGTAAGATGGTCAAGTTATCTTTCAATGCAAAAATGTAGACTTCCCATCCATCAAAGACATGAATGAGGAAAAGCATTTAAAAGTGACCTACAAAGAACAAGGTTTTAAAATAGGACTGACAGATTTTCTTTTCTTGTATTTCTATATTATGAACTTGTAAAGCCAATTAAAAGATAGATGAAGTTCAAAGTCAGAGACAGACAACCCAAACAAATTAATGAAGAATAGTTTTAATTTAAAAACTGAATATTAACACCCACAAGACAATCAATGTCACCCATTCTCTGCCAAAATTGGGTATTTGGCAACATGCCTTGTTTCCTTCTGCACACAGCTTTAGCACACACAAAAACAGTTTTACAACTCCATCCTCCCTCTCTACCTGAGTGTCTCACTGTTCTTTGGACAGCTCCAATTGCTGATGACACAATTCTGAAATAACGATTCAAGAACATGATTGTGAATCCCCCAGATGGGTATGGAGAGACACTGAGGACATGGAGAAGGTTGTTCTCAATGTGCATTCATCTACTTTGTCAGTTGGCTGATTCTCTGTGCTCCCCTGTCTTTTCTGAGATACAAATCCTTGTAAATAGCCAAAGGATAAGGAAGCAAACAGATGTGAATGCTCCACTTCTCCCCACAACAGGCTTTTTAAGGGGGAAGTAAATGTCAAAGTTGTTGTTGTTGTTTTGTTTTTTTTTTTTTTAATGATTTAGAACTTTTCCCATGTCAAGCTCTAAGCAATTCCACTGAGAGATCATAGACAAGAGCTCTGCTGGAACTAATTGTGCCAGTTTTTTATATCACACTGTAAAGCCTGGTAGGAAAGACTGCCTTTTAAGCCCCAGATCTGCTTGCCTCTGGTGAACAAGACACTGGAGCAAGGAATTAAACCAGTTTCTTTCCTGTTTATGGATTAGCACCAATTTTAGTATTTTTTTTCATGCTGCTCACACTTCTGTTTTCATTCTGCTCCTCCAAATAATTTTTAAGGCACTTAAAAAATCTTGACCGATTTTAATCTTGTTTTAGTTATGACACTCCCTTTTTTCTCATCCAACCTTCAGACAGGAAAGCTACTCATGTTTGTAACTGGATAATGCTTGAGGACAAAGAGATTAAGAGATCAAATCCAATAAATAAAGGTACCCACCTAAAGCCAAGGCAGGGATTTCAATTCTTGGCCCCAGATGGATACAAAGCCCAGAACAAGGCAAAAAAGCCTACATACACAGTCAAGCCTGGGAAGATGTCTCAGGAGAAAACACAGGCAAGAAGCTACTGAGGAACAACCTATGCAAAATGTGCTAAAACTCTCTGAATGCCTACAAGAGCCTAACATTAAATAGAGTTGTGCAGGAAGGTGTTTCTCACAACCTGTGTGCACAGAGTCCATCTGAGATTGAACACACTGATTTGTCACACATGCCCAGGCCACTCTCATCACTGACAATGGAGATTTGATGTGTTTCAGCTGGTCTGTGAGGAGCAGTTTACACTTTTTATTTTGAGGAAACAGCTTCCTGCTGACTTACCTGTCGACAGGCAAATAAGACAGGGCCTGTGGCTAATCCAAGCTTGAGATCTGCTGCTGTTGGTTTCCCCAGATGGTCAGCACATGATGTAAAATCCAGCACATCATCTATCAGCTGGAAAAAATAAACATACCGATTATTTAAAATTTCTTTTTTAAAAATTAGAGCTAAATACAGAATAACCTTGTTAAATGCAAGACTTGTAGGAAGGATTGAGACAACCCACTTTGATTTCTAATGCACTTTGGAAAAATTTAGATTTTAGATTCCATTTAGTTCAACAGAAACACTACCTGAAAAGCTATGCCAACATTTTTTCCATACTGGTATGCAATCTCATGAACTTTGGGATCAGGGCAGCCTAGAATCGAAACCTGAAAAGACAAAAACCCCAAGTAAATAGAAAACTTTAGTTAGCACCCACTTTTAGCCCCTGAACATAGGTGTGACACAGCCAGCACAGGCAGGAGGGATCTGGGAAAGGCAAAAAAAACGCTGACTCAGGCACATTCTGGCTTATCTCTGTTCATGGAGACACAAAACTAGCCAAGCTTACTAGAAAACAAGGCTGAACAGTATTGCAGCATTAAAACTATATTCAAGTCTGCAAAGAGATTAGCTTAATTAAATATTTATCAGGCTTAGAAATTACAATGCATGGATAAAGAGAGAAGAAATGTGGATGCACTTCACATGCAGGGTGTAGGAGTCATATACAGTCCAGTGATGGGGAAATTAAGCTAATTACGTATATAAATCAGCCAGGGGATAACTGGAGGTCAGACAACAGATAAATGGACATTACACGTCTCATAAAAGATCACAAAGCTGGATGTGTTGAACGCAGTACAGAAGGGGCAGTTGACATAAGGATGATTATTTTTAAGGTGATGTTAACTGTATCTGACTTGCTCAGGAAGATGAGTTGATTAGCTTGCAGGCAGAGGTACTGAGGGATAATTAGTGGCAAAGGAAAGACAGCAAATGAAGAAAGCACTCCAAGCTGACGAAGGTATCACTAAACTGAGACAAACAAAACATTTTACTTGAACATACAATCAACTACTTGAGAGACAAAAATTTTGCTGAATAAACTCCACAGAACTAAAATACAGGACCACTAACTAAGGTTTGAGAATTAATATCTTGCTTCAAAGTAAGGGCATTTAGGCTTTTTGCATTTATGTACTGATTATACATTTTGCAAAATGAGGTTGGTTAAATACTGTGATTTATTTCAACCTTCAATAAACCAGTTAGGAACAGAGGACAAAAATCCATCCTGGTTTATTGCAGGCATTCCAAATCTGCTGTGACTAATGCAAGGAGTGAGGATACATTTTACTTAAGACTAAAAATATATGCTAGGAAAACCACACAATATAAAAATATGTATGTGTGTGTATATATATATTTATATATATATATTCCTCTTTAAGATGGTGTAAGGTAGGATCATAAAGAAAACCCCTCCAACCCCAAAACCAACCCCAAAGTAAAAGCGAGTCCAGCAGTAGCTTTGAAGGTGAAGATTGAAATAAGAAACAACATTATATCCTAATAAATGTGGTGCAACTTGCACAAAATGAGAGATTGTTTCATGCATCAGTGCACTTCATATCTGAGTATCAGAACACTTCCCAGTCATAACCTGCATCTGTGGATAACAGCTAAACCCCAGAGGAATCTGGATGACTGAGGAATTAACAGCATCATACATTCCCCACTTTTATTTAAAAGAGGAGGACAGTATAGCAGGATAATAATGCTACTTATCTCTAATAATCATACAAAATCCTGAAGGCTATTAAACAGAGTGAACTGCAAATATGAGATATTTAAATAGATGTTGCTAGAGACTATCAAAGTAGAACATTTTGCCCTTCTATCCTCCTTTTGATGTTTGTCTCTTAAATAGCAGAATTTGCCTGAAGACCTAACATCTACTGCTGTACCATGCAAACTTTTGTTTGCTTCTGTAATATAAATCACATAATATCAGCATGGCAGGGGGACTGCATCTACCCTGTTCCTACCTCCACATTTCATTCCATGAGGAGGATTAAAATACAGAATTCAGTGACAAAATCCTGGTTAATGGCAAAGGGTCAGAGTGGGCAGTAGCTGGCAGAGGGTAAGAGGAAGTGCTATGTAAAGAAAAGAGCTTCCTCATTTCACCTAAAGGTCATGTCTTGGTCATAGAAAAAAAAAAAGACAAAAAATTTTTAAAATTCAGGAGATTTGTTTAGCTAGTCATCCTCAAGTGATCAACCCTCTGACCATGACCACATCATAAACCTGCAATGACTGGGTTGTGACTATCAGGGAGTTCCTTAAGGATACAATTTCTCAAACTGCTCTTGGAGATTGTTGCCCCCAGCTGGACATTGGCCGGGCTGCAGCCTGTCACTCCCACATGGAGTTTAACTGGAGCTATACTGGGATAATATTCTGGGATAATACTGGCATTTGCAAGTACAAATCAGGATAACCAAGTCAATACAGTGATGTGTGTTTAAATGATAAAACTCTCCCTTTGAAAACGGCCTAGAGCTCCCCAGATAGCTCCCATGACTGGTTCATGACAAATTTAGTCTTCCAAGAATTCGTGCCTGTCCTCCATCAAATCGTGACGAAAAATCCTTCCTAATACCAAGTGGAATAAATTCTTTAGAAAAGTTCTTTGAATTCAGCAAAGCAGGACTATCTCCTTGGTGTTATTTCAAACACACTTTTTGCAAAAAAAAAAAAAAAGTTGTTATGTTATACAAGAGACTATAGAACAATTTTGCCTTTTTACTGAATTTCACATCCATAAAATACATCATCAGCTCTGGGTAGATACATCCTGCTCTGATATTTAATATGTGACAATATTAACAGCTGGAGTTGAAAGCATTTGCACATCTCTACCAGTGCTCTGCAGGTCAGAGAGGAAAACCTGCTGCTGGCCAGAATATGCTTGGATAAACACTACAAGAGATGTTTGTTCTTGTACTCCTAGATTTGTGGACTCCATGGAAAGGAAAAGGCTAAAATCTTCCCCTTTTCCAGCCATTCTCCTCCATGCCCATCTCCAAAACCAGTCAGGTTCCTGCCTTCTCATTCCTGGCTCATCCACCACTTCCTAGACAGGAGCAGTGTTCCTCTTTCCAGGAGAATCATGGAATAGTTTAGGTTGGAAGGAAAATCAGAAAGTCATCTGCTCAGAGTTTACTCCACAATTAGATCAGGTTTTTCAAGAGTTGTGTCCAGTTGGTTTCTGAGCATTTCCAAGGATGAAAAATTGCACTTCTCAGCTACATGTTACAATGTTTGACCAACTTCAATGGAGATTTTTTTTCCTCAAACCTAACTGAATTTTTCCACAGCACAACTGGTCCTTTCACTGCACATCTCTCCATCCTCTTTATGCCCTCCAATTACAAGCTGGAGATGGCAGGAGGATTCCCCCTTTGTCTTCCCTACTCCAGACTCAAACCAGCTCTTGGCACATCATTAGCTCCATCCTCTGCCCTCACGGTGGCCCTTCACAGAAGTCCCTGCAGTGCCCATGTGTGTCCTGCCTGAGGGAGCCCAGCCCTGTGGTCTCACTGCCCTGCATGTGCTGCTGGGAGCGACATCCCCTCCCCATGTTCATCCTCCACTGCTGCGGGAATGCCACCGACTTCTCCGGGCCCCTCAAACCCTCCTGGGAACTGTTCTTGAGGAGGGGGTGATGGAGCCTGCCCTGGCAGAGGGAGATATCTACACAAGGCAACAACTACCCTGTCCTGAGTCTGCATTTTTATGAATTTGACCTTTTCTCAAATAATTAATATTTTAACAGATTAACCAAGTACTTGTTATTCAGAGTTGTACTTAAGATTATCTGGCTGAATATATGAGATACAGTTATTCAAATCTTTTTCACAGCAAAAGAAATTCCCCCAAAGGACTTTATTGTATTTTAAATATTAAGTAAGGAGATTTACTAGCTGACCATAGTATCTGAGACTGCTATGCTATTACCCTGTATGTGCCATTGGACGTTACTGCAGCCTGCAGGTTGAGCTGGGCTGGGGGGGATTAAATTCTGCTGGTGGGAGTCAGAGGTCTCATTTTCCTAGGCACCAGTTCCACATGCTGGTAGGGTTTTCTGATGGAGCCCTGTGCACGCACCAAACTAGGAACTGGTTAGAGCAGGAGCTCACAGACTACTGCAGCTTCCACAGCCCTGCCTCACACAAGGAGTCACAATCTTGTTCCTAATACAGAAATCAAGAATCTCTGGTGCACCTTCACACTTACCTCAAAGCAAGCACGATTTAATCCCTCATCTGAAAGTATGCCATGCAAAATATAAACAGCTTTATGAGGCTTAGGAATTTGCATTATGGCAGGGTTTAAAAAAGACAGAAAACCTGCTCAAGTTATTTTGCTATCTCCAGCTGGCCTGATGACTAAACAGAAATTCCACTTCAGCTTTATTGTTTCTGAATTCTTGAACTAAAGTCACCTCATGTTTCTCTGAAAAATGCCTTGCAGTAACTAAGGCCTCAATGACTCTGGGCTATCTGCCACTGTTTCCTTTTACAATACACTTTGACTGAAACTTTGGTAACATTCCCCCATGCAGAACTATTGTAGAAATAAACCCGAAACTGGGATGGCTCTTAACATATTGAACAGACTGTTCTGTCCCTAAGTCCTAACAAAGAATTTTGATTTAAATGCAGTAATGCTTTGGTGGTACAGAATGTATCAATTACAGTGTATGTCTTGTTTAGACCTTTTTCCAGGAATACTCTACTCTTCCATTTCTAAAGCATGGCACCATGGAATTCTAAGGTGCCACCTGAACTTGTTTGACATCTTCTTTCCAGTTAATACTTGTATTTTATTCAACTACAGCAACAAATCACGTTTTTCCTATCATTAACAGGAACAAAACTGCTTTTAAAACCCATAATCTCTCCCCTTATGTTTGTCCCTGAAAACAAGATATGAATACTCGTGATTCTCTAACTGAATTTTCTTTCAAGATAGAGCTGATGATCCTGCTTATCATTTTTGCTGCAGAAAACAGAACTCCCTTCTGATTCCATTTCCTCAGTAGCCAAAACCATCTAAACAAAAATATCTCAACGCCCACATGCAACAAAAACAACCCCAAATCTCAAACAAAAAAAATACTCCTTTTACTGCTATCAGTAGAGTTCTCCTAATCCATGCAGAAAGAAATTGAGGGAAACATACATATTCAACTCATTGGTACTATGTGCAGCAAGTAAGGATTTGCCATGAAGAGAGACCTTCTCTCTCAGTTTCCCTTTCTAACACACATTTTACAGCATATAAAATTCCAGCAATTCGGCAGTGGAACAACTCAGACCAGCCACTAGAAGAAAAGCAGCCAAACACCCCCCTGACCCACATCACAGCCTTGATCTTGAGGGAAGTGCTTAAATCCTTAACTCTCACAAGTCATGAAAAGGAAAAAGCTTAAATTGGTTCATTTGTAGGGAGAATCCACCCAGTGGGAATGTGATTTCTTCCATCTGCAAAGATTCTTTTAGGCAGACTGTCAAAATGAATATTGAAACTTGTGTATGGTTTATCTGGGGTAACAGAATAATGTGATGCTCTTCACTAGTCCAGGTGTCTACTGATATAAAACAAGACTTGCAAAAGGAAATTGTCAGGGTCATATTGCCATTAATATGAGCAAACCAGAAGACTAGTTTTTTTCCTCCAACTTGAATAAAAGGTATTTTTCCTCCCCCAAAATCCATGTGTCTCATTCTATGTAATCATTTTGATATAAGCAATTTTCAACTGCTGTCTGTTCCACAAATGTACCAGTTCTCTGAGAACAAAGGAAGATGATTAACACTAGCACAGATTTTTAGTCAAATTCTCTTAGAACTCCTGCTTGCTATAGAATCCATCAGCTATACTGCCTTTCACTAAAAAGAATAAACAAAACTCTCATTTGGGCGAGATTATTACCCACCTCTATTTTCTGCACTAAAACTGAACATCTATTTTTGTGTAAGAACATAATCTTGAATTGGATCTTTTTGTAATCAAGTAAGAGAACCAAGTAACAGGGTTGGATAAAGCAATTGATAATTAAAACCCCCAGACAAATCAAGAACTACACGCTTCTGTTTTTTTTACAATGTGATGTGGAGATATCAGGAAAATGTTTTCACAGAGAGGGTGGCTGGGCACTGGAAAAGGCTCTCTAGTAAAGTGGTCACAGCACTAAACCTGACAGAGTTCAAGAAATGTTTGGACAATGCTCTCAGGCATATGGTGACTCTTGGGGTGTCCCATGCAGGGACAGCAGTTGGACTTGATGATCTTGATGGCCCTTTCCAAAGCAGCTTCCTCCCTGATTCTATGAATGAATTTTTTCTTCCCACTGTTACCATTTAAGGTCTCACTCAGCACCAATGAGTAGGGCCAGATGTCAAAGAAGATTTAAAATCAAATTACAGGCTGAAAAATGATTAAATGAGTTTAAAACCAGTGTCTCAAAGCTGCAGAATTTCATAAATTGAACATGGCCACCATTATGATTATCTGAACTGTATTTTGATTCAACTGAGAATAACAATAAATCTGTGTATAAGTAAAATATGCAAAGAAAAAGTGAAAACCAGTATTGGAGGCTACACAGCTGAACTGTGATAAAATTCACAATCTCAAACCCATTCACATTCTGGCAGAACACCATTACAAGGGTTTGCTTTGGAAGGTCTCCAGAGCAAACAGCAACACTAGGGGTTTAGATGTGAAGCTCACAGTATGGTATGTTAACTTCAGAAGAGACAGACGTACATACTGCTTTACAACTGTTTGCTATCAGACTCGCTGTCTTCTTAAAAGTCTTCTCGAGGTAGTGAGCAAATCTCTCATTCTCGTTTTCCTTGGAACCCAGCTGGAGGAATTCACCTAAAAAGTTGCACAGATGGGAGGTTTTATTTGTGGGTTTACTGCTTAGGCAAGCAAATGGGAAGATAAAATAGGAAAAAACCTTACCACGCACCAGATCTTCAATCACCTGAGTTAGAACAGAGATGATAGTGGTATTTCCAATTCGGGCTAATGCTACAGAAGCAGCTGAGAGGATGAAGTCACCAGCTAGAACAGCCTAAGAACAACAACAACAACAAGATGATTCCTTAAGTCTCTTCCTGTGTTACTACAGACAGTACAATTTCCTTTATCAGATCTACTCACATTATGTAACTTTCCTACATAAAGCACAAATATCTCATTTTAAGAGAGAAAAACACATAACCAAATATTGAAATCTGTTAATTTTTGAATCCCTATCTTACAGTACTGTTTATATTTTTCTGTATAAGCACTGTCCTCCCTGTATGCAGTACGTGTTTGCTTATGAAGTTTTTTTGAACATTAGTTCTCTATTTGACCATTCCCTTGTGGCTGTTACGCCATGTGAACTCTGAATTGCCCCAAGTTCCTTCCTTACATTTTCTGGTGAACACCTTTCTTGTAATGTTCTGTGAAGAAAACACCAATTTCAAAAAAAAATTTCCTGCTGACTGAAAACATTTTTGTGTTCACCACTGAATCAGCATTCAGAGTGAGGTGCAAGTTTAAAGTATTTCAACAGCTCTGCAGAGAATGGCACAGGGAATGTAAAATCAGTAATAATCACAGAGTGGGTCAGGTTGGAAGGGGCCACAGTCATCTGGTCCAACCTCCCTGCTCAAGCAGGGTCATCCCAGAGCACACAAGCACAGGATTGGATCCAGATGATTCTTAAATCTCTCCAGTGAGGGAGACTCCAAAGCCTCTCTGGGCAATCTGTTCATATTCAGGTGGAACTTCCTGTGCATCAGTTTTTGTCCACTGCCTCTTGTCCTATTACTTGAGAAGAGCCGGGATCCATCTTCTTGACATTGCTTTCAGATACTTATGATGAGGGCCCCTTTCAGTTGTCTCTTGTGGAGGCTGAACAACCCCAACACTTACACACATCAATCATTCATTATCTAATGCTTCCAACAGTTCAGAAAAGGAAAACACATTTGTCTCACCCACAAACTGTGCACACCTCTTCGTATGTTTTCTGACATATTCCAACACCTAGGGATAGTAACGTTACAAACCTCTAGGTATTTGTGCTCTGCTGAGATTCAAAGGCAAGTCTTGCATTTATTAGCAAACTCACTTTCCTCTCTCCCCAGATTTGATTAAGTGTCCTTTTTCCTCTGCGAGAATTTGCATCATCAATGACATCATCATGAACTAAACTGGCTGTATGGATCATCTCAGCAATTATGGCCACAGAGCGCTGGCTTGCTTGCACCTCCCTAAAACAAAAAAACAAGAACTGTCAAATAATTCTATCAATTCTATATGCTGCAATACACTAAAAAGTCTCTATTAAAAACCAAACAAACAATGCTTCTCTGAAAACAGCTGTCACAGTTTTTTCCTGGTCTGACCCCCTTCTTTCAAACCTGGAATTAGGAAGACAAGAGAAAGTAAGATCACATTAGTCCAGTAAGTGCAGAGGGATGAGTCCATCCTCACTAGGCCTATTTCTACACTGCTGCATTAACAGTACTGCAAAACTCCTGCGTTACAGACTTTAATCCCTCGAAATCCAGACTGCAATAAATAGCACAGCATCAAGGATGCTTGGCTCCAAGACTGAAGTCTGGAAAACAGCAGAGAAAAGAATGCCAGGTAGCTTTGTAGATGAGTTTTAAGTTTTCCTTATCTCTGCTGCTCTACCTATAAACGTGGCATCACAAACTCTCTAAAGCTGGATAACTCTACTAACCAGTGAGCTGGAGAGATCACAAGGAAAGAAACCTGCATTCTACATTTGAAAGACATAACTCATAGATCTTATCCTTTATGTTTTCTGATTACCTTAAAACCCCAGAGGCTCTTCAGAAGCCTGAGGAATTAACTAGAATTCTACTGCAACCACTTTAGGACTGTAAACACTTACTACTTAACACTTACTGGACCTCAGCCTTTGGGAAGATCTAACATACATGATTCAACTCTCAGTAGCTCACACTACTTAAAAAAAAAAAAAAAAAAGTAGGTGAAAAGAAGGTAATGGAAGAAGACAGAAGCAATTATCTAGAGAACAAGACTGGCAAAAAGCACATAAAAGAGCCAACCTAGCTCACACAAAGGAACATCTCCCTTAGTATCCAGCTGCCACCGTCATCTTCTAGTATTTTTCTATCTGTTTTCATCACGGGTTACATGCAGGATCCCAGAAATAGCTATCCCAGTCAGCCTTGCCTCACAGGTGTAACAAGTCCACATGGACTTTAAAATACCCCCCACACAAAACAGTAACACAAAAAAACCCCCAAAACCCACCATGAAAGAAGGAAACTATTGATATATAAATACCATACTTCTGGTATACAAACAGAGAAAATCATACTGTTTTCCAGGAGAACAGAAAAAGAACTGAAACAGAAGATAATTTCATCTCAGCTAAGGGAATTTAAAACTTTCCTGCACTGCCTATATCCATTAAAATGTAGTGATTAATCACCAAATGAAAGAACATATTGCAGTCTGCTGACGTAACACTGTGTTCTGACACCTACCTCTATACAGAACTCTGCACTGCTGTCAGTGGGAGTTCTACATCCTGAACAATAGCAGGATGAATGGGTAGCTCATAGGCTGTGAAAATATGGCTTTTACACAACAGAAAATAAGAGCTGGAAACCTTCATGGTTGTTTGGAGGCAAGTCTTAATGTGAACTAGTGATTTAATCAAATGCTAGTTCAGTGTAAATTGTTTTCCCAAAATAAACTACTCTTACTAAGTAGGAGAAAACTTACCTTCAAAAAACTGAAAGGTCTCCAGCCTCTTTCATGCACTGTTCTCCTTTTGGGGATTCCCTTTTTCATTAATTAAGTCAGCAGACTGGATTTCCTGCTGGGAAGCAGCAGTAAATGGCAACACTCACTAACACACTGAAATATTTCAGTAGTATGAAGACAGCACAAAACTAGTTATTTCAAAAGCAGGTTCTGAAAAGTTCTGCATTATACTCTATTTTATCTCTGACAATGACTAAAAATGGCATAGGAATGTTCATAGTTTCCAGAAAGTTGTATCAAATATGACTATTTAATCTGAAGGGGTTTTAAAACAACTATTTCCACAAAGTGTCAAGTAAGGTTCTTCCCACTGCTGGCAAAAAAAGATCTGTAATAGTTTCCTACATGCACCTTGTGAGACTAATTCTAGATCAGAGTATGTCTATTTTAGGGGAAAACACACAAATCCCAGGATGCTTCTCATTCCCTGCCATTTTTAATTCAGCTTCTCCCGCAAAACAAAAGCAAAAAGTGGCAGTAACTCAACTCAATAGGTAACAGTAAATCCAGTAGGTGGAAAGATGCCATTTTTAGGTCATTCTCAAAGTAAAGATGCCCCAAGATGATGTATATTTACACAGATATTTTATACAACTAATCCTGTTATGTTTTCCAGGAGGACCCCCTGCTTGATTCAGTGGTAAGGTTTTAGAGATCTACTGTACCCTGAGATGTTTTGCATTACAGAACTTGTTTCATGAACACTGAACAAGCCAAGGCTGACCATACAGGTTAAGAAACCCTAAATATCTCCCTCCAAATATCCTTGTCCAAAACCAAAACAAACAAAAACCAACCAAAACCACCCGACAGTGGTGAGGGGCCAACTCAAAACCACACAAACCAGTATTTACATTCTCCAACAAAGAGCTTGGAGGCAATGTGTTTGCCAGCAAGTAAATATTGCCAGTTTAAGAAGAGGAAATGAGCATAGGAACTTGCAAAATTTTTGTGCTATGGCCACAGTCCTCTAAGCATCCTTCTCCTGCTAAGGCCCTGTGGTTGAAAGAAGCAACCATCCCAGAAACAGTCTGTGACACAGAAGGGCACTGCAAACTAGGGGAAGCACAGAGAATGCATGTGTTAACACCAGAGAAAACTGCAGAACAGGTGACACCACGGGCTTCTGACAATGATGGTTTGGAGGAGTGAAACAAAAGGGAACTAAGGTTGCTGGCAGGTCCTGTCTTTAGGAAATATTCCATCAAGTTTAGCCACATCATTTTATTTGCTTCTCACACTATTCTGATAAATTTATTTCCCCACCCCCCCACAAAGTTTGTGCTCACTGTTTTCCCTACTGTCCTTGTACTTCTTTGGCTCTCTCTTATTTGCCTCTCTCTTTTTGGTTGTAGGAAAAGAAATAAAAGCTCTCATTTGTGAACACTTTTGGAGAATACAGAAATACTAGGTCCTGTCAGGCTAAGTGATAATTCTGTGAAATTCTTCACACAGGTATGTGAAGAAATGCCATTGGATGTGTGAAATCCACTGTGTTAAGTGTTTGCATGACCCCAGCTTAAACTATTTACAACAATTCTTACTCTCACACTAAGCAAAGTTGTTATCAATAAACAAAAAGCCACTGCCCAAGGGACTTAAAGACTCAAGGTAGGACTTCTGACACTTAAAACTTCAAAAGAAAAGAAACAACACACTTGAGTCGCTTACCTTTTTGGTAATAGTTCAGATAATTCTTTATACAACTGTCATTTTCCTTATTATGACCACAATAAAGTGATCTCACTCTAGAAAAACAGTTAACCTGCTGAGGGTATAGTAAATACCTTACCTCATTCAAATCTAAACATAAATGATCAATGTCACCTAACCTGCAAGCAGAACTACCTGGGCATTCCATTCTCCTGAGAAATCTCAGCTTTTCTGGAGAGACTCTGTGAAGAGAAAGAGGTCTCTTGGAACTGCCTTGTAAGATCAGGACCTGTAGCTTTCCTAACTGAATCCTGTTATTTTACAGCCAAATAAGGAAATGTATTACCTTTTATACAAAAAATGCACAAAAGAAAAGGAAATTAAAAAGCAGGCAAAAGCATGTTGGATCCAGCAAGTTATATTACAGTTGAGAATGGTAGCAAGATGAAGCAGAAACTGAACATCAGCAATACAAACCCCAGAGGCAAAATAAAAAAAACAATGCTAGGGATGAACAGCACCCTACAAACCTACAGATACTGTGGTCAGTCTCTTCAATTACATGTGTGGGAACCAAAGCCTCAACAAAGAAAAACAAGCCTGGGAGAAGAACCAGTATTAAGTGAGGAAAAATGACAAAATGCTTCAAGGGAAATGACAAATTGAAAGTGGAAAAACATATTAAAAAAAACACTGGGAGAAGCAAAATATAAGGCAAGTATTTTTCCCCTCAGGTTTGTAGAAGAGCAGCAGAGTTAAAAATATGCAGTATTACTTCTCTACATACACAATTTTCCTCACAACATAAAAAAAGTTGGAAGAACAATCTGTCACCTGGAGACAATGTTGCTTTAAGGAAGAAAAATAATGAATCAATCACAGTATCAATGTCAACTGAAGTATATGTATAGACAGAGCAGGTGTACGACAGCCTGCTTCAAGCAGCTTAAAAGCAAAAGAGAGGAAAATGCCCACAAAACTTTATCAGCTCACAGGAACTGGGTATCCTCAGTACAAATGTAAATTCCTTTCACATGGCCTTGCCAATCCTCAAAAGCATTGATCACCATGCAGGAACCAACAAGCAGTACAGTGAAGACTTGTATCAACATATGGGATATTTAATTACCATCACAGGCTTGGAGAAATTGGCACAGGGCATAGAAGAGGAAAGCAAATACCCTGAGATCTCATTCCATTCCTTTGCTGAAACATTTATGTTCTTGCCACTCAGAATTTCATTCTAAAAGCAACATGTCAAAGATGGTGACTCAGCCTGGTTTGTACTAGGAACACTCAGATTATTGAGGAGGCTTTAAAACACCGAACATATTTTGGAGGTGCTGATTAGAACCACAACAGATGTACAAAAGCTGCCAAATGACACAGGCATCCAGAAATCAGAGAACTTTTGCTGAGAGTTGGCTACTGCAAAGCAAACGCTTGCCCCAGACATATGTGGCACTTTCTTACTGGCATAGGGCAGGTCTCAAAACTGGTCCTGACAGTTTTGAGACAGCATAACATGTGGACAAGAATATGTCCATGAGCATATACATATGTCAAAAGACAGAAAATATGCTTCGAGCATACAGGCAAATTCAGTCTTTCTACTGCTACCTCTCTTTGATTCACTGTTCATCTCCCACACTGTATGACATCAGTTCCAGCCTTCTCAGTACTGCACACATGATTTTGTTCATAAGCTTCTCATGCTACACACTAGAATGAGATAAAACTATTTTTACCATTATTTTGACTCCAAAGATGCTCCAGAAACTCACTGTCCCTGTTGTTAAAAGTCTCCTCCTAAATTTCCATTCTCTCAGCAACATAATACTTTGTCTTAAGTAGCTCTTTCATGCTGCTCCTGATATATTTGTAGACCACAGTTCTTCAATCTTTGTGATTATCTTTGCAATCCATCCCTGAAGCTAGCCAAACCGATTTATTTTGAACACTGGAATGAGACACGCTGATGATTTCAGGAAGTGTGATATACACTCCTATAGCTGACCTGGATGGCCGATGCATGCTAGGATATCTTTGAGGTTTTTCATAATGAAAGTGGTTGCAAACCACACTGGGGTTATGCCCTAACAGGATACCCAAGACCCTACAAGCTGAAGCAGAAATTTTTGGTTTACTGTGCTTTCTTACATTTCACCATAGATGGCTGACCATGGAGAATGATTCTGCCATCAAAAGGTGCTATCCTCACACTCCTGTTTTTCATATCAAGATCACTTATGAAAATATTAAACCAGTCAGTGGCAAGGCATCCCTGAGGATTTAGACAACCAGTATTGTTCCTTTTGCTATCTCAAAGTCAATGACAAGAAGCAGTCCTGAACTGACAACAGAATCTGGCTGAAACGAAGTTCATTAATCCTGGACGATTCTTCCTAAAACAAGGGGAACTGGCACACACAGGACAGGATACTGCCAGCTCGGTTTTGCTTTCTCCTTCAAAATTATTTTCACATAGAAAGGGGTACAGGGAGAGGTGCTATCCATGCAACAAAATATATGCCATGCTCTGAGGTAGTAATCGTGTCTAACATGGCATTAAACTACTCCTGCAGAAAGAAAATGGTGCAAGAGCTCAGAGAAATCCATTAAGACTGACAAATTAGTCTAGAAACACTTCTGGAAACGGACCAAAGATTATCTATTTGAAATTCTATATAAGGCAAGACTGGAAGCATAGCTGGAAGGCAGAGAACACTCCAGCCAACATCTCTCCTCAAAATGCAAACATAGCAGTTGACAGGAACATGTGGAGTGAAGCATTTGCAATGAGCCAGACTGAGGAGTGATAGAGAGTACAGGCCAAGCATGATCTACTCAGTTAAAACTGCTTTCAAAAGACAAGTAACTTGGAGACCATAAGGATTACACGAGACTAATTAACTTAGAATCTTACATAAGGTATAGAAACTTGCTACTAGAGGGTGGGAAAAAAACTCTGACTATTTTCAAAATCTCACAGCTTTGAATATAGTCATACCACCTGTTTAACAGCTTTTCTGCATAATTACTAAAAAAAATCTGTGCAGGTCTCTTCTCACAGCAAAGTTTTTGCCTGTGACCAGGTTTAATAGGAACAGAAGTGGTTACAAATGAAAAATACTTAATGAAGTTTAAATACTTTCAAAGAGTATTAAAGGTTCTAATACAGCATTTATGCAAGAAGGTAGACTTGACTAAAAGCCTTACAAATATTGTAATTTGGGAACATTATTTATCCACCCCAGTTACAGTATAATCCACAATTTAACACATGGAAATATGTAATAAACCCAGCAGTTCCTTTCGCACTGACAACTACAAAAATACAGCTTCAAGATGGAACTTACTTACAGATTTTACTGAGGAGCATTTTATTTTCATAAAGTATTTTTCAGAAACACAAGAATGATAACTTTCAACTCACTTGGAATTATTATGGTGAATGTTGCAAGCCCGAGCCATTAGCACCACAATCATTGGTCGAAAGGCCTTTCCCTTCCCATCAAAGTAATAATCACACATTTCCTTAAGTTCTGCTGCAGAGACCAGCAATTCCTATAAAAAGGACAAGAGCATTTCAGCATAGAAGTCACAAAGTCAGTCTGTTTAGTGTAAGTAAAACAGTATGCATGTATAATGTTACCGCCTGCATTCATTTCACCCAGTGTACACTCAAGTTGTTTTTAAAATTATTTGAGTAATTTGAAATGTAAATGATGCATTCCTGCAAATCAGGAGAAAAAATTGTATTCTGGTTCTATAAAATACAAGAAATGCTACATTTGTCTTCAGTTTAAGTTTCAGACAGCTGTCCATAAACATAAGTAACATTCTTTCAATAAATATCCTCCAAACTGATGGCTGCTATTAAAAGCAATCATCATGACATCCCAGCATAGTCACCAAAATCCCTTACCTTTTTAATATCTTCATAGAGATTCTTCAAGTCTTTTTTACCAAGTTGAAAAGGGTCTTGGTATTTTTCATCACTAACTGTCTTACTGCAGCTGCACCAGTGGGATGTACTTGTATGATGAAACCTGGTGACAGCGTTTGTCAAGAGAGTAGTCTTGTTAGAAGTCAAGTTCCCCTGATTCCCCAAACAGAAACATCTGAAAGGATTTCTTTCTCCCCCTCTCCCCTCACACCACATTTAACCAAATGGCTAAAATATATGAAGGCATCAAAACACTCTTTTCAGACAGACAGTAAGGTGCAAGGACAGCAGAGCTCTGCATTGATGATCATAAACCCTTGGAACCTGGCAAAGCACATTTGGCAAACACACACACTCTGCCCTTAACAGAACCCAGAAGTCTTCTGAGACACAGAGCACTATGTTGCTCTTGCTGTATTCCTTTTGAATACACTATAGATAGTGTAGCCTACATTTGGAGATAGAGCCTTCACTTCTGGCAGCCCAACTATTTTGTTACTTTCTTCCCTCTCTTGTAAACTCCTGAATAAATATTCCTGACTTAGATTTGATATTTTTTCCTTTGTTCCCCCAGCTACATAATAAATTAAATCAATAGTTCCAGGTAGCATGATGATGCTAGGGAAGTTCATCAGAAAAGGGTGAAAGCTCCTCCTGGATGCATTTAGATGAATTCAGCTTAGCAGATTTGTTTGCTTGTTTCCTGGAGTTGAAGTTTCTTCTAACGTTTCCTTTTCCAAAGTGAACTGTATGTATTTTCCTGCAACATTCTTGCTTTGTCCATTACTCTCCAGGACAGACCACCGAGATTCAGACTCAGCACTATGGCAGCAGTCCACACTGGAGTAAATAACCTCATTTTCAAAGTCTACAGCTCAGAGGTGTAACTGCCCAGTTCACCCAGTAACTATGTCTTTACTCACTACACAACAATGTGAATCTCCAACTTACCGCCAAAATATACTACAGATTTTTGGAAATGAGGAAGTTGAACTTCTTTGGGTAATGTGACACATCTGTACAAAATAAAACCAGGGATGGTTTATTAGAATTTTAAACTGACAGAAAACACTTGACTACAAAAAATGTATCCATCACCACTGCTCTATTTCTCCATTTTAACAACCCAGCAGCAAAGTCTCATAAGCCCTTCCATATCACGTGAGACACGAGTGCCAATAGGCACACTGAACTAATTCTTCTGCTCAAGAGTGTTGGACTTTCTCCCCTGTCAGGCTCAGCCCAGGAGGCTTATCAGTTAAATTACCAATGCTGCTCCAATAAAACCTTGCTTTTGCACTTGTGCAAGGTGCAATTTTCAAATATTCCCTGCCTGGCAGATAAATCTGGATTGCACCAGTCAAGACACAGAGAAAAGGACGAGCTGTTTCAGCACACTAACAGAAAATCACGTCCTTGTTTTCCCCTGAAGCAATTTCAATTCAGCCTGCTGTTTATAATTTACATCTGCCCATCTTCTCTGCTAGATGTCCAGAACCTAACTTCCAAATATAGCAATCTCTCCAATGATCTCTCCCTGCAGACAGAGCCCATGAGTGTGGGGGAAGGCACAGTCCCAGGTACATGATTCCAGCAGATAAGGCTGAGGAAGTACAGCTTCTGCTCTGCTCCTGGGAGTGCTGCCAGGAAGTACCGAGCTCTGCCCAGTGCTGGGCTGAGCCAGCCTAAAATCACTGCAATCCACGTGTTCACCAAACTGCCTCTGGAAAAACTCACAGAGAAACTCACACAGAAGCGCTCAAGGAGACCTGCTCCTCGTGCCTCAGTGTCTCCTCACATGTGGATTAAAGTCTCTCTTCTTGGACAGTGGGAGAGAAACAAAAGCACTGCAGTGGCTCAAGGGCACTTTTCCACCCTGCCTTACACAAGGCCACGCAAGGAGACAAATGAAGGCGAGGAGCCCTAACACAGATCTGCAAGCCACTGCTATCTGACTTCAGTGTCCGGCCCTATGGCTGAGACATTCCTAGGTCCCTCTCTCAGACCTCTCATCGCGTTCTGCTGCTAAAAATAGCTGATCTCTTCCTACTCTTCCTTCAGTGCGCGCACACACGGACTCATTTACATTGCTGCCTGACCCTGAAACAGCGGCTGGTGCGGGATGCTGGACACGTTCGCCAGAGGACTTTCGCGGAGGTCAGGAGAGCCAGAGCACCTCAGCGAGGGTCAGAACCGCAGCCTGGCCTTGTGAAGAAGCTCCAAACCAAGGCAGTGAGTGAACCGCCCTCATTACCACTCACAACGCTAACACACACAAACGCCTTCAAAATCTCACACTAATGAGAACCGCTTCCCCTAGGCCCACCTAGGGCCGGCTCCGAGAGGCTCATACACTAACTAGTACTGAGAACCCTTAATCCGGAATTTAACCTTGCACCGAGCGCGCTCCTGCCCCCCGCAAGGACCCCCGGCTGGGAGCCGACCGAGCCGCGGCGCTTCCCGGGCGGAGGCCGCGGTGCGCCGAAGGAGCGGCGGCCTCGCCGCCCTTGCCCCCCTCACACTAATGAGAACCGCTTCCCCTAGGCCCACCTAGAGCCCGCTCCGAGAGGCTCATACACTAACTAGTACTGAGAACCCTTAATC